>CACSLJ010000049.1:0-118870 GCA_902706625.1 Albugo laibachii | reverse complement strand
TGGTTCACCTTGTGGGGCATGCGATGATCTTGAGTCAGTAATCATGGACGAAAGTATCCACATTCCAAACGATTCCAACATGGAAATAGATGAAGGCATGTCTGACCAAAATTCAAATGATGCAATAATGGATTCAGTTGTTGTGGAAACGAATATTTGCCTAGGGGAGATTGAATATTTCAAGTCAATCACCAACATTTGTTACTTGTAGGCCCAATATTGCCCTACCACTAGGTGTATATTGACGATATTCTGGTAAAAGCGACAGGGAATGCAAGAATCGATACGAAATTTTAAAACCTTTTACGGCGGGAAAGTAAATTTCTTCGAATGGGAATTTCTTATAGTGAGCGAGTCGGTTATTCTTTGGATCAAGAACCGTCAACCGAGGGGCTGATGTCTAACATGGATTTGAATCTGGTGCATCCGGTTTCACGCTTTTCGGTCAAGACTTAAGTGATATGAACTAGTTCTGTTAAGGCACATATCGAGGCAAGGCTGTTCAAGTGGTCTTCGCTACAAACACTTGAAGCAGTGGTATTTTGTCAACCGCTCTAGATAAATTTCTTTGAATACAAGCGGGTTTCTTGTGCTTTCAAATATTCTGGATTTCATCAAGTAACACCCACCTTTGTGTGCACCCTTTCCGACATCATTTATGCGGTTCACAGAGGTACTGGACGTCCGTTTGAACGATAAATCATTGGGCATTTTGGTATCAAATTCCTGTAATATATCAAGGAACAGAAGGCGTGATATTCCACATGGATGGTGAAGTATGCACCTGTCCAAAGAAATGATTCTGGAAGCGTTTTCAGATGCCGATTATGCAGCGGATGACGAAACAAGGAGTGGAATAGGGTTATCATTCATTACGAAATTGAATAACAATTACATGATCATGCAAAAACCAGAAATCTGTCTCCCCATGGACTATGGAAGCGGAATTTTTAGCCGCAGCAACTTCAGCTCAAGCATTCTTGGATCAAGAAAATTTTTCAGGGAGTAGAAGATTATGGTAAAAGAGCCTATGATATTGTCAATGGGTCATCAGGATACTATCAGTCACTTTCTTCATGAATCCCCTGCAATCAAGTCTACGCACATTGATATTCGATTGAACTTCGTCGGAGATTACATAACCAACGACGGCATTATACCAGGTTACGTGTAACCTCGAAAGTTATGACCGATATGTATACAAAAGCGTTTGCAACGCCAAGATTCCTCCGGCTGAGAGAGGTACGGAGGTTAAGGGACAGTAGGGTGTAAGTTGAAGATGAAACAAGGTCAAGTGCAGCTAAAAAGGAAGGAGTGCTGAAAGGATTTCGGTTTAGTCACTAGTTTTCTAGTAGCACTTTGTACTTAGGCTGAACGACCTGGTAAGGGAAAAATTCTTCCGGAATGAAAAAAACAGGCTGCCAATTACGTTCAAGCGGTCGGACCATTTTCGTTTACCTCTCATTAGGAAATCAATCCCAATGAGCTCTAAATTACCCAGCTGCTGACGTGTCACAGCGTCATGAGGATAAAGTCTCTCCTACACGTCATCACTCTTCACATTGACAAAAACACCCAACACCAGCTCGCTCTTTCGTATCTTTCATTTCGGCAGTATCGACTCATCTCACGGAAGAATCACAACAGCTTATGATCACAGTCCGCGACACCATCAAGGATACAAACACATTTTTTGAAGTCAATATTGCACCAATTTAAAAACGAAAAGTGGCAACAAATAGTTTCTTTACTTGGCTTTCCATTGATGTATGTGATATTTCAAAATCTTACGTAGTAGACATGTGGCACGCTATTTTGTCTCTAAAATCTATTTGTAATTCTACCCTTTCCAAATCCTATCGTAACCAAGCACCATATTCATAAAAGACAGCATGGAGGAGGACGAATACGAGTGGGTCGACAGTGGTGGCGACATTGACAAGCCAAGTGCAACGAGCACACGGACAGGGAATGTGGCAAAGCGAGCTTGTGTGGAGCGCGAACACGAAATCATTCACAGTCAGCGCCACGGCAAGCAGCAAAAACGTCTTCCAAACGACATAAAAGAGCTACGCAAGGCGGAGAGAGACATATGGACGTGCAGCTAACGTTGGTCCACAGCTGTCTGAAAACGCCTCTCGTCGTATTCTCCTGGCAGCTGTGGTCATGCAGCTCTACTACGTAGAAGAAATCCAAAAAGAAGGAGCGAATTCGTCGTGCAAGATTTTACCGCCACGTATACGCGAACGTGTCTGTCGTCTGCTTGGAGTGGGTCCCATCGTGTACAGCAGGATAATTCACGCATAATTCAATGCAGAGAAAAGGAAGCAGCGTCATCTACAGCCTTCTACACACCTGCTGGACGGAAGGCAACACCAACAGCAAGACAACACGCATTCCGGGAAAAAACGAAGGTCTGCGTCGGCATACGCGACTTCGTGCGTTCTAAACGAGCCCACGGCCCGCCAAGTCTTGGATTTTCTGGTCGTGAAGAAGTGGCTTGTGGTCGCGACAGAGGAGGATGGAAGATATGAGCTCAAGGCAATCGAGAGCGCACGCCGGTGCGTTCAGAGATATATCACCAAGCTCGGATATCGTATTGGCAAGCACTCGAATAATGTATCACGCAAGGAGTCCATTCGACTGAATCGTTGCTGCTATTTGCGTGATTGCTCCGCAACAGAACCGTCCCTGCGCACGAGAGGCTTCGTGAGGTTTATCTGGATGAGTCGTACATCCGTCAACACTACCATCGGTTCGACGACGCGCTTTGGGACCCAAGCAACGAGCAGGACGTGCAAGTTGGGAATATTTTAGGTGATGGGCGGCGCTACTGCTTCATGGCTGCCATACAAGGAAATAATTTGCGCTCCCTCGACAACAAGGAGCAGAATTGCTATCCCAACAAGTCAGGACTCGTCCCAGAGACCTACTGGCTTTTTTGCCCGTCTCGCAAGCGTGAGCAGAACGGCTACTACAACAGGTTCTTCAATGAGTTGAACTTTTCGAAGTGGTGGAAAGAAAAGATCTGCCAAATCTGTTGGTGCCATCACTCATTATCATGGACAATGCAGCTTACCATCGTACTCTCCAACTTGACGCGCCGTCTCCTGCTCGAATGAAAAATGTGGAGTGCATGGAGTATTTGGAGCGCATGGGTGCACCATACTCGTTCGACATGGCAGTGCTTGAATTGAAAACGCGGTTCGCGCTCACATCCGCGCGAACATCGAGCCCGAAGTCGTACGCACTGCCGCTGAGCAAGGGCACCGCGTTTTCTTCACTCTTCCGTACCATAGCGACTTGCAAGCAATCGAGCTGCTATTGGCTCGAGTGAAAGGGAATTTTGGCCGAAAGCACACCGCGACAGACAACTTTAAACGATGTAGTGGCAAGCCTAGACGCTGATTTTGAGTACAGACAACCCCTCCCTTACCGGAATGTGAAAAACATAACCAGTCCTCAGCCTGGATATTAATTATTAGAGTAAGTGAAATTATAAAGGTATCAAATAATAGAGGTTTACGATTTTCTCGATTTGAAAGATAGTTTTATAATGTAAACCATGCTAAAGATTAGCTTTCAAAGTCTTTCTTCTTTTTATGAGCGTTTTTATTCAAAACTAAACAAGCAGCTGCATGCATGGATAATGATCAAACACAAAGCTTAGCGACTCCTTCGGTGCGCTCGTACAGGTCTTCATCCAAGATTCCCGTATGACGCCAGCAGTTGGAGATAGTTGTGCATGTTACCGATGCCCACGCCTCTTGTTCTCACCGCATCGCAACAAGGACATCGACATTTCCGATGGCCTCAAGCTCTCGCTCCAAATTTTCTTGTCCGTCTTCTCCGAAACGACTGAGAATTTCATCCAATCGGTCCGCATAGTGCAGCGCTTTCTTTTTGCTGATCATGCTCTTGAAGTTGCGGATGATCCCGGCTTCAAGTGCTTGAAGATGCTCTGCGTAGTGTTGGGAGGGAGCTTTTGGATCTCGACGTGTGTGAGCGTCTCAGTAGCATGATGGGAGGAGACGTTGTCGAGCAGCAAGAGAATCTTTCTGTTCTCTGACCGCATTCGGGCATCGAGTTGGCTCACCCACCCTTGAAATAGCCTTGTGTTCATCCATCCCTTCGGGCTATTGCCATACTCCAGGTCCAAATACTTGGCACTATTCGAATTAAAGCATCTGGGCTGCCATGCTCTTCCAACGAAGAAGAGAGGAAGCTTGAGGGAGCCGTCAGCACTGCATGCGACGGCGACTGACAATCGCTTTTTCGCCTGTTTCCGACCGGAGATCCGATTCCTGGTAATCTTGGACGTCGGGGATGCGCAGTAAAAATACGCGGTCTCATTTATATTTAAAATGTTACACCTCTCGTAGCCTCTTGTTACCTGCTTCAGAAAAACTCGTCCAGTGCTGACCGTTGTCTCGCTGACAGTGCTGGCTTCCCCTTGTACTCTCTTCGACGATAGAAAATTCCTTTCTGGAACTTGAAGAGCCAACTCGACGAGAACTTAATTTCCTTAAGCCCTTCAGCCACCGATGGTGAGGCGCTCAGTAGCAGTTTAGACCTAATCTTGTGGGCCTTCCCGCAAATCGTGTCACCGTTTACGAACGGCAGCTTAAGACGCTCGCATTGAGCGATCCACCGGACGAGCTCAGCCTCAAGTTGAGGGAAGCGAACGGGTTGGTTGTTCTTCCGCAAGGTGTTCGGGACCTCGCCGTCTTTGCTTCTGAGCACGTCCCAGAGCGTGGAGATGGGAAGACGACGTGGGAGCTTGAATTGTTCTTGAGCCCACACGCACACCATGCGCTGCGTTTGCTCAGGGTGAGCAGCACGATGCTCGCGGAGCTCCAGCTTCTGTGCCTGAGTCAATCGTATGCGAGTCTTCGTCATCGAGATGCACTAGATGCCCTATTGCAATAATTCCGTACTTGATGATTTCCGGAACGAATGGAAATGATTTTCCCTTTCAAACCCCTGTTACATACCGAAAGCAAACTATGGACGGAGGATTGTTTTTCTTTTATGTTTTCTTCGGAAGCAATGGCGCACGCCAGTTTTTTTACAGGACAAAAATGCTTGATATTTGATATATATTACAATAGAGAGGTTATACTATTTGGGCAGGCTTTCGGTAATGGTGGGCTGTCTGTATCTTCGAAGTGATGACGGCCAATATCGAGCTGACGGACGAACTCATATCAGCGCGATTGTCGACGCAACTACCGCAATAGTAGAAAATTTGGCGAAGGAAGAGTTGATAACGATAGTGCTGTTGAAGGGAGTGGTGCAAGCAGTGATAATACTTGTGCGAGCGACGACAGCTGTAGCCATAGCAGCAACCAAGCATCGTAGCAGCAATAACAGTGGATTAACATATCGTGAAACCAAGTCAAATGGCTCAACCATCGCCTATCTCGGTGTCTACATCACCGTTGTGCAAACAAAGGGCATGATAAGATTCATCTTCAAATTACTTTCATATCAAACCATTCATTTGACAAAAAAAATGGTATCCTTAATAGTGTCGCCCACTGTCAGTCACATTTACTCAGCTACAAGTTTGCGCACGCTGTTTACAATCGGTAAAGCCTGAGCACACATAATTGTCAATCCCGATGGCCGAATCACCTGTACGCTTGTGCTCGCTTCTTCCTTCAATATGTTTTGTTAAACGATCGTCGTCTTCACCAAGTGACCTCGGTTATTAGTATCCTAGATTTGGACGAGTTTGTGTGCGGCCGAATGATTGCGTGGTTCTGTTGGCTCCTCATTCAAGTCTGGTTTGAGATCGCGCAGAAACACAATTGCCCAATTGACATGATGGACCCGTGGGCGGTAACTACATTCGATATTCTTTGAGGGTTCACGGTACAACTTCTCCTGATGTGTCACTATCTAGAAATTGTTGGATCGAGGTAACCATTAAGATCGACGCCAGTTTACACCATATTCTGTCATGTTAGCATAGAAATGATGAAAATTGGACAGTTGTGTTAAGCACTGAACATTATACTACAGTATAAAGGTCTTCCTTACTTAGTGTAACCTATCATTTTAAAAAAAACTCAAAATTGACTCATTCCCCATTCTTGCATGAAGCAACCCCTTCACATGCGCGCGCGACTGACGGATCGACCAGCAACGCCCGCTCATTCAGCACCTCGCGAATAAAGGCGCTCTCACACTACATGAGCTAGGGCTGTGGGGGCAAGTACGATTCGCTCTGCCACGGCAGCTTCCATCTCTAATGTGGGTCGTCTCTTGAAGCGGTTTCGCACGCACCCAGAGCTGCTGCAACCTTGCCATGTTCCAACCTCCCTGCGTCCAAAATCTCCTCACTGCTCGACGCGCAGCTACTGTGTGGATCGAGGAGTGCGGTCAGCTGGGTATTTGTATCACTGGTCATCTAATTCGGCTCCAGGTGGGTGAGTGCGAGACGAGCTGGTCGCCAGCAGCGTGTCAGTGAGGACGCGTAGTCGCTTGCTTGAGCTCACACTTTTAAAAGTCTGTCCATGCAACTGTCAATGTCTCCACAACCTCAAGTCACGAAGCACGCAAGGAGAAGTCGAAAAAGAGCGCGTAGCGCTGTGTGCACGCATTGTTAAATATGAAGCGAAGGTGTATACAATCTCGACGAGTTAGAGCTCTACTACTGCTAGACGCCCACCACAACCATCTCCACAGAACCAATCGCAGGAGTAAGAGTGACAAGAAGCGTTTGACTGTCACTGTGGCAGAGAACGCCGAGGGCACACATAAGCTCCCGTTGCTGTTTGTAGGATCCGCAGTCAAACTGCGCTGCTTTGAGCGGCACTCAGCCGAGCAATGAGGTGCAAAACAAGCGAACCAAAAAGTCTGGATGACGCGCGCTCTCTTTCAGGAGTGGGTGGATGAGCTCAATGAGCGCATGAAGAAAGAAGGTTGTCACGTCTTGCTGCTCCTAGACAACGCTTCTGCGCATTGCACCGAGACGCTTCTCAGAAACGTGGAGATCGAAATGCTGTCACCGAACACCATATTGGTCCTGCAGCCAATGGATGCGGGTGTCATCTCGTATCTCAAGGCGTGGTTCCACCGCAGTAAGGGATGCCGCGCTGTCGAAGCGGCATACAGCGTCATTGACGACGAAGAGAAGCGCGGAGGATTTTTACAAAGTGGACGTCCTGCAGGCTATGCATGGTGCCGTGATGCGTGAAAGTTTGTGACGCAGTCCAGGAAGCACACTGTCATTTTACCAACGTAGAACTGTATAAACTCATTTAGGTTATTGCGAATATGCGCACCGAATTCACTCAATAAACAAGTTTTTTATATTCTATCTTAACCTTAAAATTCGCGCGAGATGATAGCCTTCAGAACTTGAGGCGTTTTGCTATTTCACCAACCAAGGAAGACCTGTATATCCCAACAGCCATAGAATTCATTTGCCACAGAAGCAGTAAGCTTGCGCCGGAAAGAGACCGACTAAGCTTACTACGGATGAATTCTTCCCATTCTTATCGGCTACTACATGGTTGCTGTCGATATTTTGGGCTGCGCTAATCGCAATGAACAGCACTCTTGCGCATAACAGGACGCGTGTGGTGCATTATGTCATGTATGACATTTTGCCATATTTGATGGTGGTCACAACAAGAGCAAAGCCACGCATTGAAATCACAACAGATAGTTACTCTTCAAAGATTGCTTTCCCATAAATGCCATCTCAATAACCACGTTCGATGCCGATCGCTCCGACACTAGCGAAGCTATCGTTGTTGACGTTTACGAATTAGCGATTTAAGAATCAAGAGGGAATAAATAAGGGGCACAGTGAGGTCACCGAGACGATTTTGCACACGCTACGATGATAAAATAGGAGTGTGTCATCTTTATAAGCACAAGCTATAGTCAGTAAAATCCTCCACAGGCGTAAAAAGGCGTATAAAGCTTGTTCTCCAAATTTAAATTGCCAAGTATATCCCCACCAAGAGCAAATATTTCGGCTGCTATCGCCTCGGAACCATCTTTGATCCCGTTCGAGTCTACTAATTAATCAATTGAGAATTCTCATCTTATACAGATTCACCTTTAAATACCAGTAACTCGTACTTGAATGAGTTAACTGTCATCCTACTGTATTATTTATGCTTTGGGAGTTGCTATAGTCACACCTTCTCTCCTTAGACTCACTCCATATTTATTTTGGGAATTTGGATTTGCAGAGTATTCACATACTTTGCATCATCGCCGCAAAACTCATAACCCCTCATACATCGCCACGCATCATGCCCGAAATCCCCTCATTCCCCACCGCATCGGCAGCTTTCATTTCTCCCCTTACAACGGCACCCTCCTCGTCCGTGCCATATTCTACCTCACCATTCACATCCGAGCTGTCTTTGTCCACACCATTTCCACGAACTGTGCAACCCAACAACATGTATTCCAGTCGGGAGCAACTCGATTATGCTGTGCAGACGTTCGCACGTGGGCAACGATGTGCGGTTAGGATAACTTTAAATGTGACCGAGGTGCCGTAAATATAAATAAACTTGGGGAAGAGCGCCAACATCACACCAGCTCAGGCCAAATCGTTTGACCTTCACTCATGAGTGGAAATTTCTTCAGAAGGCAGTCAAAAGCACGCTTCGTCACTCCATCCTTTCGGTCATTCGACACGCCGGAAGATGACTAGCACGCAGGCTGATGCTGTCAAAAATATGACCTTGGCTGGTGTAAAACTATTAGGAACCCTTTCAACAATCCGTCATACAATGAAATAGCACTTGTAAACCTCTCTCCATTATACAATGGGCAAGCGAAAGTGCGGAAGGTCATGCTTCATGAAAGGACACCAGTCCAAGTTCTTCTTGCTGATTTGCAAGAACGCGAATTTATGCTCGTCCACACATGTGATGAAAATGAAACAATTGCCTCTCTTTTGTTCGCTCACAAAGTGAGTGTTCGGCTTTCTCATCAATACCATCATGTTGCGTGTATTAAGGTTACATACAAGACAAACAAGTACCGACTCCCCTTCATATCTCAGGTACGAAAAGCTTCAATAGCCGTTTCTCGGTCAGATTCTGCTTTATCACGGAACAGAAGCAATTACACGTGGGCATTGTCAGAACTTGCGACCATATAGACACCCGAGACACACCCGGCTGTGATTGTGACAGACCGTAAAATGGCGTTGATGGCAGCTATAGATAAAGTATTTCATGTTTGTCCCATCCGATGTACATATGACCCATTAAAAAATACATACTGGCCAAGTGCAAACGACAATTCGAGACGAACGAAGAATAGAGCGTGTTTTTTCAACAGTGGTGTACTCTGGTGGCGGTCAGCACGGAAGTGGAATATGAAAATATTGGAAAGATCTTTCAGATTCATTCAAAACAAAAAGCAAAGGTTCTCGAATACCTCTCGAATACATGGCTTCTATTTAAGGAACCCTTTGTAAATGCGTGGTTGTCAAAATATCTGAATTTTGACAAACAAAGGTATTCTCGAGTCGAATGCGCCTATGCTTACATTGAAACGTTCGTGCAAGTATCAACAGGGAACTTGCTTTCGGCGCTCAACAAACCGACTCTTGCACTTGAGCATTACATTAGTACCGAAGAAACATGTCGCAGTGAATAAATATTACGTTATTTTAACGGGTTGCCGTCAATTTTCACTCATGTATGCGGGATTATATCATCCTTAGCGATCAAGAAGTGTCTCGTGCAATTCAAGAGAAAACCGAAGAGAGAGGTGGTTGCACAATGGTGTTCACCTCAACCATGGGGATCCCTTTTTCTCACAAGCTGAGGGAGATAGAGATTAAAAGAAGCACACTGATATAAGCTAATTTTTATTAGCAATGTTATCTTGATTGGCGATAAGACGCAATGGTAAGGTATTTAGCTTGTCAATTGTGTACTTTAATCCATGATTTGGTCTACATTAACGGATTTGGCTGTATTGTATCATAGGACGTAAACGATGAAACTAGGTCATCAATGTAAAATGTAATGTGCTTGAACAGCAGTTGAAAAAATTACCAGGCGATATTCAAAACGTTCTACTGGCCAAAATGACCCACCTGATGAAAGGCTGCATCACAGCGGTGGAGATGAGAGCTCCGAAAATACAAACAGGAACCCGAGGTCGTTCCGCTGGTTCCCGTAACCTCCCAATAAGCAACACAAAACGAGAGCTATCTAAGTTCGAACATATGGAACAGACGGAGTCTTTAATAAAGAAAACGTGGGTACTGTGGTCAAGTAGTGCACAATAAACGAACTTGCCTGTTGTGTCATATGAGTTAGAAAATCTTTAGACAGCTTGTAATCTTATGGATAAAGGATGTGAATGCAAGGAAATTGGGGGTGAATACAAGAATTTCCGAAAAGGAAGTGGGTTTAAGGAAAGGAAGCCGCTAAGGCCACAGTCCAAAATGCTACGACCAAAGTCCAAAATACTACGGCCGCAGTCCAACCTACTACGGCCACAGTCCAAAACAATTCTAGTCCTCTAAGGTGACTAATTGTTCATTATTGGTTCTTTTTAAGTCACGGCTTCGAGTAAAAACTGAGGTAGGGTTAGATTGATAGAGTCAAATTGAAATGATCGTTTGTGCTGAAAAAGACTTGTCTTAGATTACGCTGCAAGGATTCGGTTCGACCTTAAATATTGAAAGGATATGCGCTAGAATGACGTCGGTGTCCTGTTTGTAGACAAGCTCCGCACGTTGACACTTCCTTTTCTTTGTAAATGTCCTCTCCACGTACTCAAACTGAGAAGGGTCTCGTTGTGTCGCGTTGGAGCTACGCTTTCCGCAGGGTCTTCGTTTTGTCCAAGCAACTTCGACTTCTCTGAGAGCTTGTGATGCTCGCTGGTTGATATTAGCGATACATATGATATAACTGTAATACAGAGAAAGCAAATAATCAGAAAGAATGTCTACGGTAACTCCTGACGTTCGAGCTCAAAAGCCTCTTTCTGTTGTCGAGGGAAGTTGCTGGAATTGTATCTTACTTTTTCAAGCAGAGCTGCTAAAGCACTATCTGGGTGGTCTGTAACGGAAAGTTGTGATAAGCGGACTTGATTGAGGTGCCAGTGAACGTCAAAATCATCTAGTTTGAGTCTTCTTCCTTCTGCGATGAACCGTCGCAGCTGCTGCTTGCAAGGGATTACCCAGATAGTGGTGAAAGTAAGAAAACATGGCTTTGCGTCGATAGTAACGGTACGTTGTGCTTTTTCCAGCTGTCAAAATATAACTTATTGATTAAAATCAGCATGTGAGAAATATAAATTTCATCTGTTTCACAACTTTCAAAGAGAGTAGCAAGTTATCTTCCGTTAATGTCCTGAAAGATTTCTCCACGTGGTGTCGGCTCTGCAAAAGGCAATATTTTTATCTTCTGCTTTGCCAGTTCCTTGGTAAACTAGATGTGGAAGCTTTCAATAGACTGAACAATCCGTTCGCAGGACTCAAAAATATTGATCCATACTGCTTCCAATTAATTCTTTGAAAACTTATGATCATCTTCCCCACGTGATGTCATTCTGTTTTCAGAGTGCCGAATCACATTCGTCCAGGTCAGAAAAAACTTTTCCTTATGGGGACCAATCCATGGCTTGGCGAGATTCTTCACAGCTATATCGTAACGTTCCTCCAAGTGATTCAAAAATCTTTCCAATTTTCTTCAAATTCTTCGACTGTGTTTAATTATGCCACCTACAAAACAATGATGTATATATATTAGATAGAGTAGCCGATCCTGAAAAGCTAATAGCACATTATAGCTCTCCAGTTATTAGAGAAGGCTTTCCACTCCTCAATGTTCTTTCCAGAAAAGTACGGCTTGCATTTGACGACAACATTCTTCTCAATGTGCCAAGTGCAAAGTAGGATAGATGCCGAAAGAAATGTGTTCTGTAAAACTTCCATAAGAGCAAGCTCACGATCTATGACGTACTTCCTCCGTTTTTGAATGATTGGTGCACTAGCGCAAATTAAGGCTAGTAAGATGTAATTATGATCAAAACAGGAATATAATTGAATATTACAGTAAAACCTGTGTAAAGTTATACTGTCTAAACTTCTAACCTGTCTAAAGTTCTAAGGTTTAGCTGGCTTCAGCATGGGACCTATACAATTTGGTTATAACCTGTCTAAAGTTTTAGTTATATCTTTTCGTCAGTCCCGAGGATATTTTTTAAGTTATAAAATTTCAATCGTGATGTAACTTGGCCATCCTTCCGAATGACCTTTATTATTTTCGCACCACCACAAGAATGATGCAAATATCACGTGCTAACTCTCTTTCTTGCAAGACACAATACCTGAGTATCAATACCATAGCGTAATCATTTTAGACAAATACTTTCAACTGAGCAAATTTATATAGAAACATATGCTAAATCATGAAAAGGATTTATCCAAAGTTTTTGAGCAAGAGGTGACCTGTGAGCCGAAGTGGAAGCTTCTTTTAAACTTTGAAGTTTTACCAAATTCTCCATTAAATTATTATTTTGTTGAAGAAGTGATAATTCAATCAAATCAAGTAGTTTCAGAGCTTCCGAAGGAGATACTTTCTTGGGTTCGTTGGTGTCACCCATCTCCTCGGATGAAAGATTTTTCTGTTCTTGACCATTAACTTGTTGTATAATTTCATCATCAGTGGGGAGGATATATGTCTCTCTTTCGGATGGATGGTTGAGAAGAAAGTTGACATCCATAAGATTGCTGAATGGGAATTGCGCAAGTTCATTATTTAGTTCTTGAATAAGAGCTGGCTCATCGATCATGTCCGCAGTGATAAGTGGAGTACTTATTGAACGAGTTCTAATGTTGCAGTGCTGAAAGCAGTTGCGAATAGTGGATGCTTTTACATTACCTCAGGCTTCAATGCACATTTTGATTGCTTCAAGCATGTCAACTTTCATTGGGTCCACAGTGCCATTCTCAATATTTTGCAGTAGCCGTTGATGAATATTCCCGACGATATTATCCTTTGAAGGAACGAGTAATACCAGCATCACAAGGCTGAAGTTTAGATATGGTATTTGGAGGTAGATAAAATACCCCAGTATTTGAAAGAGGTGGCATATTTTTCAGCTTTAGTGCGCAGGACAATTGTCCAATATCAAAAGAACTTTTCTTCCCTGCATTTTTGAATTGAACCATCTCAACCATTCTTCAAAAAAAGCAATAGTCATCCAGGATTTTTTGTTGGCCCTGTATTTGAAGTTAAGACTGTCCAGATTAATTTTGTTCAAAGCAGCGGGGTTTTCCAAATTTACCAATGATCCAAACTGGTAGTTTGTCACTTCCATCACCATTTGCACAGATAACTTCGCTGAGATGTTATTTCCCTTGCTTTCGACCTTCAAGTTGACGGGAGGACAATGAGTGATCTGGTAACAAACGATACTGCAAACCAGTTTCATCCATGTTATAGATGTCTGTGAGATTAAACGTATCAAGTTTTGCTTGAATAGAAGGTAACGCTAAAGCAAGAGCATCCATATCAACAGACCCACTCTCCCCGAAACGTCTGGTTGAAGAAAGATGGTGTCTGTTTTTAAATGATTGCAGCCATCCATTTGAAAAGTTAAAGCTTTCGTTCGGGTAGAAGCGACCCAAAAAGAAACTCCCTTTTTGTTTATTAATGTCTCCAGACATGGAAATTGTTTCTTCATAAAGATGAAACGATTCAATCAATGCTCTCTCCATTTAAGGAAACTTTGTTTGTCTTTGCCACATTACATTTGGATTGATCTTTCCAGGCTGTGAGAGAAATTCACTGGATCGCTTGATGATTTTCGATACTGTCCCTTGGCTGACTGATATAGCATACGTTTCTTTCAACCAACGTGAAAGCTGACTTTGACTAAATGTGGGATTTTGTTTCTTCTTTTTGCAAATTTCAGTCCTAACCTGATTTGTAAGAGCAGTCAATTTATATTTTTGGAGCAATTCTTCAAATTTTGGACTTTGCAATGGCTGGTTCAATATTGCAGATAAAATAAAAAGCTCAATTTTATTTCACATAATATCTAATAAAATTAATTACATTTCAAAACCATGTTTCTTATGGTGGAAGCGTCAGTGATACGTGCCACCATCAGTTGGACAAGAGTTCGAATCCTTTGAAATCTCTCCATGAAATCTTACAAAATTGTTGTTTTACCCACAAAATATCGTAATGGGGAGGGTATATGTTTTGGGAATACTATGCTCTACCTGTCTAAAGGTTTAACCCGTCTAAACTTTCAACGTTTACCCGGTCCGGAGGCTATACCTTTTGACATGTTTTACTGTATTGTCCAGCACAATCAGCACTATCCCTCTATATATTGACTGGTCACAGGCGCGCAAAACTGACTGCTCAGATGCATTTACACCATCGCCATCTCCTCCAATTCTAACGTCCACCTGTGCGCATTACTATGTGCACTAACACCATCCCAATCAGTCCTCTCACATTCTCAAAGAGCATGTCCAACACGGATTGTGCTCAGGATGTGCAGAAGCAACAATGGCATGCTGATTCCTGCTGATATCAGTGCTGCAGCGAAACATTTCAGCCGCCATCGCAACAAAATTAGCCGCATACGCTCACGCGGACAAGATACCACTAGCGCACACGACTTCTTGGGGGACGTGTCAAGCAGAATCCAACAGCTCTGTGGGCACAGGCGACTTAGCGACACCGATTTGCTGGAGCGCATCTCTAAGTTCCCTCCCAGAAGCGCATGCGGATTCTCTCTCTCGACACTGGTGTTGGTGTCGACGCTGTTATCCAGCGTACCTTTCGATTTAAGAGACACAGCAATAGTATTAAACCACAATTGACACCTTCAAATTTGATGCAGATGTTGCGTTTTGCGCTCGAGTTTGTTCAGCAGCGTGATGAAGAGCTCAAGTTCGACACCATAATGCAGGTCGTCCACGTGAACGAAAACTGTTTTAACAAGGACGTGTACAATAGCGCGTTCTACCTGATACCTAGCGCAACACCTCCAATACGGTGACGAAAAGCAAGTTCTTTCTGGGTAAAACGATGTTTCTCGCGCTATTGCAGCACCAAACTTAAAAATACAGAGGAAGTATAATTTAAACGATGACTATCTTGAACGATCTTCGGATAAAGTGGATGGCAATGTTGTACGAGTTGCTATCCTCGTTTTTCGTGATCACAAAAGGTGCCGAGAACAGGAATAGATCATGGTATTTCCAACAATGTAGAGCAAGGAAAATCGCGTCTTGCTTGACTTGTACGGCAATCAACCAATAATGCATCGCAGCTATTTTGCAAGAGCTCCCATTATTCGGATGAGCAGCAGAACTGTGATGTTTCCATCGATATCTTTCTGAACATATATTTCGAATATATGTTCCAGACTCTTTGATTGTTGCGAACAATGTATCCATGGGAGTCCTTCCATCGAGTTTCATTATTGCATGCTTCTGTTTCAGATTTCAGAACTTTCGCTTCGGATTTTTTAATTGCGGATGTCTTTCTCGCATCATGGTTTGAATGCGCCTAGCTTTGAGACCAGACTGAAATAGTCCAGCAATTTAATCCTGACGACTCTACGAAAAAAACAATGCGCATGTGTATTGGATGGGCGTTCTTGGACGTGGAAGGGTCGTGGTTATGCACGTTGCAGGTTACTGTAAAAGACCAAGTGTTGTCTGTAGTATTATAATTGAGATTTGGTACCGAGAACGTTCACGAATATGATTTAAAGATTTATGTTTTCTTGTCTTCCGACTCCTCTAAAAGGACAATCAACAAGAGTGCTGCCTTTACCCTTCCGCATTCTTGCTTCTTTTGAAATCCCTTGACGATTTCGATCAACGCCTCCACGATCACATATGTAGTGAACAACTTGTCGTCCATCTTGTAGCTTGTACGAAGACTTAGTAACAATTGCATAGCCCTTTATAATGGCTTCAGTGCTTCTATACTTCTCCGTGGACGTTCTCGCAGAAAAACGCTCATTTTCCCGCTGCTCAACGTTCATGCCAGCAACATGCATATTGGTAAATGTTTAGGCGAATTTTTGTATTTGATCTTGGGAACTGCTGAAAATCCCTCACTTTTCGTTAAAAAAATCCTTCATTTTCCCCTCGGTCTTTATCAGTTTATCATACTGCTGTAACGGGGCTGATTGAAGCCGTTGAGTGGCTTCCAATGATACTGCTTGGCTCGTATTCGGACACATAAAACTTCTGCCAAATAGCGTGAGCTTGTATCATGCTATAATTGAATTCCAATCCAATCTACAGCCGGCGAACAGTAAGGCTAGAGCTGATAGACCAATAGGCATCCTAAATCACAAAAAGGATATATTCTAGAAAACCATTGCGTAATAGATAACTCAAACGAAGGCAATTCTATACAAGAGGTAGGTAGATTGGGATTTGAAATTCTGTCGCGCTCTGTTTAGAAAAGATGAATGCAAGATCATTGTATAAAGAGACTCGGACCAAAAGTTTCGCATTGACATTTCCTCCTTGTACAGTACTTAATCGGTGAGATATATGTAAACACAGTATATCACATTAATTTCGTTCGTTTTGCTCTACGCTCTCTATTAGCTCGTGCAATGCAGGAACCGGGTTCTCGCTACCTCGTACATAACATTTTGAAAAGTATCAAAATGAGTTGCTACAATCCACCTTTTATCTGCAACTAGAGCATCACTCATATAATGTGGCTGCTCTTACTAAAATACGAGACACATGTATTTGGTCATTAACGAAATTGCTCGTCCGAGTGGTGATTCTTAATCAGCGCCTAAACAATACATTAATTGTAAAATTGCTTGTCAATGTCAGGGAAAGCAATATCGATAACCAAACTTCCAGCACGGACATTTAGCTTATCGTGAGGGGCTGGTCACAACTTTTAGCACCAATACATAGGATAACTTTAAAAAGATGTACGCACGAGCTCAGACATATTCTATCAGACAAATCGAGGTGTACCCAAAAGGTTTTAGCATTCGCGAGGGATTTTTTCAGCGATCTAATGTCAAAGTTTTAAGCAGAGCTGGCGAGTTTGGAAGTGTCATTCACAAAGCGCTCAGCGGAGGTAAGCTCTGCATCGAAATTCTGTATTGAAAGTACTATTCAGGCAAGTTAGTAACGAAGTGTATAGGGGAAAGATTTTAAAGACTCTAATTATGAATCCTGACCATGGTAATTGATCGCGTGAGGGTACAGCAATCCGTGAAGTGTAGCCCAAACCTAGGTATCTATCCCATCCAGCGGTGAGATGGTAGCTGATTGCCGTCTTCGTCAACTTGGCATTCACGATTTAGGCAGACCCAGATTAGGCTGAGTGTTGACTGTTTTACCCCATCATGTGAACGAATAAAAACCGCTCCTTGATGGCCACAATTCGGACATACCACATCGTAATCGCGCTGTAGTGTCGGATCGTCGATGATATCAGCCGGTAAAACGTCTAATTGAATACTACAAAAGGTAATCAGTTGTGATGAATTTTACATTGAAAATTGTACCGTGTGTCCTTCACTAGCTCGTTCACATAAATGCAGTGTTCTTCTATTTCTTCAGCCTGCCCACAATTACGACAGCGAAACATCAAGCGCCTAAGCTCTCGATCTTGACTTGGATACAGCATATTATTACTTTTCATGCGCCAAATACATTCAATTTAGACTTCGATAGTAGTTCCCGACGTCTTGCTTACCATTCTCGGCAAAATCGAATTCCTGCAGCTGTCATCCTTAAACTCCTTGGCTTGTCTTAACCGTGCTCCTATCACTTAACTGTTCCGAAACTAGGTTGTTTCATTCAGAATTACAGGAAGGCATATCTTGATACATACTCTCTGTGGAACACCACCAACCGATTGAAGCGATACACGCATAACTAAATCTCAATAGCCGCCAAGTTCTCCCTCTACCTTGAGGTTAAAATGGACGCTACGCAACTCCGTAATTTGGAGAATTTATGCACTCTTTTGTACGAATCGTCGAACGGGAGTGAGCGAAATCAAGCACAACAATACGTTCTGGTTTTGCAAAGCTCTGTAGAGTATATACCTCAATGTCAGTATGTACTAGATAATTCAACGTCGCCATATGCATTAGTTGTAGCAAGCACGAGTCTGACTAAATTGATTACGGCACACTGGAATAATTTCACATCTTCCCAGCGCGTTGATATACGGAATTATGTGTTAGCCTATTTGGCACAAAAAGGACCAAGCCTTGAGAAGTTTGTGACAACATCTCTTATCCAACTGGTTTGTCGGATTACGAAGTTGGGGTGGTTTGACGATGCTCAACATCGCGAGATTGTGGACGAGGTTACGAAGTTTTTACAAGCCACTGTTGATCATTGTATTATTGGGCTGCAAATATTAAATGAATTGGTGACCGATATGAATCTTCCAGTGGTCGGAAAAAACTTGACTTTTCATCGAAAAATCGCCGTGTCATTCAGGGAAGAAGCACTATTTCGTATCTTTCAGGTTGCACTGACGACTTTGAAACAACTGCAGCTCCAAAACATTGGTGGTGCATCTGTCGATCAAGAACGCCGTATGGGAGAACAAGCTGTTGGACTGGTCATCAATTGTCTAACTTTTGACTTTATCGGTACAAATCCCGATGAATGTACAGGCGAAACTGGCTCAGTACAGCTTCCGTTGTCGTGGCGTCCTTTGATTCAAGATCCACAAACTTTGCAGCTTTTTTTCGACTACTATACTTCAACTGTGCCGCCTATTGCGTCCAAATGTCTTGAAGTATTGATGTTACTGGCGTCAGTGCGGCGTAGTGTCTTCTCCGATAAAGATCGTGCCATATTTTTATCGCGGCTACTAACCGGCATCTGCCACATTCTATCGACTCAGCAAGGGCTCTCAGAGCAAGAGAATTATCATGAATTTTGTCGGCTTCTCAGTAGAATCAAATCAAATTTCCAACTTGCTGAGCTGCTGAAATGTGATTCATTCCAAGAGTGGATTGAACGAACTCCCGATTTCACCGTCAAGTCCTTCCAGCAATGGCAATGGTCTGCAAACTCAACGCACAATCTTTTGTTGTTGTGGACTCATTTGGTGGCTGCGTCGCCCTACACGCGTGTTGATAATAATCCTGGATCGCTAAATTCAGCTTCGTCATTCTTAGACGTGAGTGTTTCAAAGGTCATTGAAGCTTATGTACAATCTCGACTCGATTCTGCTCAGCAATGTTCAGCCGACAGCTCACTTGAAAATCCTATTGATGATGAAGGGGGACTTCTGGAGCAGCTGGAGAAAATACACACGATTTGTCACTATGACTACTCATCTACTGGAAAGTACTTGATGGCGCGCTTTGACGTTGTTTTGAATGGATATGTGGAGCTGACCAGATCTATAGATCAATCCTTGAACGATGCGAAAACAAACAATCTGGAAGCGATGGAGAATCAGTTAGCATGGTTAAACTATATAATTGGTTCCATAATTGGCGTACAAGCATACGCGCCGAATTCAAGTGAAGGTGATGAGCTGATTGACGCGGATCTATCCCAAAGAGTATTTCGAGCGATGCAAGTAACTGAAAGCCGTCTGATTAGCACTGGAGGGCAACACAAGGCTAGTCTTCATTTCGAACTATCTTTATTATACTACTTCAGTAATTTTCGGCGAAGTTACATTGGAGAACAGCACGGCATGCCGTCAGTGGCAGCGCCGCTATTACTGCCAACTTGTGCCGTGGTAATTGGGCCAGATGCGACATCGACTAGTTCGAAGAACGCAACCTATCAACGGATGTTTGAACATATGGGCTTTGGTGACCACACTGTTGTCGTAAACATGATTGTGACTAAGATCGGAAACAATCTTAAATTCTGGGGTAATGACGAGGTTATTGTCAGCAAAACAATGGATTTATTTTTTGAGCTTGCATCCGGATACTCTTCTGGCAAACTCCTTCTTGGTTTGGAAACTGTACAATATCTGATAGGACATCACACATCGGATGAATTCCCGTTCCTCTCAAATCCCGCAAATACGCGACATCGAACTACGTTCCATATGGCGATAGCGCGCTTGTTGTTCACGACCCAGTTTGATGAATGCTCCGAGCGCTTTGAACGATTTTTGCAGCCCATTGAAGAGGTTTTGAACAAACTATTGCAAACTTCAAATTTTAGGTTGGCCGAGGTTCGTGAAGCCATCACTGGAGTATGTCGCGATCTGCGTGGTATCGTACAGCAAACACACAACCGACGAACTTATGCGTGCATTTTTGACATGCTGTATCCGACGTACTTTCCTATCTTTGTACGAGCTGCAAAAGATTTATTCGATACGCCCAGTGTTACGAACGCATTGCTAAAATTTCTGCAGGAACTTGCGTACAATAAGGCCCAACGCATAGTGTTTGCTCAGGGTTCAGCAAAAGGAATATTATTGTTCCGAGAGCTGAGTAATGTGGTCGTGGCTTACGGAAGACAGCTTCTTGCCGTACAAACTGGCAAAGATCCATACGCAGAAAAATACAAAGGCATTTCGCTGTGCCTAGGAGTTTTGTATCGTGCAATGGGTGGCAACTACGTTAACTTTGGAGTTTTTGAACTTTACAACGACAAGTGCTTGGAAAACGCCATTGAAGTGGGATTGCAATTGATTTTTGCCGTTCCGGATGAAGATTTGCTCACTTATCCAAAACTCAAGAGCTCGTATTTCTTTTTTTTAGAAATTCTTTTTCGAAATCAGGTGCCATCGGTGATAGCATTAGATGCTACAATCTTCAGTCAGCTTGTGCAATCGTTACATGTGGGCATTACGTCTCAAGACTTGAGCATAGCTGCCCAATGCGCTACTGCAGTGGATCATTTAGCAAGTTTATACTATCATGAAATGAAGAAGAAGCGTGACGCACCAATGAAGCGTGCACTAATAGCTCACGTACAGGGAAATCCGACTATGTGGACATCTCTCTTGGCCGCCCTTTTTGATGTGTTGATTTATGGCGATGCAACGACCCAGTGGGCTATATCAAGACCAATTTTGAGTGTAACTTTATGCAGTGAAGACGCATTAAACTCTTACAAGCAAAGCATCACCAGCTCGCAGCCTGTTGAAAAGCAAAGTCTGGTTGAGCACGCGTTTACGACATTATTTGCAGACGTCGCACCAAATCTTGAAGCAAGTAATCGGGACAGATTCACTCAAAAGCTAGGGCAATTTCGAACTGCTTTGCGAGGATTTCTTACTATCTAGTGCAGTGTAATGTCTTTGAATGAATGCTCTAAGAGACAGCTTTAACAGAATCCAATTGTCTTGCTCGAGATCTGTTGTAGTCCACTGTACAAGACTTGTGTGCGCATAGTTCAAAATAGATGTTTGACAATCAATAACGTGCTTGCATTCTTCTTAATGATATCGACGCACTGCACGTAGGTAATCGAAGACGCGATTGATTACAATCCAATTGCCGAAAAAAGATGCGAATGTGTCGATATACACAATGATCGCGTTAATAGTCATTTACGAGTGGTCGCAATCGATTGTCACTAAGCCGTCTGATTGACAGTATTTTATTCCACGAACGGAAGGAGTCGAATTGAGGAGAGATCGTTCATCATGCCATTAACGATTGTACGCAAGTCCATTTCAGTACCTGAATCTGTTTCCAATGAATTTCGACACCTCGAAAATGTGTTATCGAGACCGCAAGATAAAGAGCTCGAACTCAAGCTATTTCAGTGGTACATTGAATCATCTACTAAATAGAAAAAGTGATGTTAATGAGACTTTAGGGATATGCAAACCAACCTACATATTGAGCGTTTTTATATAAAGGGCAATAGCGGAAAGATCGAACATGCACACGATACTGCTCTCCTCAATAACTTCTTTGCTGATCAACACGTGAGAACAATTCTCAAGGTATCTCCAAGGCCTACATTGTCTACAGATAAATAAAATACTTGCATCCAGCTTCCATCATTTAATCGCGATACTTCCTCGGCATTGATGTATCATGAATTGAAAGCCACCGTGACGACATGTGCCTTTTTTGACAAGATTCTCGAATCGAGTAAGCTTCTTAAATAGTTGCGCCATCTTAGGTGATGCTACCATATGCACTTTTGTAGATATTGTTTCATATGGTGGGGTTATTCGCCGATGTCTCGATGAGTATCACAATGGAATTTCGGTCGGTGATCAGCTCAAGAAAATGATGATAGAATCAGATAATGATACAGACGACTTTTTCACTGAGTCGGAGCGCAAAGAGTTCATGTGTCACATATTCCGATCTGTAGTAATCGGTGGATCCCTCTCACAACCAGACGAGAACATATCACCATACATATCGGCGACAAAATCGATGTATAAAAGATTGATTTCTGTAAAAAAGAAGCCAACCGATCCAAATGGTCTTCAAATCACGTCTAGAGTATATCAAGTCAGATGCACGGATACATCATATTCTTCCCTATTTTCGACCACGTCTCCCTACCATTCATGCTACGTCATTGTTGACCCGAAAAAGCGCTTGATCACAGCATGGTATTACCCGTATCGATCCTTCTGGTAGATGGGTCCAGCAAAGAAGCATCTACCTACCATATTATGGGAGTATTGAGCATTGAATGTAAAATTTGAGATAAGCACCGAAACCTACGCAAGTCTAGGCTTGGTAATACATACGTACGATTGCTCGAGGAAGCGCGTAGCAACGAGTACTCTATGAAAATCTCATCTTCCCGTTCATATCATGTGCAGATAGCATAATCTAATACATTTCTCACAGAAGCGATGAGAAGTTCTTCAGTCGCTTTATCCGATGGACCAGCTATCAAAGAATGCTCGGGGAATAGTCTCCATCACCTGGCATGAGTCGTTCTGAAAGAGATTTGATTACTTGTTCGATTCCTCAAGCCCCAATACCACTAATAACGTCACGTCAACCGAGATTGAAGCATCATGAATGTATGCAAAATGGATACATGCCATTTCAATACATGGATATGAAGATCGAATGTGGATACGGATTGAGAGCTACTTAAGCTCTGGAAGTCATCAAGTAAGATCGAGGGATGTTGAAGTTTCTTGCACCTGCGCAGCATCAATAAGAAGTGCTCACGATGAAGACCTGAGCCTGCTCTCGACTACTGTAATAGATTGACTCTCTTCTTCCAATCGTGCACTGAATAATCTGAACAGGACGTGTACCCGAAGTCGTAAATGTCACCCATACCATGCTAATGATGGCATAACTAGCGTGAATCGGTGCCAAGTGAACTGGAACTTCTTATTTGAACACTGCTGACTGAAAGCTCAGGGCAAGGTGTGACACAGACTACTTGAAGCGAGAAAAGCTTGAGAGCAAAGTAACTAAAAGGATGATTAACTTTCAACTGAGTAGAGATCGTGCGGATGACTTTGAAGGCAAAACCATGATGTAAGCGGAAAATTCACGTTTTAAAAAAGTAACGTAGTATTAATGAGCGTAGCCTTGTTGTTTGCGTGTAGCTTAAGAGCGGACGGGTGGCGGGTGTAGGCTTGTAGGCGTGTAGGCGTGTAGGCTTGTAAGCAATCCAGTATCGGTAGTGTGATAGCTGAGCTACTTGTTTGGAAGATACGATGGCGTTGATGATCATTTGAATATGTATCTGTCACATGCGCGATATTGAGCCGGAAGAATGAGGAGGAGCAAGCAGTGCTGTGATTTTTCATCTAAGACACCTTGTAATGATCGAAGGTTTAACGTCAAGGCATGGATCTTTAGAATTTTCCTGTTCTTAGAAATATTGTGACGTCTAATATCGGCGAACCCACTCAATCGCAATCTAGCAGGTACAGAAATGAAAACAAGTGTGACATCAATTGATGATTCAGCATCTACCGTGCTGCTTGCATGTTGATGATAGAGACTTCAGGACGCATGTAAGTGAACTTAGCACTCAGACCTTGAAGTTTGTGAGCGACTGGAAAATCTGAATAATCTATGTCAAAGATGCCATAACGATGCGCGCTGCGTAGTAGCTTCGCTACGTGTGGCACTTAGCAACTTGGTATTCATGTGTTATACTATCATCTCAGCCAACAGGTACCACTTTTCAAGTTTGACCAGCGACTAAATTGAGCAAGAATTGTAGCAGCAGAAAGCGTTTTGGGAAAAATGGTCATGCTTCATTGTTACTGGTTTTTTCTTTGTTGCTTTAAAACCTCGTCGAAATCGAGGTCTGTATATTGCGTCATATAGTTGTGAGAAACCAGTGTTAATCTGAGCGAAGTAAGATTTGCTCTCTTAAGAAAATCGTTTGACATGAGCTTCTTCCGTTTTATGCACGCGAGATAGGCTTTGCGTATTTCCGTTACCACGGTTGGCGCTCAAATACAAGGTTCAGTGCCTCGGCACACTCTCGGCACACTCTATAACATCTATCAGAGCAATCTATTTTTGGCAGGTCACGGTACTTACTCAGTGATTATTGAACCGATTCAAGCTGCATTTTACAGATTGCCGGAAAGAAGCATGTTGGTTTTTGAACTTTTGGGTCTCGCTGGATCTTTCATGTTTTCAGCCGCTTTGGTGCCTCAAATGATAAAAGTATATCGTTCAAAGAGTGCAAAAGACATTAGCACGACATTTCAGTGCTTCTTTATCACTGGTGCTGCGCTTGTGGTCACCTACGGTATAGGAGAAGGACTATGGCCAATTTATATACCATGCTCAATGGAGCTTGTTGGGGGAATTGCCTTAGTGTTGATGAAGTGTCGATACGATCGATTGGAGCGCAACCTTGATGCCAGTGACGCTCATGATAAGGTCAAGACAACACCTAGTGAAGCTCAATTTCAAGTAGTTTTGACACCCTAGAGTTAGAGGGGAAGTCTTTCATCGATGTGTTAGGCATGTAGGTAGCCTGCGCCTGCTTTTATTGTAATGGGGTCATATATGCCATGTTTCGATATCGCCTGAACTTGTAACCTGAACAAAACCTTCACGGATAGGAGGTTGTAATTGACAGGCTATTGCTGAAATGAAGAAGAAGCCAATAATCGGAATGTCAACCTACGTACTGTATAATTGTTCTGCGAACACATGTGATGCACACTTTATGCTACATGCTGTGCAGTACAATGAACAATCGCGAATTTGCCGACTTCCTTTGAAGCTCAATTTATCAGGTTCACTCCAGCAATGCTTGGGGTCACTTGATCATTTTGATGCGAAGGAGAGCCTCCATACCGCAACATACGCTCTCTAAAGTCAGTGATGGAAATTCCTACACAGATGATTCGCGACCATCAATAGCTAGGGCTCGAAACTACGGAGTGCACAATAAAGAAAAATCGCTGGCGACTTTAAAGGACTTCACCCTGCACAAGCAGAATTGTATTCAGCGCCAAACCCAGCACTTGGGTGCTTGTAAATACAAGACTGTAAATCTAATTTCAAGAAAATGATAGCATATCATCATCACTCAAGAGCAAAGAACACGTTCCTGCATATCGAGGTCAAAGCTATTTTCTCAAGAGCGCCAGCAACTTGAATAAATAACCTTTTGAGAATCTCGGACTCTGGCTTTTAATGTGCGCTGGGCTAACGATCGATGAAACTTAGAGTGATTGATTACTTCCTCTCCTTGATCATAACACCACGATTATTGAAATTGTAAGTTCTGCCACAAACAATCTTCCCGTAAAAACAAGGTATATCCTTAAGGGATTCCAAAAGTTCGTTTGTGTTGTTTTTGCTCCTTCAACTACCTGGAAGATGCTGCTGACACTTTTTTCGTTTTTTTAGTGTCTCTTATATCAGAACCGATTGCTTGCTGGAGGTTTAGAAACAAGAAAGTCACGAAAGCGTTCGCTCATCTCATGTATAACGTATTCTCCAGGGATGTCAAAGTCGTGGCAATTCCATATGTTGCATCATTGAGCGGCTATCGAATTGACGAGTTCTTGCACCGTCTTCTATGTAGCGCATCATGCCAATTCATCGTAGACCATCAACACCTTATTATCGAGCTCCCTCTGAAAACAATTTTGCTAATCCATTAAACCAAGCCGTTCAATTCAAGATAGGGCAAGTTCAGTGCTCGAAAAGGTATCTGGTTAACGACCATATTGGCACCGAAGCTTCCAGGTTTATTGTCAGAAAGCGGGAAGGATATTTTCACCTGAATAAAATCATAAACTGAACAGCTTTATGATCATCGTACTCATTCAATCTACAGCTGTATCTTCATCGTACAATCATCATTGAATGATCTAGACTCTTCAGTTGCTTGCTGAACAACCATTTGCAATATGTATTGTTTCATCAATTTTGGCCAAATCCTCGTTGATATACTAGTTGTCACACTTGCTGCAAAGAGTTGGCTACGAAATACCTCAACAAAATGCAAAGAGGATGAGGAGATCTTGTATGAGCCAGCAATTTGAGGAAGCTAAATACCACAAAGATACGGGGAATATGCTCCAAGTAATACACGGATTTATCTGCAAATTCTCATGGATGGATACGATACGTGTTCCACAAAGAATATTATGCTTCACTCTGCACAAACAAACCACGCCGTCAATATTATTTCAGCACACTTAAGCGCACACGATAAAGTACAATGTCCGAATGTACTCGAAGCTTGATGGTGAGATTGTTTAATGACGATGCAAAGAACATTACCGTTCTCTGTACCAACACCGTACGCCCAAGTATACAATAATAAATACACGCAAAGCAGAATGAATGTAGGCGATGCGTACCAGATGGAACAGTATCGAAGCAAAATGAACGAACTAAACTGCATAATATTATAATATTAAACCTTGCAAAGAAAAAGGCTGAGGTGGTTAACATTGAATAAGACCATTAGCAAATGCATCTTCAACGTACCTCAAGCAATCAATAGCGCCAGCTGGAATCTTCCAAAATGTCTGAACAAGTGCTGCATTGAAGGCTTAACTGCTTGTTGAACCAGTAAGGGATACACTTCCTCCATGACGTTGGTGAGATATACAAATAAGCGATTCGATGGCCGTGACTTGATTACCTACACACGAGAGAAAAAGAAGTGAGATCTTTGTAGGTAAAAGTAGGTGAGTTCCATCTAAGTTGGTATAAAAAAGACATTAGCGTGAGAGAGTCATGTGTACATACTGACGATTGACTCATTTGAGAGGTCATGTTGAATACGGTCGTATATATTCCGTTGCCTGCTCGGTTCCAATCTTCCCGCTTTTTGACACAATTGATAACGTAAATTGATAGCCATAGATTTCCACCCGACACCTACACAAACAGAAATACATAGTGTCAGCGGAATGGAGTCAAAACGAATACAAATCTGTTCTCATGCGATGCTCCATGTGCATGGTTCTTCCACAGTCTTCTTGTTCCTTTCCTGCAAATCTGTGAATAGAAGAAAGTATATCGCTTACCCTCTTTCGAGTCGAAGAGACCAGAAAGTTCAACCAGCTCGGAATGCTTTTATTTACGCAAATCAGAACACTGTTTTGAGTTATAAACATCACTCATTGGTGTATATGTAAGGCATATCGTACTTTTGAGAATGAAGTTATGCAGAGGGATAGGATGAAAAACGTACGGGCAGTCAAAATGATGGGCTCTGACTAAGCAAGAACACATAAAAGAATGGATGTATGCTTCCAAGGAATTCCAATAATTGTGCTTTTTTGGTAATTAATATATGCGTGTATTGACTGTGTAATGCTCTTATCAATTTGCCACAATACCCATAGACAATTGTGTATATTTGCTTACCCAGACACCTGTTAGCAGGCCGGATAGCGTCAGTCATGAAAATTATCCCCTTTCGTTGCATGCTATTGAAATCAACCCTGGTAAATTCGCTTGCCGTGCATCACACGTATTCTTTAAGCGATACATGTGATGCATAGTCAGGAGTGGAACTCGTTCTCTTCCTGTAAATTGTTGCTTAGAGAGAAAGTTCAACTGGCAGCTTAATACACTTAGTCAAACACTGAAAGCACTCAAGCTCCTTGCACTGGGTAAAAGTATTAGTAGACGCCTTCATGTTCAGTTCAATGCGCGCGCTTTCAGACGTACCATAGCTATTGTCTACAGGCAACGACAACAGGTCAGAGTCCACGAAACCCTTCCGGATGTTCTACTTTGCACTTGACTCTAGCAGCGAGATGATGAATAGTAATCTAATTTCACCCTTCTCATATTCCCTTCTCTTATTTCTATGCTGCACTGGCGATCAGCTGTCGCATGCTAGTGCATTCTTCACATCATACAATTGAAATCGCTTGAGAAAGTCTTTAATGTAGCCACAACGATCTCTCTCATCGTAGAAAACTCCAAGTGGTATACCATCACACCTGATATAGTACTACTCATGTAGTCTGTTGTTGACACAATGTTGAACCATGCACATGTGCGAGTGTCAAATCTGTATTGATATCCATCATCATTGAGGTGGGGAATAGCGGATGCCGTTTTAAACAAAAATCTTGCGGCATATCTCAAGTTATTCTATTAATGCTGATCTTATGTAGCTGTCGAATGAATTCGCTATTTCCAATGATCTTTTGACTCTTTACGGCGTTGGTTATCCATCTGTTGTCGTAATCTCTTCCGTAATGAAACACTTCTGGCAATATGATGTACATAAGCAGGAGCTTCAATGGTACTTGGCCGAAATGTGCATTTCGAAAGTTCTTCTGTTTCTTTTTCTACTGCTGCATTTCGTTGCCTTGTTTCTCGGAAATCCATTTGTTGCTTTACGCGTTGCAAATAGGTCTCAGGGCTCTTCATAATCTTGAGTTTACTATGAGCCTTGTTTGATACTCGATTCAAGTGAGGATGGAAAGTCAAGCGAGCCATTTCGTCTTGTTCCACCTGTATTTTCACCAGTCTTTTTGTTGTTTCACGACGAAGTAAATCGCCCCGACTCAGCTCCATTATCGAACGGGCTTTCCTCCTTGCACTTTTTTGATTGATCTTAGGTTGGAATGTGCAATGAGGATCGGCGTAGCTCAGATAATTTTTCTTTATTGCTTCTCGCTCTCTCGTGATCAGATCCTTGGTAACCCGCTCCAAAAATTCCCCTTTCCGACCATTAGCCATCATTTTGGCTGAGCATTTGTTCATTGAAAATTTATGTTCCGATTTCTTTTTATGTTTCAGCTTCTCGAGCCGTAGATTCTTTGTTTGTTCATAGAAATGCTGCCGTTCAATAAAATTCCTAAACCGCTGATCTTGTTCTTTTTCATTCGTGAAAATCTTACCCGCTGAGTGTGGTCTAACGTTTTTTGCGGAGCGATTATGTGCAGAATATATGGTGTTCGAGTTTCTTAGCGACCCCGATATGTACCCATTCGAAGAACTTCCGTTTTCGTATTCCGGTCCACCAAGTTCCCTTGCGACTGCGTCAAACCCATCTTGTTTGTTTCTATAATGCGCAGACGGATCGCTATCATTCTGGTTGGATGGGTATATTTCTACGTCGTTTTTAGAATCTGTTAAGATAATACTTTTCTTTTGGGACTCCATGCGACTCAGTCGCTCAAAAATATTCTGCTTCAAATAAAGATGTGCAGATATCATTGATGGACTGATGGTATTGACTTTCGGTTGAAATGTACACTCTTTTAGTTCGTATTCGCTTGCTTGTACATGGGCTGCATGTGTTGCTGGTGAAGGAACAGTTTTTTCCATATATTTGGATCGAATTTTTGTCGACACGGTGCAGCTCATATTTATTCGTGGTTGGAATGTACACTCCCGACGCAAGATAGCTTCTTGTTCGTCCATAAAACGCGCTATAAGCTCCTCACGCTCCTTATTCCGACACTTTTGATGGTGAAGGCGCTCTGACGCAGCGTGACTTGCAGTTGAATTGGCCGTGTTTGTTACAAATCCTTTACGAATTCTTGACAATTCAGCGAATTTCATAGACTTTGCATTGAGCTGTGGTGAAAAGCTGCAGTCTTTTAGTTCCGCCAAAAGTAATTGCTGTTTGATCTGCTGTTGCTGAGCATCTTTGCGAGCTACCCAACTCGTGATTCGCGATAGAAAATCAATGTTGCTCTTGTGTTCTTTCTCTCGTTTCAAAGAGTCATCAGGATTGAAGCCCCCATCTCCAATTCTCAATCGGGCTGCAGTCGGAAACGATAGTGACTCCTGGAAAGGTTGAATTCGATTCATACGGGTGAACTCGCCATAACTCTGATTACTCGATTCTTCTGTACAAAACACGTTGTTCTCATCAATACTAGATGGTCGATAAGCGTAAGGAATATCCCCCGACAACTCCTTATGATTCGCCTGGTTCTGCTCTATGTGATATAAGTCTTTTGTACTTGAGCTTATTGCATTGTTGGAATGGCAATTTTGGCTAGCCGTCGTGTCAACTTCGTCAGCATTTGCTGATACTGAGTTTAAAGAGCATATGCGCATATTATTCGCCCCAGGCTTACCGTAATTTTTCAATTTGGTCGAAGTGCCGGGTTTTGGAATGTCTGGCACTTGCTGAGGATCGTGGAAACCGATACTTCGATCTTGAGTAGTATCTCTGTAGGTAAACAATGTGCTTTCTGCGTTCTCACATAAGCTGGCACTGCAATCTTTCTTTTCACACAGAGTCTCTTCTGGCAAAAAACTTGATGTGAATACTGTGGACAATTTCGGGCTTGGACCAGAAGTCGACAAGTACGAAAGCACTCGACCTGATCCAAGAGGAGTAGTTTCTTCACTGATGGGCGGTCTTAGCAGGTCATTCGTCTTGTCTACTCGTGGCTCTGAATTAATCGCAGTAGGATGCAACTTGGGAATTTGTTCAAATAATTGCGATTTTGTAATCTTTCCCGTCCGCAATCTTTTCAAGAGCTCGGTCATTTCATTGCTTTCAACCCTCATCGAGGCGCGACAATGCAATCGATATCGTGTCAGCGTGCAGTAAATAGTTCGTTTTGAATTTTGCCTGACTACTTATAGCTCTATTTATTCTTAGCAAATAAAACAGTCTTGCTGAAAAGCTACCCAAATTTTTATTTGGCTCAATCAATCAAGCGCTATAGTAAGGTCGTGTCGTGTCAGTCGTCAATGTCCCATCGCATGCAAAGTAATTAGTACTAGCAAATGAGTCCCATTCAATATCGGGATAAATGTGGTTTTCAATTTAGAACCCTCTGCCCACTTTTTTTATCGGATGCGGTGTTTTTCCACAGGATATATTTCGAACACCAGTAAAGGTCTTAGCGAGTAGTGACTCCATGAGACGAATTAACTTCAACTAAGATGCATACTGATCGTGGGTGTAAGCTTCTCGAGCATAGCCGGCAGTACAACCAATTAGTATCCGGGGAACTTCTCGATCCAGTATATAGTTGAGAAGAGTGAATGTAATGCAATGCCTTTGACAATCCGGTGAAACGACTAGTCTACCTATAATCGCAGTTCAGGAGGGTCAGGATGGGGAAAAATGAGCGATCATATTCGATGTGGCTAGATAATTCTGACAGATTTGTTTTGTCGGATTTCCTTAGAGTTAGCCCAATCAAATAACATGTTTGGTGGCAGATCGAAATAATCTGTCTTTGCTTTGCAGAGCTAGCTATCAAAGCACTAACATCGTTTTAGTCGACGAAATGATTTAGTAGAAGCAATTTGGATGAGTCCAATGTTGTCTTCATCCGTGTAGGCTCCCTATCCAGCTCAAATCGTTCTTAAAGCTGTGAATCGATTCAGAATGTGGCTGGCATCAATATTGCTAATCTGGTGCATGATGCCGATTCGAGAATACAATGTATTACCATATCCCTCATAACACCGCGGGTAGCGCGCCACAAACACTTGGCATCTACATATTACACTCCAAACGACGGCGGCATTCAAGGTAGCGCGTTGAATTTCTTGAATCGCCTTCGAACTTTTGTTTACTCATTTGTGGTGCTACTTCCGGTGATCAGCTTCGCTTCTCATCAAACCATAATTATTATGTAATATCTAGGCATTGAAGTCCTCCCCGCGAATGAAGTTGCAAATTCTCTTTAGTTTCTGTCCAGTAACTCAAAAGCAATATAAAAAGAGCTCCATGAGGTCCTCTTGAGAATGCACCGTATCATTTCCTGCGGCCTACAGGTGTGTAGTCGTGTATCGACGTCATTATTGTACAATTACTTCACATAATTTACATTCAGAGACTTATAGCCAACCGTTTTTGAATAGATAGATAATCAGTATTGTTTCCATGTCAACTTTGTATTGCATATCTGCTGAAGCTCATAAGATCACTCTATTTTCTGATGTATCTGTACTGAATCGTTTGCCAAGAAAACGTCTTATGCCTGCATTTGCAAGGACTTGATCGTCCGAGATGCTTCAGTGCAGTCAGTCAAGTCCTGCTACTTCAGTGTTACGATCGGCATATTTTCGAGCATCGTTGAAACCTGACATGGCAATTGCCAGTGTCTTGAATTATGGAAGTTTACAGGTCGAGTCAGAAGCAAAAGCTACTTTGCAAGTAAAAAATGCAGTACAATATGCAGTATTAGCGGTTGTACAGTAAGAGACCACCATACTTAATAAAGCGCCGTCATGCAAACCGATGGAAATGCGTCGTCCATCCAGGCAAATGAAGGAAATGAGACGGAATCAGACACGGTGTCCAATCTTGAAGGCGAGATCGATAAATACGAGAGATGTTGTGACGCGATTATTCAAATAAATGAATCACTAATCTCTCTCAGCCGTAATCTAGATAGAATGATTGAAACAACAGGGGAACTTAATCAGTTCACAAGCAACTGGCTTCATCTTTGGAGTTTATCAAAAAAATGAAGAGTATCAAAACCATAATCACACAAAGGATGGTCCGGAAAGCGAAGAAAATCGAAATGGTATATGGGCAGGGGACTTGTTGGTCTAAAGTAACAAAGTGCTCCACCACAGAAATCTCCTTGCAAAGGCTTCAAACCCGAAAGCATACTTATTTGCCTCGTAGGTTTAATCGTATCAAATTGATTGCAAGCAGTTTTGTAATCTAATTCTCGCCCTTTTCAAAATCTCTCAATAGTAATCACTTCCACAATGCAATATCCTGACCCTCACCGCCTATTAGCTGACTATATTCAATAAGGAACCTGGTTCATCAGTTCATGCTGACTGAACCCGAGTGCTTAATAATATATGCTAGATTTCTTCATCTTGATCATTTCAAGGACGATTTTGGCCGAGTTTTCACCATGGCTGTCAGAACGATCAGTGCAAGCATTCTCGCCGCAATTTGACACCCAGGTTTTCATAAACAGATGGATGATTGTGCTCGTCCTGCAAGGTATGAACGTTAATTTGTTGTGTCGCATTAATTCGGCATGTCTGCAGAACACAGTATACTGGTTACGAGTCAAATAAAACTGTATGTGAGGAGCTTCACAAGTTCATAAGCATCAGGAGCTACAACTTCTTTGTTTCAACCCCGTTCGATCAGATGCAATGAAAACGCAGAGAAAACATCGAAAGCTATTCAGATGGCTGAGGCCGTAGTAATGCTCGGAGTATAACTGATTGAATTTGACTTCATACGTCTGTATGAAACTTTGTGTGCACGCACGCGGGGCATTTCCGATTTTTGGAAGGAAAAATGTTTCTTTCCCGGTTGAACATGTGACTTCTCTTTTCGTAATATGACCAAAGCAGAGAAATAGGAAAATAATCGTTTTTTGGTATTTTGAACAGTGCAACAAAGTAAACTCCACCGTAACCAAATATATGGCAGGACAGCCAATAGTTGACCCCAAATATTGAAATAGAAGAATTACCTGTCACTAAAGGCTTAAAAAAGTCAGCGTCCCGAGTGTGGCTATCTGACAATTCAAAAACGAGAGAGCCTCATGCAAGCGAGCAACTATTTGGCTGAGAGTATGCTGATGAAGAAATACGTTAAAAATTTCCAAAGTCGTGCTTCAATCGCTACATTTCAGCTATCCAGGCTCCTACCCGAATGGGAAGAGCTCCTCACAGCGACTCCTCTCCCATTGACTCTACTGAGCCGATTGTTGCTCTAGATTTTGCAATCACGACTTTTTGAGCGATCGATAAAGTTAGTCCAGACTAGGATTGACTGATATGCTGCTCTACGGTCGCATCCATCTAGCGTGACTTAGAGGCCCGTGTTCTAACGATGCGTAGCCTATTGCGCAAAAGATATAGAAATATATTCACAGCGCCGATAGGCGTTGCAAAGATTTGAGAATATCCTTTCAGTGTTTTCTATATAACGATGTATTTTGACTTGTATTGACACCACGGCGATTCATTCGATATCATTCGGAAATATAGACTTTCATTACGTAGATGTACGTTTGCGAAAAGCATTATGATCTTGTCTAGAATCGTGGGAATGATCAAGTGGTAGTCGAGATTGACTATACTACAATATCTACTGCAGCTACTCTCAGTGTGACTCCATGCATACTTATGCCGAGAGAGGAAGCAAACATGACGACAACGACTCATTGCGGTGCGATGAAGTCCAACTTGAAGCGGCGATAGATCCAAGTATTCTTTAAAGACTTTGAATGCCACGATAGAAAGCAGAGGCACTCTGCAGGACACCCGACTACAAGGTGAGGAAAATGTAAACTACATAATGCCTGTAGGTAGCATGATAGCTTTAATAGGCAGGTTTCCGTCAGTCTTTGAACAGACTTTATGACTGATGCTCTGTATGATGGGTGCAGTGGAGTTGAATATTGTAGTGATTATCTATGGACTTACTTCACACATCCCCAAAGAACCCTTTTCTTTCATCATCGCCTCTATCGCGTACAGAGCACCAGCCGATTGATATGGAAACCCGTGTTTTGCCTCAATTTTACTGATGCGATGAGATGTGCTCGAAAGACGCAATTCCGAGTCTTGAGACAAATTCTACCGCTAAGCCAATTCCCTCACACCACGAGGCACAGATTGCGGGAATTTTAGTCGAATTGCAGGAGCTTTCAGGATGAATGCTGTCCACAAAGCTTTTTGGCAGAATGTTGCTGATGCGTGTCATAAAACGCTAGCGATCGTCAGACTGGCACGCCTCGTATGTAATTCACAGTCAACTTGTCTTCCTGGTCGCAAGTAAGGAGTCATATGCAGAGATAGATGGCATGAAATTGCAATGGCAATGTCGTGTAAAATGTTTGGATTTAGTTGCATAGCGAATAAATGGGATGCAACAATCGAAAGGTGAATCAACCGGCTGTGTACGCACGCAGCTTGCGGGATACTTCCATTACAAACCTGGACGTCATTCTTCACTATGCCTCCTCAGTATCATCTAGACTCAATTTTTCGATTTCTTCCGATTCGTCAACGCCACCTTCTCCAGAGTCCATTTTTTCAGCAAAGTAGAGATCATCATCATCCTGTTTGTTTTTCCCATTACCCGTTGTGCTTCGTTTCGCTTTCTGTCCTCTTTTGAAAAGTCTAGGCCCTTTATCCAAAGCCTGTAATGGGACTTCTGTGTCCACATGCGCCTTGATAAAGTCTGTGACAGGAATGTAATCAAAAATGTTGTCAAAAGCTTTTACTGAGACGCCTGATGGCGATACTTGCTTTGATTCCTTCCGAAACAAGACCATGCGATGATTGTGTTCTTCGTAATGTGGTATCAACACGTTATCGTGTTTTCCTTTTCCAGATTCCAGAGACAATTTGATTCGACGCGAGTCAATCCAAACAAAATGAATGTCTCGATTTGCATTCATCACTTTTTGCATCCATTGACGCTCATAAGCCGTAAGTCTACCCTGGTTCCCTCGAAGTACTAACACACACGCGGATTTCTCCAGACATTGCGATTGAAATTGTGAGGCATTACGAACTTGTACCGCTCGCTTTTTAATTTGCTTGAAAGCCCGCTTTATCAAACCTTTACTCGATTGCAGATAATTCAGGAATATTTGCTGTGGTTTTTCTCCATTGGAAACCGTAAAGATAGTGGGTTTCGTGGACGAACGAATCTGAAACCGATTCAGTACTGTTTGCTTCGAAGATGGGAACTTTTGTGTGCAGTCCATAACGCCCACAAAACACCTCGAATTTAAGGTCTTGGAAGCTTTGTCAAATACTTGAGGAATGGGATCGTTCGGTTTGGAGCAAAGTACCACCCACGACTCATTCGAGAAGAATACCCGCTGCATCATTACTTCATCCGTGGTCTCAATGTGATGAACGTGTTCCTCCATCGACAGATACTTTAAAACAGCACTTCCGAATAGTGCGAGTATAATACCACACATTGCAGCTACCACATACCAATACTCTCGCCACATTCGGTTATTCATGAAATGCTTGAAGCTTTTTGCATCGCTCACGTGGCTGGAAGACCGCTTACTTCTCATGGTACTCCTATTATTATGTGTGGCTGAAATAGAGCCTTTTAGATTGGATAATAATTCAATGACTATTGAAAGACTTTTTGTGTCGATACTGTACTGCAGAGCTATAATAAGGTTTAAAACTGGTACAACACGGACGAGCTAATGCTTGTCACCCAAAGGATTCAAATGGTTGAATGTATTCATCTAAAAGGGCGGAAGACTGCAAAAGACTGACTATCCGATTATCCAATTTCGCTGTAAAACCTGAAATAAACCATTTGGATTATCAACATGTACCCAATGCCCCGACTTTGGTAGAACATGACGATACACTCCATTCGATTCCGCTGATTCCAATCGCTTTAGAACTTGAGGTGTCCACATCCTGTTCTTCTCCGCTTGCACAAAGTGTACCTCAGTATTAGTAGCACGAAGATTGGTATCGAATAAGATTGGCCATAGATCCAGCGATCGAAATGATTCAAAGAGCTGTTCAACGACAGGAATGTTCATCTTCCACTCATACTTTTCTGGGTCGTTTGGGATTACGCGTAAATTTTTAGAAAGCCATTGCGCCAAGCTCATATCAAGACCGCGCGCTTGGAGGTCCTTGATCAATTGTCCCTTGGAATGAATTGGTAATTGTATTGATTTCAGTATTGACAAAACCAAGTCAACAGAAGAATTCAAGCTTTGCTGTACGTTGCATTCCCCTCCTGACAAGATGCTTAGTGAATCGCGATATCGATAGTATGCACTTACTGGATCCTGGTAGAACATCGAGGATCCACGACTGCTTTGGGTATGGTCGTCCTTGGGCTTTGCACAATTCCAAGAAAGATAGTGCCACTTTCCCTCCAAATGAATGACCAATTATTGCTTGAGGGTGGACGCCAATTTCATCCGTGAGGTTCCTACAATTCATTCTACTATAAGATTTTGTGTACTGGTACGTTGTATTTACTGACATGACATCTTTTGCACAAGCTTGAACAGAGTGCGGCTCTGAGTGTGAGTCTGAATCACCGTGACCTACGTTATTTAAGCACAGTAGTATAGTTATCCAACACAGTCTGATAATAAACACCTCTCAAATCAACGGGGATGAATTGCCAATTAGGAATCGTCGTGGCAAGTCTACAATCAACAAATTTATCGGATTTTGTATTAGCGACAGCTACTCACTTTGACGCAAAAGTTCTCCAATTCAATTTATTTCCTACCACAAATTTCACGTAATGCTGGAATGTATACACAGATTACAATACCGAGAATTCCATGAAGAATAACGGCCGTATTCAGCTTTGATGGATCTGAATTGAATGCGTTTCGTTCGTCTTTGAAAACGCGATAGGACAGCGTCGTTTTCGTGCAATAACGACGCTTCAAGACGTTTTGAATTGCATGAAAACGATGCCACCACATAATAAAGGAGTGGCACCACCGCAATTACTTTTTATGTGAACAATGTAATTCAATTATGTGGCGATCCTAACAAGTATCTGAGTCATTGTAAATCGCTATTTTTGAGTGAGTAAAAAGCATTTAAAATAATATTTAGTTTCACTCATTGAGTGATTGTTAAAGTCACAAAAGCGAGTCCAATCACAAAATTGTTTCGTATGAGCTCAGTCGTACCAATTTCTGTATATGATCAAATGCGACGTTGCTACTCAGACTTGGCTTTTGAGGGAAAGAGTGCTGAGGGAGATGCGATGGTTGATCGTCGGGCTTTACACTTGTCTAAATAATTCGCCTTCATCGATTGACTATACTCACAAAATGAGATCACACACAGAGGCGAAAGAGAGGATGGAACGTGCCTGTGATTGCCCAAGCTGTTGAGCGGTGGGGGAAGGCATCGGATGGAATGCGGACGGAGGCATGGAAGTCGATCCATTGGATGGTTGGAAGGCATTATGTTTCATAAGCTCTTGATGCTCATAGAAACGTGACGGGTCAGGAGAAGTCTCATCTTCCATGACGCGATTTCCCACTACATAAGGCTCCGTACTTGTGCCAAACATCTCAGGCTGTAGCTGACGATAACACTGCTACAAGGGATGGAGTGTTAGTAGATATATGGAGCTCAGAGATGACAGGTACCTGACTATAATTGGGATACTGATGAGCAATATGAGACGGAACCTCATGATACTCCCGTTGTGATGCAGTCTGTTCCGGTCTATTCATGTTCGCCATTGTGTCAGACATGGTCGAGGTCATCGACATTCCAGAAGAGTAGCAAGTATCCGAGTTGTATTGCGGAGTGGGAACTTCTGCCAACGAGGCGCCTCGAAATAATCGAGCTGTCACTGAAACCGGACTATCTTTTATGTATGGCTCGCGAAGTGCCAAATCCTGATAAGCAACTATGATATAAATATGAGATGGATAGATGTTCACAAATCAAAGCTAGTTACCACGACGAGAATGCATCGGAAACGGATGAACCGGATGAATGGATTGTCGATGTTCACCATGGTGCAATGTAGACTCTTGTATTGTCGGATCTACATTCAAAAAGGTGACTCGAGCTCTCCTTCCGTCAATTTGAGCATAATACCTGAAGGTAGCGGGTACATTTGTTCGGGCGGATACTGACAGTAAGAGTACTCGGCTGAATTTGTGTACATGGAAATAGAAGGAGAAGCCGTATTTGACTCTGAATACGATGTGTGTGGAAGACCATACGAGTTTGTCATTTGAGATGCCGCAAGTTGGGGTATTGGAGTGTAGCTATTTCGAAAGCGCTGTGCATTTTCCATCGGCATATAGTTGTACTTGATGTCACTTGCGGATGCTTCCACGTTACTTTGATGTGAATTCACCGACATATCGGGCGATTGCATCATGTTGGCAATCGGATAAACGAGTGCCGAATTCCGATAATTGATACGATGACATTGCGGTGAACGCGTTTCCTAAACCACAAATCAATTGGATCCAAATAGGGAAAGCTTTGAACGCACCCGATTCGCGTCAGTATGAAAATCATTGGTCATCGGCACGTAGTCATTGCATTCGATAGCTTCAATCATTGGTCGCAAGGAAGCTTGTGTATGGGCTTTGTATTGAGGACTCACACCGCCAGGAGAGCCTGTATCACTCGATCGACCTTTTACTTCCCTGAATCCATTTTTCTTTCGCATCGATTGGCGCTGCATTCGACGCATTGTCGAATAAAAGCGATTCTTGATCGCATTATCGGTACTATCGAATGTATAAAACAGTTGAGGTTGAAGAAGATGTGTGTATAAAACGCAGTCGTACCGTCCCGGTAACATTTTTGATATTTCTGCCCATTGATTGCCCACGTTTTTGTGACATTCAAAAATGATATAATCCTCTTCGGCCGTCCACGCATCTTTCCGTACAGAAGGATTCAAATGATTGTGCCAGCTACTTCAACAGATACGATAAAGAGCCAGCTCGATTGACAATAAAAGTCCAAGTACCGTTCTCTGCATTGTTTTCCGACCCGGCCTGGAAGATGCATTGCGATCAATGACCAGCGTTTGGCTCCGTATTGCCTGACCAAATGCATCAATTGTTCATTTTCTTCTCTTGTCCATGGTCGTTTGCTGTTATTCGCATCGATTCGCTGTTTGCTTTTATCTTCAAATGAATTTGTATCGTCAAATACTTGCTCGGGGTCAAATGGATCGTTCTATACAATAACCAATAAAACGTATGCGAGATTTTTATTGGCTCGCCAAATAATAGAACGAAAATTGATGCGAACCATGGAGTCGTTTCGAATTGAGTTGGATATTGGAGCAGATGGAAGATTTGAAGTTGAAAACGCATTGATAGAGTCAATTTCGTGTTCGTCCACTCGCAACATGTCAAGCTTTTGACTCATGGATTTCCCTCTTCAACGTACGTAAGTTTGAATTGAAGCTACATTCAACAAAAAAGCATCTTAAAATCATGATTAAAATGACAGTTTCTGCAGCAATCACCCCAAGTTTGATAAACTCGAACCTTTTTTTAACTCTATTCTTTTTTCTTTTTTGTTGCGTAGTGTCTATGACAAACAGTATTGCAACCGCGCACGTTTCACTCTATCAGATTTGATGCCACGACAGAGGGAAGATCGGATACAAAAACGCGTCGGTAAAAGATTTTGTACGTTACGGCCAAGTAAAGTTGACGGAGGCTACACACATTGGATCAGATTTTCTTTCTTTTTTTCGTAAGAAAAAATAAATTACAAGATATTGTGTACTCGGAAAGGTCTTCATGTGGAAAATGGATCGGTTTGAATTTTACGGGAGCTGAATTTGTTACCCGTCACTGGTCGATCCTGGTGATAGTATCGGATCTGGGTTAGTTAGGTGCAGGTGGGTCGACATGCTGATCGCAAACCCAAAAGACGAGTTTATGGAAACTTTCGGGAAGATGTAATTTATCGTTTCGACATCCACATTCTATTTAACATCGCCATGTTTTTGGTAGAAAACGTTACAGAAACCGCTCTTACATTCATTACGTAAACTTACAATGTTTCGCTGACATGTAACTGACAGGGTCTAGAAAGTGTATTGGAAACCGTCGGCCTTTCGAGATTCGGTTGCGGAAAACCCTTGCGAGTCGACGTACAGTACGTTTGAGAAACCGTATCTATCGTTGACATATAACTGATACAAGTTGGAACGAATGGTGCGCACTATCAGCATCGTAGTGGCAGCAACGGAAGATTGTTGGGGTATTGGATGGCGTCAATCCATTCCTTGGAAGCTCGCAAAAGATCTAAAACATTTCCGCGATTTGACGACCCGAACTTTCTCCTTTAATGGATGTAATTCACAAAATATGCGAAATGCTGTTATAATGGGACGGAAAACGTGGGAATCGCTTCCACCCAGTTATCAACCGCTACCAAATCGTTATAACCATATCCTAACACGTACTACGAATTATCGAATGTGAGTACGGCACTCCTTATACTTGAAGCTCAAAATCCAACGCGTAATTCTACTAGTGATCACTCTGTCCCTCACGATGTCGGAATCTCCTCAAGTTTAGCAGACGCACTCGAAGAAATCGAACGTCAAGAGGATATCGGTCGAGTTTTCATCATCGGCGGTCAGAAAGTGTATGAGGCGGCCCTCGAGTGTACCAGCTGTGATCGTATTTACCTCACAACTGTTAAAGCAACTTATCAATGCGACACATTTTTTCCATCCAATCTAAAAGATCGAGGATTTCAATTGGTATCAGAATCAGACGAAATGGAAGAGAATGAAATCAGATTCCACTTTCGGGAGTTATCACGTCCGATAGTAACTATTACAAAGCACAGCGGACTGTACACAAACGAAAAACCTCACGAAGAATACCAGTATCTGAATCTGATTCGTAATATAGTTGCCAACGGTGTCGAAAAGCAAGATCGAACCGGCGTGGGAACAAAATCTATTTTTGGAGTTCAGGTTACACGTTCTTTCCAATACTCTCGACTTGTGCATGAACCGTATGTTTTAATTGTAGATGCGCTTTAACCTTCGAAATGACATGTTTCCACTTTTAACGACCAAAAAAGTGTTTTGGCGTGGTGTCGCTGAAGAGTTACTATGGTTTATCAGCGGTAATACTAACGCGAAAACCCTCCAAGATAGAAAAGTTCGGATTTGGGATGGAAATGGCTCCTCCGCATACTTAAAAAGGTAAGTACCGTACAAAACCGTTTTGAACACCTCACCTTCCTAACTGTTATCAATAGCATTGGCTTACACCATCGGGAAGAGGGCGATCTCGGTCCAATTTACGGCTTTCAATGGCGTCATTTTGGAGCCAAATACACAGATATGCATGCGGATTACACAGGACAGGGCTTTGATCAACTGGCTGATGTGATACTCAAACTCAAAACCGATCCAAACGGTCGACGAATCATCTTATCCGCTTGGAATCCCAACGATCTAAACGAAATGGCGTTACCTCCCTGTCATCTAATGTGCCAATTTTACGTCGCAAAGGGCCAATTATCCTGTCAAATGTACCAACGATCTGCTGATATGGGTCTGGGCGTGCCGTTTAATATCGCGAGCTATGCACTATTGACGAAAATGATTGCACACGTTACGTATTTGACACCCGGCGAGTTTGTGCATGTCATTGGAGACGCTCACATTTATCTGAATCACTTGGAACCGTTGAAATTGCAGCTTGAACGCACTCCGCGTCCGTTTCCAACACTTTTGATTCGGCCAAGAAACGATTTGCGTACGATCGATGATTTCGAATTCACGGATTTCGAGTTGCAGAATTATGAGCCGTATATGGCAATCAAAATGGCGATGGCGGTCTGAGATGAGAGGATGCATGCACATGGATTGTCGTTATATTGCGATAATTATAGCCATTGCTATTTAGATGTGAGCAATTATCCGTTGACAAAAGTCGATTGTCGGTCGAATAATAGAAATAATTATCGCTATTTGAATGACCAAAATCGAGGATGTTGATATATTTTCGCCAGAGCAAGTGGATGATAACAATACGGAGCAAAGTACAAGCGCAACTAATGGACACAAAATTGATTGGAAATTGAAATATTGGAAACAAGTGCAAGTATGTTTGTCTCACTACTTTTCCATCTGCCACTTCGATTCATTTTGAATATTCAGGTCAACCAGGAGCTGGCGAGACGTCTCAAAGTACGTTGTATTCAAAATTGCTGGAAACATTGTCTGATTTCGCAATGTAGGAAGCTCGAAAATCTACAGACGGAACCACCCAAAAGCGTCTTAATTGCAGGAATTGCGTCCAGCTGCAAAGTGAGATTGAGTACCTTTCGTCAGTGCTGCAGAAACATGGTGGACCCCAAATGGAACCATTCAATCCTTCAGCAGATGAGAAGTATGACCAGAGATCCGTGAAGGTAGCACTTCCCAAAAACCAACGACGAAATAGCAACATTATTGTGCGCTTTCGCACTGGCGATATCCGAAAATGCGACGCTATCAATCAACAGTCATCGGACACCGAATCTATGGATCTGAAGGCTCTATCCGCGCAACTGCTCGAAAAATGCGGAAACACTCAGCTCGTGACTCGATCTACTCCACTGGAGGAAGAAAAGACAGCATCTGCCAATCCAATGCATCAGTCATTTCAAGCACCAGACATCAAGAAGACATCCTATCGATCACTCCCACCGCCTCCTATCGCGATTCCACATTTCCATTCCAGCGATTCGGAGAATCAGTCTACTTTCATCGAACAAGCTGTTATTGTGGCAACTCCGCTTGCGGCTCCATTATCGGTGGTATCTCCGACACGAATAATATCTCCAACCAACATATTGTCGGGCGTCCGAAATCTCACAGCACGAACGCTAGCCGCTGACATCAGTCACACACACAGTTTTTCGGAAGAATCGAAAGCCACAACGGGTTTGCCTCGTTCAGAAATGGACTCGCTTTCCGTAACAACTTCTGCAGAATTGGAAATGTCAGCAATGACAATGTCAGCGTTTTTAGATGGAAGAAGCAATGACAAAAGAAAAAGTGATTTCCGTATATCGATCCCCTCACCGACAAATGGATCACAAAGCGCATCCACACCCTCCGGTAAACGACATTGGATCTCACATCTGATTCCACATCGATTTCGATCGCCGACAGCGTCTTCAGGTTCCGGGGGCTCCTTTGAGAAAATACCGTTGTCGCCATCTGCGGCAGCAAGAGAGCCACAAGGGCCAAAGATTGTTAGCATGTACCCATCTAATTTCGGTCGCAATTGTAAAGACATTGAAGGTTTGACCGAGCTCTGCTTTCCACTGGGGGATTCATCGGGATCATCACCACAAGCTCATTGGGATTTTTCACTCAAGAATCTCAAACGACTCTTTCAAGAAAGACTTCAGAGTATTTGTCAATTGGATGCGACCTTTGTCTTGCTCCTGCCCGATTCAGTCGACGTCAATCGCGTGACGTACGCAATTTGCATGATCATACCGATTCTCAGCGATGAAGAAGAGCGTGAAATATCGAAATTAACGAGGGTAGATGCCACGGACGGACAGAAGGAAAGGCAATTGTCACTTCCACGTCAATGTTGCGTGTGTTTGCTGACGAAATGGCCATTTTTCAAGCTTTATTTCAAAGTTTTGTATGGAATCGCTGCTGTTTGGGACACCAGAAAACGGCAGTTGGTCGCCAGCTTGGAATCAGCTTCGACTAACAACCGCACGCAGGAGAAACCTTGGCTGGCATGGAGTGATTTTGTGGATATTTTTGAGCAAAGTATGCAGCGAATGCGTGATATGCAGCTTCCACGCATGGGTGCTTGGAGTAATTTTGACTTTTTTATGGGTATGACGCAGGTCAAATGGCCTTCGATCGCGTTCCATCGATCGCACACGCAGTCATTTGCAGCCGAACGTCATGAATCAATGCTTCAATATTCCGCCCCAACTTTGTTTTCTACGCTTTCAATGGATCAAATCGCGTTCTTGCTTGGATGTCTCTGCTGTGAACTCAAAGTCTTGCTCGTGTCTCAACATGTGCATATCGTAAGCGCTTGTGTCCTGGCATTTGCGACGCTATTGCATCCATTACAATGGGCTGGACCGATCGTAACCGTACTTCCTCCACGTTATGCCGAAGATTTGTTAGATGCACCAGTGCCATTACTTGCAGGTCGAGTGTCTGTATTCCAAAAGTCTGCAGAGAATGGTCAACTACCGATATCGCCGACCGTTTCCACGTCCCGAAATACATCATCCTCGCCGAGCCAATCGAATGAAGACGAACAGCAGTCAGTGCCATTCTCAACGCTTCTACGGCCGATGAAGGGCGTCATTGAAATGAATTTGGATCACAACACGCTCTGTATGCATCAAGACGACCTCTTGCAATACCACAAATTCAAGCTCCCGGGATGCGATGCGCTCGTCCATGACGTACATACTGCCACAAAGCAATTGTTTGGAAAACAACGGAAGGATCCTGTCGAATTTCCAAATGTGATGCAAAGCGAAGCGTGTGATCGGATTATACTGAAGATTCGGGAGCAGATTGAAGCCATTTGTCTGTTAGCAATGACAGTATCCTCTTCTTCCTCGGCGTTTGTGCAACGCGTTTGCGAAGAAACGGCGCGGAGAGAACCGCTGGAAGACATGCCGAAGCATCACCTTATGCATCGACGATCCAGTGAGTCGGTCAATGAGTATGTCCGCCGATTTCAGGAGACGCAGATGTTTAGTACGTACAAAAATAGTTTGCAAGAGGAGGTGATGGAAACAGGCTAATATCGTAATATATCGAGTGATTACGATACTTGATTTTGGTATGCGATCTGATTTATAATTTGGTCAAAGTGCAATGAGCGCGATCAATTTGACCTCGATGGAAGCGCAATTGCAGCAAATAGAGGATGAATTAACGCGCGTAGAAGAGGGAGAGGCAGAGGTGCAAGACGAAGAAGAAGTGCGTCAATAGCAGTGGTTTGCAATGTCAACAATCGCTCCTTAACGATCGTTTCGCTCTCTTTAGATCGAACTGTTTTCGGCGGAGTCGTATTCTCAGCATCGACATGCAAGTCTGTGCAAGTACACACACTTATTGAGTGTGTACCGGGACTAAAGAATTATTGGTTGATGAAAGATAGCAATTTATCGCCTACGAGCCCTCGAAGATGCGTATCTCGCGAATTGATAGAGCAGGCTCCCGCACTTTCCATGAAAGTATAAGAGAAAATTTCGAGTGGAAGACTGAAGCCTAACAAGGATGTTTCTTGGACAGAATCGATACCATGAGGCTGCAGCCGTGCCACAACCTTTCCAAGTCTTTTACCTGCTTCAAGCGATTGAGAAATCCATTCAAGTTGGAGCTTTACTGACGCCAAGTTTGTACATTCCAAAAGAGATCTGGCAGCAACACCACGCACGTCTAGCTGGAACTGCATTGAAAGCTCAAGTACTTCAATCCCTGAAGCAAGCTTTCGACCGGATAAATGTGAGCAAATTTGTTGGATGGTGGATGATTCGTCTCGCTGATTGTTTGCTCGCAGGTCACGCTGCCCTTGGTAACGGAAAGCAACATTTCAGAATTCGCAGTCGCACTATCAGCGTTCTTGCAAGTTGCAAACGCACAGCGACTCATTTTGGCTAGAGCATTCCCATTTTTGGTCACAGAATCCACACACGGCACTAAATACGATAACGGACGAACGGAAAATGTACGTTGATGCCGATGAAGCGAGAGATGATGCGCAATAAACTCTTTGTCAAGCAGCCAGATAATCAAAGCTCCACCGATGCTGCTCAAAAAATCGGCAAATTGACCAATTTGGCATTTGGATTTGGTAGAATAATCAAGAGACAAGCCATTGCTGCAGTCGAACGTGTTGGTGCAGCTCCAAATGTATCCGTGTAAATAAAGAATCCTTCACTATTCATTGATTTGGAGGTCTGAATGCAAGGCTTGGTAGGCCGCAGCATGAGCTTGAAGAATACGCAGCTTCATTGTGTTCTTTCATTAGCGCCATCCGAAACATTGGTGGGACCATCGACTTGATTATCACCACTTACCTCATAGATCTCTCTTATCTTGACAGAGTCATTGGTTGGCGTGGAAGCAATAAACATCGATGCAGAAAGCCTTAAAGATCGTCAAAATTTCTCGCCTCGACTAAATGCTTCAACGCTAGACAATATGAGGAGTTTAGGTACGCGCGCAATATACCTTTTGGCTCATCTTTTCTGACATTTCACAAAAGCTTTTTTTCTTGATGAGGTCGTTTGTGAGATCGTACTACGCGATATATCGATTCTGCTGGACACATATATCCGTAGTATGACGCAACAATTGGGCGATTTCACATTTGAGTACGCGACGCAATCGTAAGCGCAAATGAATGTTTCCTTTGGATAATGACCTTCATTTTCATCGCGCGCTACTTTTTTTTATTCAATCGGCAACGTTAGTTTTGCGGTACTAGACCGATAGCGGTACTGTACCGGTTTATCCTATAAATGTTATTGACAAAAGACTCCAAAAGTAAAAAAGCGAGAATCAAATGCGAATTTGCTGATCATTTCTCTATCTGTAGCCAAACTAATCGAGGAAATCTTGCGGTAATCTCACACATTGGACCATAAAGTAGCACAAGACGCACCATTTATGGAGAAACGCTTCAAAAGCGACACAGCTGGCGAAATCAACAAGGAACAAAGCGCACTATTCTATCCTTCACGCAAACTCATCAACATTGTCACTCGTAAGCCTTCCCTCCCGATCGATAAAGAATTCGCACCATTTACGAAAGCAGATAAAGCGGAAAAAGGAGATCTACAGGCGCCTTCATCCTCTCCCGTGGTGGGATCGCTGTCTTCCTCGGTTTCATCGCCATCTTCCTGTGATTCTTCCGACTTCAAATCAGCTCCTAGAAGATTCACAGTCACGTTCATGAATTCACCTCCTGATAGTCCATCGAGTCAAAGCACAGAGCACACAGACCAGGTTTCTGAGGTCTCCCGAAATGGCTTTTCAGATGACGCAGAAACCAAACAGAATGGTCTGAATGCATCACGCACAGAATCTTTCGAGCATGCAGATGATGTGGATATCGTCTTACAAGTCCCAAAAGTTACGCAGCAGACAGAAGAAACAACTTCTCGAGAGCGAAAGCTGTCGACACCAATGACAAGCACAAACGTAATTGAGAATTCAATCAGCTCACCAAGCGACTCCTCTTTGAAGAACTCCTCACTTGAGATTGAGAGTGTTTTCTTACCAGTACATGGGATCAAAGAAATCGAAATCGAAAAGAATCTGCACACTGTATTCACGATCGATGTCAAGCTTCAAAGTGGATTGCAATGGAAAACACAGAAACGATATTCAGACTTTAGAGAGCTTCATGATAAATTACGGAGAGCTAATGCAAATGTGCGGCAATTGTACTTTCCCAAACGCCATGTCTTTCGGAATCGCCATCAAAGTGTCGTGGAACATCGTCGGAACGAATTAGAGCGATATTTGAAGGAAGTACTGGACATGCGGACGCAAATCCGATTCCCATTGTACAAATTCCTTGAAGTGTACACACACATGGAGACATACGAACGGCGAGTATCACGACGAAAGAAGGAAATCGAGTCGGAAAGAATGAAAAATATGCTTAGTGGCGAGGTTTTGGAAGACTTTACTCAAGCTTTCCGGCGCTTATGCACGTCCAAATATATGTATCATGAAAGCAGTAGCTGCTCTTGTACTCTGACATCTTTCGGTGAGGTTGGCGAAACCAAAGTAGAGACTGAGAAGGAGGAATCTGTGGCTACAAATCGTGCTCGAGCGTCCAGCTTATCGACCGGAACAGCGATCAAAACTAAAATGAATGGTCATCGAAGTGGTGGGAGCGTATGCATCGTCAAAGACTTTTCCTTGGACAAGACTGATATAGAGAGACCGAGTATGTCTCCCAAATTGTCAATTAGCCGCAGCGCTTTCCGTCGCGATATTCTTGGCGTGTTCCCAGACATGCCATCCAGCTTTTCCATGCGTCTGATAAAGGCGATGTCCGATCCGCAAGGCAGTGATATCTACATGGATGAGTTTCTACGCACGATTGCTATCGCTCAGTGTGGACTGGTCGACGATAAGCTCAAGTTTGTGTTTCAGATGTGCGATTTAGATCACTCGGCCAAAATCCAAAGCACCGGACTGACGAATTTCTTTGTGTCACTATATGGACGTCATGTGCTCGATAAACCGCTGTATCGGCGCATCATTACAGACGCATTTGACCACGGCCGCGTTCGAATGACATGTGAGATGTTTGTTCAGGCAATCAAAAGCCTGGAGGCTGCCGAAATCGACTTTCTTCTGGGCTGGATGGAGACATTTGTGCACATTTTGTGTGAGGCAGCGAGCCCTCAATTGCTAGAATCACAAGAAGAATTCAATCCGATTGTCCAGCAAAAGATTTTATCCGAAGAAACGCACTTTTCTACCATGGAAATCGCCATCTTACAGGACGCATTCAACACGTATCGTATCTCTGGTGGGGGTGACAACGTCGATCTTGACGCGCTGACGAATGATTTCGCTCTAGATATATCGGAATCTCGATTTTATCGCATTTTTTCAAGTTTTGGAGCACGTGCTACTGGCTCTGATATTGACATTTTCAGCTTTGTAAACGCTCTTTCGATCGCGAGTCGTGGAACAGCGCTTGAGAAAGCACGATTTGCTTTCACACTTTTCGCAACACATCATGCCTCCGAGCCCAAGAACGGCGATGGAAGCGATTCACAAGACGCATTGATGACGCGTGACGATGCTTTTGCAATGTTGCGACTGGATCTAGCTCAAAGCATTCCACTGGAAGAAAGTATCGTTTCGTTCTTGGAGACAAAAGGCGTGAACATTGGCGATCGGAATGCGTTCTCGAGTATTAGTCGACGAGATAGCACGATTGTGACGTCTCCTTTGATTTCTGCAACGGAACTCGGTCAATTTGTGGATTTTATTATGGAAACCCACGGCACTGAAAGACTGTCTTCGGAATCTGGGAATGGCAAATCGACGCGAGAGCTCACACTGTCGATACAAGAGCTGGCAGCATGGAGCACAAGTACGAATTACGAGATGGTATCTCTTCGTCTGATGCGGGAACTTGTGTTTGTCGATCTTGGATTAGTGCCTCAGAATAAGGAAGAAGAATTGCTCATCGCAAAGGGATGTTACCGATCGTTTGATCCGCAGAATCTTATCGAAGATGATCAATGGTACATCCTCAGCCGCAAGTTCTTCCTTGCTTGGTCTCGGTATGTCGGCCTACAAACGCAAAAAGACGCAAAGCAGGACGCCACGGGTACTCGACCTGCAAAGATCGATAACTCTGACCTACTGGACAATGCGCAAAGTCCGCCCGTTCTCAAAGCAAAAGACCAAATTCACTTGGGCGTCGACTTTGAAGTGATACCTGAACAGCTGTGGAATGCATTGAAGCTATGGTACAGTGGAGGCCCCGAGCTTCCCTGCAAAGTGATCACACTTCACAGCGGCAAGACCGTTTTCGATGTGTGGGGCGACGCAAAGAATAGAGAAAACGACGAAGGAAATGTTGATGAAATCGATATTCTCGAGCAGGAAGCGGGTAAAGCTCAAGTCAAAGATCCAGAGCGTCAAGAAGACACCGTGCTAGCTCGACGGATGCGATCGGGGGGATCCGTTGGTCTCTGTAATCTCGGTAATACGTGTTACATGAACTCGGCACTCCAGTGTCTCTGTAACACGCAATTACTCGCGGAATACTTTCTCTCGGGAATGTATTTGGACGATATCAATCGCACAAGCACGCTCGGATTGCAGGGAAAACTCGCTCAAGTGTACGGGAAGCTCGCCGAAGACATGTGGTGTGCCAAGCAAAAGTCCATTTCTCCGCGTCATTTCAAAAAGACAATCGGAAAATTCAATGACGCGTTTCGTGGTAACGATCAACAAGACGCTCAAGAACTCTTGGCATTCCTTTTGAGCGGTTTGAGCGAAGATCTCAATCGGATCACAGAGAAGCCGTACGTCGATCAGCCCGATAGTGATGGACGATACGATTCCGATCTAGCGGATGAATGGTGGCGAAACCATCTACGAAGAGAGGTCTCGATTATTGTGGCACTTTTCACCGGACAATACAAATCACTTTTGACGTGTATGGATTGTGGATTTAAATCGGCTCGCTTTGAGCCATTCACATTCCTCCAAGTTCCGCTTCCAGAACCCACGCACACCACTGTGACGCTCGTTCTTGTGCTTTCGAACGGCATGCAACCGACCAAAATCTCGATTCGGCTGGAAATCGCTGCGACGGTATTCGATCTGAAGAAGGAAATCGTTCATTTATGCACCACCGAACTCGATGTGGCCAATGTCACAGAGAGCGATATCAAAATCTCAGAGTACAGCGGATCGATGATCATCTCCTACAAAGCGGATTCTCGGCGTATCGGACAGATACGAAGCATTGACCACTTGATGGCATTCCAATTAGAAGCAGTACAGCCGGAAATCGCACGGGCAATCAAATCCAAAGGATCTGCCCGCGGGGAGCAATTGTTCGACTCCATGCGATCATTTCACGAGAATCTAGCCCCAGGCGCTTTGGTCGAAGTAAAAATACGCACGGCTTCAGAATATTTTCCTGGAGTCATTTTGGAATGCTATCCACGCGACAAGAGCATTCTGGTAAGTGTTCATTATCGGGGGTACAATGAAGACGCTCTGTCCGTGTCCTTGATTCACGTTCGACCGCGTCAGCCCCGACTTTTGTGCGTCCCGTTGATCTCAAGGAAACTTCATTATTCAGCCGTTTACTTCAAGAATCCGTTCCGACCGACTCCCTTCGGCACCTCGAATCTCGTTCGCTTGTGTCCAGAACGAACCACAGGAATGGATTTGTATCAGCTCGTTTGCAAACGGATGAAGCGGTTCCTCGCAGACTGGCCATCGCCTTCGTTATGGCCACCCGATGACCCGAGAATTCAAAGTTGTGTGAGTGAAATCGACGACGTCTTCCAGCGATCACAATGCGGTTTCCTACTTCGGCGAGTGGATATGAAAGGTCTGACTGACTCACGTTCACCCTGGCTGAAACGCAGTTTTGGATGCACAATTCCGTGCACGTCGAGGCCTATCGATCTTGTGGAAGAAGAGGCGATCGCGGTCGATTGGGACCTCACAATGTTTCAAGATCGAAGCAATCTGGAACGAATGAAGCGGATGGACGACCATGGAAGCATTGCTCGTAACGATGCGATTGATAAAGGACCCGTACCGCTGACACGATGTCTCCAGGATTTCACTGCAGAAGAGCTTATCCATGAAGGCTACTGCTCGAGCTGCTGTAAGCATTTGGAAATGACAAAAAAGCTGGAAATTTGGAGACTTCCGCCTGTGATGGTGATCCATCTGAAGCGATTTCAGTACACGCAGACGTATCGCCGGAAATTATTGTCTTTGGTAGAGTTTCCGATTGCAGAGCTGGATCTGGGTCCGTGCGTTGCGCCCCATGTGGAGTTCCCGGAACGATATCCCATGAAGAAAGACACGGAAGAACCCGTGAATGAGACAGAAATGAACGAGGAAGCACGACTCCGAGCGGTGAATCGATCACATAGAGGCTACACCAACACGAATCTCGATCAATCGCGGTGTTTGGAAACGCTTTACGATCTGTATGGTGTGGTGAATCATCATGGCGCGCTCGGAGGCGGGCATTACACGGCTTTTGCCAAAAACTTTAGAGATGAGCAGTGGTATTACTATGACGACGAACGCGTTCGCGTGGTGGAGGAGAGCAAAATTGTGAGCTCAGCAGCCTATTTATTGTTTTACATTCGGAACGACATGAAGGGTGTCATGGTGAAGGATATGTACCCACAGAATACAAATACAAAGATCACAGAAGAAGATATCGATCGATTTGTGCAAGGCGATACGCATCGATGCAGTTTGATGTGAGGTGAAAGCACTTGCGGATGGAATATTCTTAAGAGTATGACAAGCGACTCGGATTTTGGTGAATACAAATGGCAAGAAGTAGAAGCTATTCTATTGACATGCACGATGCGAGTACTCGATGCTGTTAAAAGCGTCTTCCTCGTCCATGACCGCGCCCAACTCCTCGTCCTCTTCCTCGACCACCGCTATTTTGATTGGAATATTGCGATTGCTGGAGTTTTGGCAAGGTTGTTGGGATGGAATACGGGCAATTATAACGATCCTGTTGCGAGCTGCTCATAATTTCTTGCAATTTCTCACGTGCACTCATTGGAAGATCGAAGCAAGCGCCGTAAGAATCTTGTGTGATGGTCAACTGCTTGATGTTATTGGCAACCTCTGGATCGAAATCACGATTCAAAGCGTTCCAGACGTATCCTTTGGCTCGAATCTCCTTGGAGCTTGTGAACAAGACGGTCACATAATCGGGTGTTCCTGACATGAGAGAGTGAGGACGGGGCGGTGTGGCGTGACCGGTGATGCAAGCCAAAGCCACTGCAAGTGCCTTTTTGGGCTCATGGTTTTCCAAATATTCCTCGGCCTTTTCCTCGAATATGGCGATCATCACTGGATCGACTTGGTCCATTGATTTAAATGCTTTTTCGGCTGATACTTTGATGAGCTCTTCTTGCTACAAAATCACAATCAGCTTCCATCACTGCTTAGAGAAATGAGTACAATACGCACACTTGGTTGATCCCGCATTATAAATTTATTCCCGATTTTCCGCTCAATGAGATCCAAAAGCTCTTTCTGGCGAGGTGTATACAACGTGATACAAACTCCTTTCTTCCCTGCGCGACCTGTACGCCCTGAACGATGCACGTAGGTGTCGACATCCGCGTAACCGGAGGCTTTACGAGGCGGTTCGGAGTTGATCACAAGGTCCACATTCATATCGAGTCCTCGAGCAGCGACATCAGTGGCGATAAGAAGTCTGATTTGGCCATCACGAAAGGCTTTCATGGTTGTTTCTCGCTGAGCTTGTGCGATATCGCCGTGTAATACGTGACAATCTTGCTTGATTTCCGGGTGAACGGATAACTCGTTACAATCTTTCTTGGTCTCTGCAAAGATAATCGTCCGAGCATTTTGTTTGCCGTAGACGCCCAAAAGGCTCGCGAGAAGTGTCGGTCGACTCTGCCAATGACACGGAATGGCGACATGTTGTACATCGAGAGAAGCTTGATCGTCTGAATCTTGGACCAGGTTGACAAACTCATACTTCTTGTCCATGTACCGATCGGCGATCTCATGAAGCCATTTTGGGATGGTTGCAGAAAACAAGAGAATTTGTGGTTTGACACCGGATTTCTGAGTAGCATCAAATATTCTCTGTATATCTTCACGAAATCCCATTTCAAGCATCGTATCGGCTTCATCGAGAATGAGGAATTCGCAGTTTGCGAATCGCAGATTCCCCCGGTCAATGTGATCCATAATACGACCTGTAGTTCCTATAACAATATCAGTTCCACTACGAAATGCTGCATTTTGCTGTTGGTATGGCGTTCCTCCGTAAATGCACACTGTGTTCAAGGTCGTGTCGAGCTTCTCAAACTCTGTTGTCACCTGCCGAGCCAACTCTCTTGTCGGAGTGACGCAAATGACACGCGGAGCTCGATTCGGAACGGGTTTTATCTTTGATTGGAGTAATTTCTCAACAACAGGAAGCGCGAATGCCAGTGTCTTGCCCATTCCCGTACGTGCTCTACCAATGAGATTGTTTCCATCCATAATTTTATCAAATGTCATTGCTTGAATAGGAAAAAGATTAGCGATTCCATGCTTCTTGAGATTCTTCTTTGTTTGTGCACAAATCGCAAAATCATCGAGCGATGGATTGGACGATTTTGTGCAAGTTTCTTCGACAGCGTCCGCTGCAGCGGGCTCATTTGTGCAAGTTTCCGACTCGCTTTTAGAAGATGCGCGCTTCTCGCTCTTTTTGCTTTTACCGCTCTTCTCACTCTTCTCACTCTTTTCGCTCTTTTCAGTCTTTTTACTCTTGTGACGCTTTGGCTTATCGGTTGTGTCATCGCAATCGGAATGCTTGCGCTTCTTCTTGTCGGATTTCGGTTTCTTATCTCTCTTGGAAGACATTTTATCGGTGGTTTTCACGCTCATAGAAGAGAATTAATGAATGCAAAATGAATGGACCGTGTTTTATTATGTGGGACACATATGTTACAAAGTCGTAAAAACATGTTTATTTGATAGCGCAGACGCTACGCATTATCAAAGATCGCTACAAACTACCGACAGAGAGTAGTCATTTGCAAAAACCTGAACGCAAACGCATGAGTATTTCTATTCATTCGAAATAAAAGATCGCCAGAATGTTTTTGGCGAATGTCATTTGCATTGAAATACGATTCGCCAAAAAGCTTGCAGAATCAGTTTTTATCAGATGGAGCGCTATAATTAAGCTTCTTTATAGACAATCTTTTAATTCGCCTCAATGAGCGATTCCTCACTTTCTGGTGAAGAGCATAAGCGCCGTAAAATGTCACTTTCGGGTACCAATTCTATAGAAATGAGGGTAGAATCACTTGATACGACCGTACACTCAAGTGCCCCGCAGACTACGGCGGATACAGACGTCGCAATGCACGAAGAGAACGAAGATGTCGATTCCGACGAAATCAAGTATGAAAAGCGATCGAGAGCTAGTAGTAGCATCGATATTGTTGGGAAACACATTCAACAAACTGTGGCTGCTGTTGGGGCTGCTGTTGCCGCTGTAGCTGCGCCGGTCTTAATGACAGCAAGTGAAGTGGTTACCGGTAAAAGTATGGATGATGCTTTCAGTCAATCAATGGAAGGCGATGTAAACACCGGTACATACACTCGAGTACACCTTCGAGTCAAGGTCCAGTCACGGTTAGGCGAAACCGTTCATTGTTCTGGCTCGTCCTTTATTATGGGTCAATTCAATCCGAATGAGTCCATGATGCTCGTGACAACTCCAGATGAGTATCCTTATTGGAGCACAATGAAGCCACTAATACTTCCCCAAGGAGTACCACATTGTTATATGTACGCTTTATTCTCGGGCGGTGTGTTCAGCTCATGGGAACCGCTCGAAACGGAGCGAACTCTGACTCCTGAAGGCCGAGAGATGACAGTTGTGGAAGAGTTTGGAGTATATGATGCTGATATGCAGCTTGTTCGTACGGAAGAAGCCAGAGATCGATGGATTGTGTACGAGAGAAAACATGTGGAGGAGAAAGTCGGTGATAGCGACTCTATTGATGCCGATACCTCGACTGGGAAGGACTGCGCTATGAATGTGTCGATTTCACCGGATAAAGGACATGGGCGAAGTAGCTCTGGTGGTTGGAATATGCATCGAAGTAATACGCAAAGCCGTCAATCTCGATACAAACGGTTTACTTCTCAAAGTTTTCGCGCGAATAAAGCTGCCACTTTGTTTCTGATCAGCTACCATTTACCAGTCAAAGTGAAGAAGCACGAAGGCAAATGGACCGCCACCTGGGATCCCAATAGCTTGATTGCAAGAAGTGAGAAGACAATTGCTGAATCCATGAAAGTTCGATGGGTTGGATTCGTCACAAGATCGATCGGTCAAGAGTACGGGGAATTCACTGAGGAAGATAAAACCGAGATCACACGGATTCTGGAGAAAATGAATTGTCTTCCGCTTTTCATTTCTCGTGAACTCGCTTCAAATCACTACCAAGGATATTGCAAAAGTAAATTGTGGCCAATGTTTCATAACATTGATATTTTGGACATTTATTCCGCTGTATGGGACCAAGGCGAAGTCATTGAATGGAAGGAAGAGCAGCACAATGGAACTTGGTGGGCCGCTTATCAAGAAGTCAATCAGCTGTTAGCTGCTCGTGTTTCTGAAGCCAGTAGCTCTCAGGATACGTTGTGGGTGCATGATTACCACTTACTATTATTTCCATCGTATATCGCCGACCTTTGCAAGAAAAATGGCTCAAAACGTCCTTCAATGGTATTTTTTCTTCACGTTCCCTTCCCGACCTCGGAGATATTTCGAGAGCTTTCGCATGGCCCACAACTTTTGGAAGGTGTGCTCAAAGTCGACGTTGTGGGATTCCATTCTTTCGATCACGCTCGTCATTTTCTGAATGCTTGCAAACGTTTTCTTGGACTCTCGTACCAGTCTCGACGTGGAGGCAATCTCGGTGTCGAATATCGTGGAAGGAATGTCGTTATCACAATTAGTCACGTTGGAATTGAAATAGCGGCCATCCGAAGAGCTCTGCATGATCCAAAGGTTCAGGAATCGGCCCGAAAACTTCGTGAAAAACATGCTGGAAAAATTCTCATTGCAGGAATGGATTTATGTCAGCGTTTGAGCGGGATTCCTCTCAAGTTGCTTGCTTTTGAACAGTTTTTCAGCCTGTGTCCAACGTGGAAAGATCGTGTTGTCCTTGTTCAGCGATGTCACTTGTCTCGATCACGTATTGGCGATCAACAACATAGTAGCACAGAAATTCGAGAGCTGGTCAATCGTATCACCGACCAATACGGGCAAGGCGTAATCGACTATGAGGAATCCGATTCAGCTTTTGGTCTTCTCGACCGAGTCGCTCTCTGGCTCGCATGTGATATTCTGATGGTGACATCTGTTCGTGAGGGTCTCAATTTGCGTCCTTTGGAATATGTTTTCTGCAAAGGCGAGAAGCAACAGAGCCGAGCTGGTGTCGTGATTTTGAGCGAGTTCTCAGCCTGTTGCTGTGTACTTAATGGTGGTCTTCGTATAAATCCATGGAACATCGCTGAAGTTGTCAATGCGTTGGATCACGCGCTTACTATGAGCGACGAAGAGCGCCTAGGACGTCGAGCACGCGATTTGCCTTATATAATGAGCCAGCCTGCGTCCAGTTGGACTCGTCAAGTGCTCGGTGTGCTACAAGAAGCGACTGAGAACGAAGACGATCAAGAGTATACAGACATGGAATATACCGATATGGAAATCGGACGATCTCACGTATTGCGTATTGGTGAACGCTCTGACTTCAAGCAGCTCAATATCAAGCGTGTTTTGCAAACATACACGTCGTCCCGTCGTCGACTGTTCTTTCTGGATTATGGAGGAACAATTATTGCGCGAGAAAATATCTCCATGTATGTGAAGCGAGATTTCACGGCTGTAACTGGTCGAACACCTTCTTCACGCATGCTGGAAGCGCTCAAACGACTAACTATGGATCTTCGTAACACCGTCTTCATCATCAGTGGTGTGAGTCAACGCAATCTCATGGGAGCTCTGGGCCAAATGGACGGCTTGGGTCTTGTTGCACAGAATGGTCTTCTAATGTCGTGGCCCGCACGTGATACGAAAACTACTTTACGAGAATGGCAGCATGACAATGTCTTATTTGACTGGGAAGCTGTTCGCGAGGTGGCCGATCCAATTTTTAAAGTTTATAGCTCACGAACGAATGGAAGTGTTTTGCGCTATTCCGATCAAAGTATTGCTTGGAATTTCCGTTCCACAGATCCAGAGTGGGGTCTCATGCAAGCCAATTCGTTGCATAGCGACCTGGAGGAAGTACTGCGTGATCTACCGGTGACAATTGTGCGAAAGAAAGGTTTCTTGGAAATCGTGCCGGAAGGTTTCAGCAAAGGTGTTATCGTGCGAAAGATTCTCGAGCAAGACGCCATTTTGAATTGTGGCCATCCAGACTTTCTATTCTGCATTGGAGATGACACCACCGATGAGAGCATGTTCCGCAGCATTTACGATTACTACGCGGAGCGATCAGAGGAGAGTCTGCACGACGGAAATGCGACTTTGAGAGCGGCTGGAGGACGACCTGCGAGCATGGAAGCTACATTGTTGTTGAAAGATGACGCTCTGCGACATATATTCACGTGCACCGTGGGAAAGAAGCCGAGTCATGCGCATTTGTATGTGAATGATGTCGATGATGTCGAGAATTTGCTCGATACGCTGGCTACATCTTGAAATTCGGGATAGATACGGTAGGTTTTTGATAACCTTAATCTGTTTGTGCCTTTTTGAATACTTCATAGGCTATATCCTAAATATAGTGATTGTGATTCATTGGCATTTGATGACGGAAGGAAAAGGTACGCAATAAATTCTCTTGCGATCGCAATGCAGACTAAAATTTGGATGAAATAGAGCTTGAACATCAAATGGAAAGCAGAGAGCATCCGCTGCATACAGGATGGAGCTTCTGGTACGTCACATGACTCTATAAACGCGAAATCACGCGCTCAATGTTGTGTTAAGGTACGACAAAAAGCTGCCAAGAAATGTCGATGTCGGGTACGAATTGATGCTGCATACATTCCCGAACGCAAATAAAATGGTCTACTAGAACGTATAGATCAAACCTACATCGCATAGCAACCTTTTCGACAGTGGAGGACTTTTGGCGGTAAAAAGCAAGTCAAATTGGTCTTGCATTCGCTCATATCACAATGTTTTGTAGCCACTATGTTCATCTAAAGCGTCCTTCCGAACTACATCGCGATATCAACTTGTACATGTTTCGCGATTTGCCGAAATGTGCGCCGATGTGGGAAGCGTTCCCGCACGGTGGATGCTGGATTTTGAAAATAAAAAAGAAGGCAAATGTTTTAGGTAAAATGTGGCAGGATCTCGTTTTTGCTGCAATCGGAGAGCTATTTGGTCAGGCAAATGTGGTCGGGATCGCAATGGCAATTCGTTCGAAAGAAGACATGTTGTCTGTATGGAATGCTGACAACTCGGAAGATTCCGTTCGATTCAGCATCGGGTACGTCAATTAACACGCCCTATGATCATCTCGTGCTTAATATTTGCTCCTTCCAGCGAGAAACTGAAGGAGATTCTCATGCTGGACCCAAACACCCTGATCGAATACAAATTCCATGCAAACTCGATTCGAGACATGTCCACATTCCGGAATGCAAAATCGTATGTCTTTGCGACCACTTCGCCAGTTTGTATCGAATCGAAATAATTATTAAAATCGGTTGCGTCTTTGAAGTTGCACGGATGACGTACCCATGCTTCTCAGTCGATAGGTTCGAAACAGAATTCAAAGACATAGCCAATTTACATCACTTTTAATCTGATCGCAATTGTTTGAGTCTTATCCATATCATTATCCTTTAAAAATACGTAGAGATATTTCTGGAAATGTATATATATATACTCCCATTTTCGCTGCCCCTATGGCGGATATTGAGTGCTCATTATTCGATTCGACCATCGTCTACCATGCCCCTCCTTTCCATTGTGACGCAAGCAGACATAGAGGTGCCCAAAACGCACTTGAAGAACGATCGCACACCCTCTACGATGACACTTGTTACAAACGAAAATGCTAAAGACAATTACAATTGCGGCTCAATGGGAAGCGTAAAAAATCGACTACTCCACGCCAGGAACGTTGTCGTCTCCACCCCGGTGAAGCTACGAGGTCTCCAACCAAAGAAGAAAACTTCTCCACAATTGCGTGCTGAATCTTTGAAAAGTTCAGTTCAAAATGTGACGAGCTACAATGTAACGTCTATGGAACTGGAAAAAATTTACTGTTCCGGGCCGTTACTTCATGCAATACAAACTGCCGAGATTTATAGAGATTCCAAGCAGTTCGTCGACATGGCTTTACGTCAGGAATTTACAGTCGATATGATATTGGACAATTTCAATCAGCTTTTGACGAACGCCAAGGCAGGGAATGGGGGCAACGCATCCGCGAGTCTTTCACGACAACAATTGGAGGAGTTTGTGCACAAGCATTTTCTGAATGCAGGGAACGACTTGATCCCAGCAGTTCCGATGGATTTCAAAGACGAAGCACAATTGCAACAGATTCCATCCATTACGGATCAAGAATTGCGTCAATGGGCAATGGGACTCCATGAACTGTGGAAGAGTCTGGGAAGGCTTCCGAATGTAAATGTTCGCTCATCTTTTCTCAGAGTTCCTCCAGTTCACAACGAAAAGGCTCTGGAGCGGAATTATAATAACGAGAATTTGCTGATTCTTCCAGGTGGTCGATTCCTCGAAAGCTATTACTGGGACTCCTATTGGATTGTCGAAGGACTTTTGGTCAGCGAAATGTTCACAACAGCGCGAGGAGTTGTGAATAACTTGCTGGAGTATGCGTCATACCTTGGATTTGTTCCGAATGGAGGACGAATATACTACCTCTCGCGGTCTCAGCCGCCGATGCTGTCCGATATGGTGCGGCTTGTGGCTCGAAAACCGCAAGGAGCTGATATTGAAATTGAATGGGATCTCGACTACCTGAAAGCCGCTCTTCCAATACTTGTAAAGGAGTATTCGTTTTGGATGCATACAAAACCTCATTTCAATGAGGTGACACAACAAACGTATGCGCCGCATGCAGTCGAAATTGAAAAGGATGGAAAAATGTATATCTTGAATCGATATGTTGCTAATGCCAATGCTCCTCGACCCGAGTCCTATAGTGAAGATTACGAGATGGCCGAACGCATTTTTGGAAGTCACGAAGCAGAGCCGATTGAGGTCAACACAGACAATATGGCCAACACCACCAAAAATAGATTTTACAATGATATTATTGCTGCAGCAGAAAGTGGATGGGACTTTAGTAGTCGATGGTTCCGCAATCGTTCCACACTCGATACAGTTTACACCGAGTCGATCGTTCCCGTAGACCTAAATGCGATTTTGTATCGTGTGGAATTGAATCTGAGTCAATTTCATCGGGTTCTGGGCAATGTGAATGAATCTGCAATGTACGAGGCTTTAGCACAGAGTCGTCTTGCTGCCATTAATGCGATTCTGTGGAACGAGCAATTACATTGTTGGAAAGATTACGACATGGAAACGAAAGGACCTGTATCGATCACAGAGTATGCGGCCTCAGATTATTTTCCATTATGGGCTCGAGCATACGACATGACTGATGTGGTTTGTAAGCAGCAAATCCTGGAATCTTTGCGAGATCGTTCTACTTTGATCCAAATTGGTGGCGTTCGGATGACTACCATCAAGACAGACGAACAATGGGATTCTCCAAATGCCTGGCCACCCGTACAAGATATCATCGTGGATGGATTGCTGGGGCTTGATATCCCGGAAGGCACGGAACTTGCAAAGGTTATCGTTCATCGATGGGTCACGAATGGATTGATGGCATGGCGAAATTCGGGCGTTATGTTTGAGAAGTATAGCGCTACGCATATAGGCGAGACTGGAGATGGAGGAGAATATGAGCCTCAAACTGGATTTGGCTGGTCGAATGGAGTGATATTGAAATTTCTCACTGCTCATCAAAGTCTTTATCGCTCTTCATGATGAGGTTGCGGTAAAGTTATATAGTATATAAGCTTGAAATTTGCACTTAAAAATATTAGACACCATAGTATAAATCCATCATATCATTCCCAATGTCTCCACACAATTAATTGCAATAGTATTTTCCCAATATTGTGATAGTAAACCATTTCAGTCTTCCAATAAATTGTGATGGACAGTAAGATACTTCAAAATTACGCCGTTGGTCCATCCGAATCCAAACTGGGTAAAGTACTCTCCTCCGGCGCCCAAGCCGCCCAATTCGGTCGAATTATATTTTTCATACATGAGTCCCGTTTGTTTCCACGCCGTGTGGCTCGTTCGTATCCAAGCTTTTGCAAGTTCACGAGCTAATTCGTGAGCTTCTGCACTATTCACATTCAAAAGGCCTTCAATCACAATATCTTGTGCGGGTGGCCAAGCGTTCGGAGCATCCCATTGTTGTCCAGTGAATAACGTGGTTGTCTGAGCGCCACCAACCTTGATGAGTCCGGAATTCTTGAATGATTTAACGACCCGTTCCAGTCGATCTGTATCTGCGGGGTCAAAAGCCTTAGCCCATAGTGGAGAGTAGTCTGAAATAGATGGTATCGACGAATGTAAGTTCGTCACGAGATCAAAATCTTTCCAGGTCGAGTCCTTCTCACTCCACAGAATCTCATGAATAGCTTTAGCTCGGTCACGTGCCGCTCGTCTGTATTTTTCCTCCTGCATTCTATTGCCCAAAATTTTATGGAATTCCATCAGATTTCGCTCCATACGATACATCATGGCATTCAGGTCGACAGGAATGATAGAAGAAGTGGAAATCTTGCGTAGATCAAGACCATCTCGGAGCCATCGACTGCTAAAGTCCCAGCCGCTTTCGGCCGCTGCAATGATATCATTGTAATACACATTCCTCATCCTTTCGTTTCGCTGGATATGTACCTTGTGTTGATCCGATATATCGGCAGCGAACGAGAATTTGGAGAATGGATACATATCTGAGGCGATTGTTACATCTTCTCGATACGATTCTGGTCGAGGATGATTGGCAGTGGATACATAACGATTGAGTACATACTTGACTGGAGAATTCAGTCTCGAACTTTGGTTGTGGCGCAGCAATTCAAGAGCATGACCACTAGGACCTCGCTCCATCCAGAAAGAATATTCTTTGTCGAGCAGCGGGACGGCATAACGCAAGTATTCAATGTCGTACATGATCCCAGTTGCTCGATGATCCCTCAAGGCGACGATTTTGACCATATCTGACAGCATAGGAGGCTGAGATCGAGTCAAGTAGTAGATCCTTCCTCCATTTGGAACGAAACCGAATTCGTCAACATATTCCAGGAGATTATTGACCACACCTTTTGCGGTTTGTTTCATATTGCTCACCATTAAGCCGGCCACAATCCAATACGAATCCCAGTAGTAAGATTCCCTGAATCGCCCGCCAGGAACCACGATGATCTGAGATGCTTTCTGACCTTTTGCATGCAGAAAAGAGCCTTGAACTCCTTTTTCCGGAATTCGACCCAAGTACTTCCACGACTTGTACAGTTCAAAAGCCCATTCTCGATACTCTGGCTCAAGTATCTTGGCAATCAACGGTGGTGATATTTGTTCCCTGAAATCCGTTGGGGTCACTGGATTAAGATCTGAACCAGGTTGATCAAAATGTTTCGATATAAAATGTCGTAAAGAATCCTGATAAATGAGTTTCTTCTTCTCATTGGTGTAGCTATATTCTTCCAAAAAATTATGAATGGAGAGTTTCTCCTGTTGAAATTCCTGCACAATCGCCGATAAAGTGGTGTTTCTCCGTAATGGCATGTCTACAAAATGCTTGCTATCGGGGAATATGTTTGCCATTTGCACTGTATGCATCAATTCTCCGTGGCAGTATAAGCTCATCATTTCAAGTGTATTCTTATCTAGTCGACGGAGCCACCAAGTCTGCTTGTTGGTGACATTCTCGATGGATGCCACTTTGTATGCTGTGTGATCTTGTCGAGCTGATACCAAATCCGATACAATGGACCAATCCCAATGCATCCACTCATTCTTTTCGGTCGAAATAAATTGATATTGAAGGCTTCCATGCTCCAAGGATAAAACGCTAGATAAAAGGACGACTACGAGAATCCATTTCGATACATTTGGTCTTGAGACTTTGAGATCTGCCGCTGATTTCCTTAAAGCAAAAATGCGATCGCGAATTCCTTTGGCATATAATTGCGCCTTTGAGTCACTTAATTGCGCATCCAAGATATTTGATGGCGTCATCAATTTTCTTGATGACGTAAGACAGCACCTAAGCCTGGCAGCAGAGTTTAGGGAAGTGGTGATACCTAATAAGAACCTTTGATCAGAAAGTCACAACCGGATTTTCATGTGGACACACAAAATTAGTTGCACATTATTTATCGTCTCTCCAAATTGCCACTATTGTCTGCAACCTATCTTGTCACAAACCATAACCCTTTAGGTTGCATACAATTCTATAAATGGATAATTCAATAAGGCAAAACTAGAATTGCTATCCCCAGGAAACACTCCAGTTCTCGAGATTTGAAGACGATAGTGCGGTGCACAAACCTGATACGCTGTCACATATGCTCCACGTTCATGACCAGCACCATCTTCATGTAACGTGATGCTTCTCAAAACAAAAATTAGCAGCCGCTTCGACATTTCCCTTACACCGATTTAACGCCTCAACAGCTAATACCCTTGAAAATCCCATCTCAATCAACGAATTCAACTTCCGAGTCCTTCGAAAGCGAATAATCAAAGGTCGCTGTTGCACTTTAATCATTTGTAGTGCTCGATCCACACTCAGAGAGCTCAATGTGTGTCCATTTGCGTGCACAATCGCATCATACAGCTGTACTTGACCTATTTTTTCGGCGCCAAACATTCCATCCTTCGGATCGCGCGGGAAGCTTGTCACACAAAGTTCTCCATCAATTTTCTCTAAATACATTCCCAGCACGCGACAATCATTGCCAAAGCGAACAGTGTACTCATCTGGCTGCAATGGAGAATTGACCGCAATAGTGCGCGGCTGCATCGCAATAGAAGGCGCCACCACAGTGGAATCTTGTGCTCGACTACTGTTTCGAGACAATTCGACCTCTACATTTTGATGATGAACAGAGGTTTCTTCGAATCCATTGAGAGATGAGGAATTGGAGTGAGTCGAGCTGGTAGATGATTGGGTTTGATGGTCTGGAAGTTCATAAAACAGCAAAACAGGTTGGAATCTCCCTTTCAAACACTGGGAGACCACTCCATGCCAGGCGCCGAGATCGAGAACTCGACTATCATCGAACAAAAGCCACGTATTGTGTGCTGAACTGTAGAAAACAGCAACATAATGTCGGCCGTAATAGCACACAAATCCACGAAGATGATAAAATGTACGGAAACCACTTTTTAGAAGCTCTGTTGCTGGACCTGCAGCATCAAACGCCTTGGCGAGATCGATGCGATTGGAAATGTTGGAAAGGAGCTGCTGGACTTGACCGGTAGACGCTGAATCCGTAGCCCACAATATCGACATTGCAAAGACCATCGGAAATCGATGAATGGAACGCTACAGAAACGCAGTCAGTCATTGTCTTCCGGTAGACTTCGATCGAGTCAGAACCTGTTTGATATATCGCCCATTACATCCTGTCTCGTCACAAGCTGGAGCAACATCAGTGGTCGACATGTAGCGAAGCATATCTTCCATACACTTGAAGTTCCAGCTGTAACAATACGTGGCGTACGTGGTGAAAACCAGATTGCTGTATAGATCCCATGCAGAAGTGTGATGGCAGGTTCCACAAAGATATCGATCGTATATCTGATGGCTAAACACGACATGAGGGATGCTATTTGCATCATACACTGCCTCAGGAAGCTCCGTATAATCGTCCATACTCGCCGTTCGCGATGACAATTCGAGCACTTCGGCAGATTGATTCAGTTTTTGAGCTTGAGTAACATCCTTACATACGATATGAGCCAAGAGACAAGAAAGGAGACCTCAGATTTCGTACAGTTTCTTGATGCATGATGTTGAGCAGAGCTAGCTGGAAAGCAATGCTATCAATGCCTGAGATCTGAAGCACAAAAGTACATCGTATTGGCTTACCAAAGTCTCTTCGGCATCGTACATCATCCCTTCCTGGAAGTTCTTGTCCTGGATAGAGTGAAGTATATCGTTCAGTATTGACCACTGACTAAGAAGCAATATCCATACCGCTCTATACAACACGCTAAGACCTTTTCGAAGAGCACGGGAGTCCAAAGCGCCGCTAGAAGTATCATCATACATCCTCATGATTGACTACGAATGAATGGCTCAGCACACATCCATCGCATAGTTTCAACTCACGACACCTGCAAAGCTCGAAGAACGTTTGCTTCTACGGTGACTACTTCCTGCTTGATCTCAGCATTCAAAAGAAATTGACGCATCGATTGCAGATGCCAAAAGCTCTGTATGATAACATTCAAAAAGCAGCTATTTTCCCCTGACAGACACTACCCGTTAAGTGTTCACTTTCATACATCACAAGAAAGCACTTACCCGCATTGTTCACCAGTCCTCTATGTATCGAAGGACCTTTGAGCAAAATGTGTTTGCCTTTCTTTGTCATTTCGTCAATTGGCTTGAGACACGGAGAGGTTGATGGAGATGGATTAGAATCTGGTGAGAACTGATACGTAGCAAAGTCTCCTTCACATTCGTCTTCTTCCCCTGTAATCACTCTTAAGCCATGCAGCCATTGTCGTGCAGATGGCTCTGAAGGCGCCATAAGCTCTAAAACTCGCTCAACTTGATCAATCTGCTGAATCACAGTCACAAGAAGCCCACATTTCCGAGACCTCCATACGTCAACACTCTTGATTTTGTATCCACGAAGCGGTCGAATAAAATTCAAGTCTCCTGAAGAAGGTTGAAATTTAAAAGTCGATAGAACTCCGCTTTCTTTCGATAGAATACAGTATCTTAAATGTCGAGGACGCACGTTGACCATTGACCTTATTTTAAGATTTAGCCAGCCGCATGCTACAATGCTTCCAAAATTGGAAGAGGCTGATTGTGAGTGATTTTCGGTTGTTTGCTCCATAGTTGACTTCAAAACGGATTGTTGAGGCTTCAATGGGTTGATGGATACTATTCTCTTGAGATATGGAGAGAATCGGATCGTGACGAGCTCTAAACAACAGCAAAATGCGAAAAAAAATGATTCGTCTACTTCTTATTGTCGACTTTTTATTAAAATTGTCTGCCTATCATCAACTTACTATGATTGGCCAAAATCATGCAATTGGCTTTATTTACATTCCAATCGCTGTAGACCGATCACTGGCTCTTTGCAATCGAATGCCTGAGAGAAAACGAGCTAAAATTAAGTATATGGCTTTAAGTACTTCCTTTCTACATGCTTTTGCTATATATATACGTTGCTGCGGGACGATTGAATGTCTCCCGTCGATAGAGCCCGAGCCTTTGACTTTAATTAGATGACAAATGACTGGGTAAAAACAAGCATTTTTAGCCAATGCGCGTATTTATTCGTCCTCATCTTCTTCATCTAAATTGTAATGCACAGGTTTCCGTTGCCGTAGATTTCGTTGCGGAGTAAAGGAAAGCATCGATGATTCATTCGTCTCTGATGAGCGCAATCGACGAGATACTGACGCTAACCTTTGGCTAACGACTTGGAATTTATTGTCAAGCTTTTTCAATCGCTTTTGTAAGGTAGTTGTGAGTCGATGCCATAAGCTGAGATCACCAGAATGAGTCGAAATGGACAAGTCATCCAGGAACTCGCTCAATTCAGCGAGTGTCGTACAAACCTAAAATGAGATTTCATAATCAACCGTACATCCTAACGATATCGAACGTACCGGTTCCCAATTGCTTCCGTCAATCGCCGAAGAGCGACACAACCAAAAAGCTGAAGGATTGAGATGTGATTCATTTTCCAAGATCCAGTACACTTGATCGTTTGCGTCTATCCCGGCGTACGTATCTCTCTGTATGATTGGTTGAGAAACGTGAAGGATCCCAATGAGAGATAAAATACCAGCGTCTTCTCGTTCTCCAAACATCTTATGGAATCACTCAAACTTGTGTTTTCATCGAATTGCTGTTCGCAGATGTATTTCAGTAACAGAATTCGGCTTGATAGACTCATTTCCGAATACGAATCGTTTGGATCAATGCATTTCAGAATCGTGTGGTCATCACGGCTGTTTGCGATGAATCTGCGCAACGTATCGCTCCATTTTCGTCCTCTAGGAAGCATACAAGTAAGCTTAATTGCTGAATATTTCATACTTACTTGCTAATTGGAAATCCAATGTTCTTCAACAATTGGGTATAAACTCGTGAGAGGATATGTTCGTGTGATAAAGGGTTCAAGACAGCATCCGCTAATGTCTAAAGCACGGTTCAGGAGTTCAGTTGATCTCAATCATTCAAGAAATGTCGTACCTCGAGCTCAATATGCTGCGTAGAAACCTCGAGCCCCATCGCGCGGAATCTGTTCAACAATCGAAACGCCACTGCAAAATTGCAGTCTCGCTGGATATCGATATATTTGCAATCATTCCGCCGAGAATTTCGGTTCGTGTTTTTCCTATCATCCCGCATCGATCCATGAGCTTTTTCACAATGCCGACAAAGCCACTCATCGGCGCCTGTGTCCTCCACTTTGACAAGATAGCATTCCTTTGTAAAAACAAAGCGATAATCATCAAATTCGGATGGATTCATGACAAACCTGATGAATTGTCATTTCACATGCATGACAACGTAGATCACAGCGTTTGGAACTCTTTGTGCTTGTCCTTCCACAAACGCGACAAATGTCACTGATCCGTATCAAACGCTGTACCATTTTCCGATGAACATCCTTGTTCAATTGATGTTTATTCTTGTAGCCGGAATGTGCTTTTTCTCCTATTCCGTTCGAACAATCGATCTGTAGCCATCCGTTCAGCGTATTCTTTGGCCTTACAGGCGGCTTTTTCGCTCGTAGAACTCTATTCTCTTCAGTACAAAACGTTATTTGATACCCGGTTAGGAAATTGGCATCAACGCCATACTTTTGTGGCTTATTCGTACGTTTAGAGCCTTTGCCATTCGCATTTTGCGTCACGGATTTCGTCATGCTGAATCAGTTCTCAACTTGATATGGATGAGAGATGGCAAGTCTACTAATCAAGATTTCAATGTACGCGATTGGATATCAATTCTACTGATTTTTTTTATTGGTTTCTAGAATCCTTTGAGCCTTTTCGACATAACCAATGGAAGAAGTAGCACATTTGCATCGCAAATTGCTTCGTTTTCAGCGAGGAGACAGCACAGACATCGGTGAAGCGCTAGACCTGCTTCGAGCACTGGAATCGAAGCCTATCACAGTCAATATTCTGAAAGAAACAAAACTAGGCCAAACTGTTGCCAAGCTTCGAAAACATGACAGCGAAAAGATTCAAAATCAGTCAAGAAATTTAATTCACAGCTGGAAATCCATTCTTACACTCTCTCCTCGCACCAATTCGTCCTCAAGCTTATCACCAACAGCTGCGGGGACTTTGGCAAAAAGCGCTTCATCCATAAGCAAACCAAAATCTCCTTCTGTAGAGACACCCAAACGCAAGGAGACAAAAAGCAGCTCCTCTGCATCCTTTTTACCGCCAGGATTGGATAAAATGCGTGCCACCGTGCGTACAAAGATGAAGGAGAATCTTGAGCTCGCTGATGCTGACACTTCGAATGCTCCTGATGTAGCTACTGCAATTGAAATCGCTATGGCACGAATGTTTAGTGTCGGGTTCCCCGGAGAGAACAAGAAAGATTATACTGCCAAGTTCCGTCAGTTGTCATTCAACTTGAAAAAGAATGCTCGATTGCGTGAAGACTTGCTCCTGGATGTTGTGAGTGCCGAACAACTCATCAACATGTCACCCGAAGAACTCGCTACGGATGAGAAGCGACATGAAATAGAGAAATTACGAGATGATGCTTTCCAAAGAGCACGTTTGGATTGGGCTGACGCAAATGAAGACAAAATCAACAAGCAGTGTGGCATTGAGAAGAATAGTAAAGGCTTATTCACATGTGGTCGATGTAAATCATCGAAAACTAGCAATACGCAGAAGCAGACTCGTAGTGCTGATGAGCCAATGACTGTATTTGTACAGTGTCATAACTGTGGAAATCGTTGGAAGTGTTGAGCTCTCATTACTTTTTTACAACTCGCCTCGGTCCATCGTAAAAGAATACTTTTCAACTATGTAATTGTATGTATTGCCATCTCGCTCCAATTGCGCGGTCGTCTTCCTTTCGCATCATCTCGTATACCATTGGACTCCATCGCTGTTCTTTTGGGCTCATCATCAGCTCAACAAAATGGCAGCCAAAACACTCCGATGCGTGCCATGTTGCCGCAAATCAAGCACCAAATTGCTCAGCTGGGCACTTCCTGCAAGCCTTATTACTCGACATAGCTTTGATACCGAATTGAGAGCTCTGCCAAGCCCAAATGTCTCCAATTATCTACAGATCTCGACATGGTTTCTAAAGACACAGCTCGATGTATGCCCAGGCTCCTTCCATGTTGAATCCCAAAGATCGATGAAATTTCAGTTTCGAGTGACCTGATCCATAATTAGCCTCATGGAGGAACAACGGAGTCCTGAGCTGTCTGCTGAATGCGCTTCTTCGTCGTCCGTCAAAGATGTAGATACATTGTAAGTGGAGACCTTGAATAGGCTTTGAGTCTAAGCACGTTCACTATCGTAGCAAAGATGCAAAGCTGCTTCAGAAAGAGTCTGAGGAGTGGGACATGGAAATGAATTTTACCAAGGAGACGGCTGAGGTAAGCTACTGATGGAAAGCCGGCGATTTTAGACTGAAAGGAAGGATAGGATCGTGAATTTATCGCTTCGTTTGGACTTGACCCGGATGCAGCCTCAGAGCCCGGAGAATGGAACGTAGGCTCTCAGCACGCAACCGAACAAGCGAAAAGCGATTCAGCTTGGAGCGATATTCCCGTCGTTCAGGCTTCCTCGTCCAAAATTCTCGTGGATGCCATGACGCAATGGCGCTGCTTCATCGCATCGGAGTCTCCTCAGGAAGAATCCGAAAGGCTTCGCGGTAGGCTCAATTACACCAAAGCCGATAAGCTAACTATTGTCCTCGCTAGCTTTACGTCAGAGTCTTGAAGAGGATCTGAAGGCTACGCCATCGTGCAAAGAACTTGTTGGCGATGTTCGATTGTTACGCTTCCTTCGGGGGTGTAAGCTCAACGTGTCGGAGGCAGCATTGAAATATCGAGAGATGCTTCAATTACGCAAAACGCATCAGCTCGATCCTATTCGGTCCAGAATCATCGACGAAAATCTCCATCCTGAGCAATTTCCGCATTACGATAAAGTCGTTTCCAACGTGCCATTTGCCCACAGCTTTGACGCTTGTGAGGCCGTAGACAGCTCCCCGATGGAGATCAATGTCTTCAGCTTTGAGCTGACAGGTTTCATCGACTTGAAAGGCCTCGAGATGAGCGTTTCCAATGACGAATGGATGGAGTTTCTGGCGTACGAATTGGAATATCGGTCCATCCAACTCGATCGATTGAGTCGGGAGAAGGAATGTTTGGTCCAAACGGTTTTTGTCAAAGACCTTGGTGGATTCTCATTTCTTCGCGGCTACCCGACGAGAATCTTGACACTCTTTCGCAATTCTATTGCCTTGGCAACAGCATGCTACCCAGAAACCATACGTGTGACTCTGTTCCTAAACGCACCTTGGCTCTTCCATCGACTTTGGCGATCGCTCAGTCCATATCTCCAGCAGACACAGCTCAATAAAATCGATATGCGTGGCAGTGAGACCTATGAATCGCTTCTTCAGATGCTCGGGGGGCGTGATCAATTGCCAACGTTAATGGGTGGCAAGAGCACAAGCATTTCTATCCCGCGCACCGGCCTACTTGCTGGAGATTCCTACGCACTTCTTTGTGAGCATGGAGCCGTGGAAGTAGACATTTCAGCCCGTAAAAGCCTTCAAATTCCATTCCGGACACTGCTGAATGACACGGTTTGCTGGGAATTCCTAGTACAGAATCTGGATGTAGATTTCGAGGTAAGATTGCGGACGCAGGGTGAGCAAGGTGGCGCGTCAGAATGGGCCATATTGACTAGAACTCGCGTACCGCATGGAGAGCAAGTGACCGGGGAGTACAGAGCCACGGAGGATGCGACAATCGTCCTTGTCTGGGACAATTCATATTCTTGGGCGAGAAGCAAACGCATCGCATACAAGGCCAAAGTCGTTCGAGCCACACATGATTTCTCCAGGCTGGACACCAGCGTCTAAGACATTTTGGTCGACTCGAGGCAAAAATAGCGATAAAAGGCTTGGAAAATGGAAAGCTTCTGGCCATATTACTTTATTTCTCGCTCTACTGCTTTTCACTTTTTCAAATGCGAATGGAATTCAGTTGCTGGAGAAATTCTTCCGCGTTTAGGAGCTCTGTGCATCCATACCAAATGGTTTTCGGGCTGGATTGTGATTTGGCATACGCCATGAGATTCTGATACTCATTATAGTTTCCACCTCCAATCATGAAGACAATTGCCTCACGAAACGGAGTCCGCTGTCTTGGAACTTGGCCATGAGCTCCGTTGGCTGTGATCTTTGGATCCAGATAGATAAAATCGTCGTCTTCGGTGTTGGGTCGGAGCTCGCAAATTGCATCTGTTACACGTGTAACATGCAACTTCTTATTCTCTGGGAGAAAATTCTTCACGCTGGCGGCTGCCTGGGCTAAAAATCCTTGAGCCAAGCCTTTGAATTTACTCATACTGGCCGCCGAGCTCTGAACTGGGTGAGAATTTGCTTCTGTTAGTGCGCCACCGACACTCGCATGTTTCTGAAATGCAGTGTGCTTTTTGATATACGTCCACGCGGTCATGAAAGAGAGACCACTTTCTTGTGTGTTTGCTTCTTCTAAATGTTTGTACAACGCCTCAAAGTCTGCAATTTCGGTGGTACTCGCGCCACTTGTCAAGAAATAAATCATCAGCACGCGAACTTTATCGGCCAATGTGCCCACATCCTTTGACGCGAGAACCTGAGCAATCTCGCTTTTGTCAACAGAGGAGCCATTTATAAGCTTTTGCTCGAGCATGGAAAATGTTGGAATATGACGTGCGGTGATAATTTCAAAGGCTGCTTGGAAGATGTTTGTGTGCACCTCCAGCATTTTCTTCTTTTCCACGAGCATTGGTAAGGTATCTACTGCATCCACAAGATCCTTAGTTCCAGTCATTAGCGTATCGTGTCCTCCAGTCTGCGCACAAAATGACATAAAACAAAATTTTGTACATACAAACGAGCCGTACCTTTGCCCGAATCTGCTCTTCCTTGCGTGTGACTTGTTTCATTTCTTCTTCGTTTGCGTCGATGGCATCGGGAAAGAGACTTCCAGCATGAAGCCGGAAGAAGGAATCTGAAACGATATCGAGATCGTACGTCTTCTCAATGACATCTTGTGCATGCTCCTCAGCTGATTTCTTGACACGTACTTTGACTCGATTCATGTTAACCTTGAGCAGATCGTCTACTAATGCTTGATACGTTGAAGGATGATGAAGCATGGAGGGAAGATCCTCATTACGATCCATAAGTATCAATACCGGCCGCTGGAACGAGTTTTGAGCATCCGTTGCTTGGAACAGGTTGAGTCGATCTACAGTTGCGTTGGAAATATGTTTGCGGATCAGTTGTGTGAGTGAATTTGCGACGATTTGTGCTGGGCCTTCATGACGCGGCGCTCGAATGACTGGGATCTGTTTAGCGGTCGAAAGCACGGAAAATAGCTTCTCAGCGATTCCATGCATCAAATCCATTATCTCTTTCTCCTCCAGCATCGGTTTATTGTAATTCAAATAGCTTTGTGATTGTTTCAATGAAAACAAACTTGGCTCCAGTGTTACAAATCCGATGAATTGCTCCATCACTTTGGCGATCTTAGTGGCACAATTCTCTTCCACACATCTTTTTGCAAAGTATTCCATCATATTCTGACTCAATGGAGCGATAAAATTGACATGAGCCGAGTCGTAGAGATCTCTTTTGCAGTCATTTACGATGATCTCTATATTCTCCGTCGTCGCCAAGACAAAGTAGATCGCTGGAACATCGGCAATAGGATCCCGTGGGGAATCGATGAGAAGATGAAGCGTGACGCCTTTTTTCCGAAGCTGCTGCAGCTTCAAGATGGGAGAGATAATATCGCGTCCGAACGAATCATAAATCAGAATCTTCCATTGCTCGCTCCAGCTTTCCGATGTTTTCTTGGATTCTGAATTGAAATCCAGCATTTTCAGTACATTTTCTATGAATACAGTTGGGGAGTGAGTTAAAGCAGTCGACAGCAAGTTCGCCAACCTTTTTGTTTTGTCTGTAGCGAAGTCGGAACCATTTCCATCGCCATGCCCGCGATGTACGCAAAGAATGAATTTAAAAGATGTATTACTTTATATGGTTTATCAAATCGGATGAGTCGTAAAGGTTTGTCCAAAATGCTTCGCCGCTTTATCCTCACGGCGCTCGTATACTCAATCGTACATTTGCCTCAACGGAGGAAACTTGACGAAGAGTTCTGTCCAACATTTCAGTCACACGGAGATATATATCACGAGTTTCAAGATCAGATTCGAGTGACGGACGATGGGATTGACTCGTGAAGGAGTCTTCTTTTGATACAGACATCGCTTTGGAGCCTTGTTGGCTAATTCTTCGCAGCACGGGATGAGATGAAGCCGCTGATGCTGCACTGGATGAAGTAGAAGATACAAATGTCAATGTGCAGGCCACTCGAACATGCTTGAGAAATCGGGTTATTGACGCATGTGCTGCTTTCGTGACCACAATATCGTTTATACGTAAAAGGATGTTTCCATGGTGAAGTGCTTCGACTCCTAAAGCTGTGCTTTTGGAATTGATTTTTAATATTCGAGCACCAACATTTCCGTTTAAAGGCTCAAATACGATCCCCAGTTTATCGGAAGGATTCCAAAGTACATCCATTCGATCGTGAGTGAGATTTGCATTCAGTGACAGCCCTGATGAGGAACTCCGACATGTGCTAGTGGAGGAACTCGCACTCGACCGGATTTCTGAGCCAAGTAGTTGTAGCTGAGTGACGAGATCTCCCAATTGGCGACATATGTTGATCGAGTGTGTACTTACAGATTGACCAGTGTCAGGGAACTCGTCGTCATTTGGATACACCGAAGAAGGATTTAATGATTCGGAGTGTCTGACTTGATTAAAGCTTCCACTCGAACCTGTATCCACCAACATTGGCATGATGGACCGGGTGCTGCAATCTGACGAATGGCCCGTTTGATTATCTCTCTGTAGCATTCGCTTGTAATCATAAGAAGTGGCTGTCGAGATTTTCCCGACACTGGATGCAGTCTTCCGAATCCATTCAGTTGTAAAACTCGGTAAGGAGTTTTCCATTGCGAGTTCTACAGCATATCTTCCATTTCCATCAGGCAAAATTGTAGCCTCCGGGAAAGCTTTCACAATGGCTTTGATATGCACACCCAATAAATTATTTTTAATCGCGACGTGGAGTGGTAACATGCCGGAAAAATTTGGTAATTCACAAGCCAGCGGGAAAGCATTGATGATTTTATCAAGAGTCTCGATAGGAATACTCGGTTCCGTACACGCCCAGTGCAGTGGTAGCATGTTAAATTCATCAGCAGTTCTAGCTAGAGACTTTTCTGTTTCCAGAAGGCCAAGTACGCCGTTCCAATCGGCTTGCTCTGCGCAAGAGAGTATACTTTTCTCGGAAGACATAATGCTTTGGTGCAGGATTTTGTGGATGCTACTCACCTGTGAGCATTCATATATCGTGAATTTGCGGTATGGGCTCACCTCTTCCGCGTGGTATAGAGCACTGTCAGAATGTATACCTTGTAGGACCGGATCATGAATGATAGGAGACTGTAGAGGCAGTCAGCTGGTGCGGTTTTATTCGCTTAAAATAAGCACGGGAGGGTTACTCAGATTTGCAATCTGAATATAAATCTGATACGAGAAGATCACAATGATGAAAAGCCGGACTTGGTCGGGCGTCTTCACGTGACTCTCTTATCTTACTCTGCGAATTCGGGGCTACATTTTGTAGAGAACCGATTTCCACTGATTTGCGCAACAAACCCTGCTCGTTTTAAAGCTTTTTTTGGCAGTTAAGGCTACCTTGATATATGCGGGAAGTTGTACTTAAGCATTTCTCTTGTAAAAGGTATACATACGAATCGTGAGACCACCATACATAAGAAGAGCGCATTACTGCTCTCCAAGACACTTTCTAAGCAATTTTTCGGTTATTCACGAGCACGTGGGAAAGCATTAATAATTTTAACTAGTCTCGATAGGAATTTCGGTTCTGTACACGCCCAGTGCAGTGGTAGCATGTTAAATTCATCAGCAGTTCTAGCTAGAGACTTTTCTGTTTCCAGAAGGCCAAGTACGCCATTCCAATCGGCTTGCTCCGCGCAAGAGAGTGTACTTCTCTTTAAGGTTCGACAGTGATGCAGGATTTTGTGGATGCTAAACACCTGTGAGCATTCATATATTGTGAATGTGCGGTATGGGCAAACCTGTTCTACGTGGTATGAAGCACTGTTAGAATATATACCTTGTAGGAGCGAATGATTAAAATTAGACGACTGTCGAGGGATCTACCTTGATCCGGATTATTCGCTTGAAATATGCTTAGGAGGATTACTCACACTTGCAATCTGAATATCGATCTGATACGAGAAGATCACAATGATGAAAAGCCGGACCTTAGGCCGGCGGCTTTGCGTGTCTCTCTGCTAATTCTGGACCACATTTCTCGTTTTGCGATAGATCCCAATCGGCTATCTGAATGAGTGCGAGCATCAACGACGCGACCACTGTCGAGATCGGACTCGATCCGGCTGAGAAGTCAGTAGAAGATCTCAATATATGGTCTCTAAGAGACGTATCGAAGAAAAGCTCCCAAATCTGCTTCATCCTCTCGAAATTTACAAATTCTCTATTCAAGTATGATCGTTTGCCCGACGATAAGACTCTGACTGTGCAGAACAATAGTCCGCGTCCAAATAAGTACGAGTGGTGTGATGGAATCCGAGGAATAGCAGCTTTTGTCGTTCTTTTCCATCATATTCAATGTACATTTTTTGGAGAAGGCGTAAATGCGCACGTGAGTAAGCTTTTTATTGGTTAACACTTCTAATACTTTTTCCAGGTTGGCCCGATGTATCTAGTTCCTCTAGAGCTTCTTACTCGAGGACAACAGGCAGTGCATCTATTTTTCGTTTTATCAGGATTTGTCCTCTCGGTTTCGTTTATTGCCAAGCTTTACAATGTAGAAGTAATATCTGATTCCATTCAAGACGATGATGTTCGAAGTCAAAAGATGAAAGATGTGCAGTACAGTGGCTTCCTTTCAATATCCTCAACATCTTGCCGTCGATTCGCAAGATTATTTGTGCCCTGTTTCATCAGCGGATGGATCGCGTTCCTGTCGACAGAGATACTGAATACTCATGTCGATTGTGCAAAGTTACTAAATTCTGATATGCTTAAAGATAAGGGCTGGCTGAGTCGCGTGTGTCGTGCCAAAGCTTCAGACACGGAGAGTACTCTATTATGGAAATATATTCAAATCGCAACGATAAAGGTGTGGGATGGTGGATCTGTTAACCCGTACAATAGAGCGATGTGGACAATGCACGTGGAACTCGCCGGCTCCGCCATTGTGATGTTCACATTACTCATGGTTGCCAATATCCGGTGGCGGTATCGAACAGCTGCGCTTATAGCAGCATTTATGTTCACTTTCAATGCGAGTGCGGATCAGACAACCAATGATTATTCATCATTTTATAGTGGGATGCTGATAGCCCAGCTTATAGTTTATCCGCCACTTGTGAATTTCTCTCTGAAGGCATGGAGGCCGCAGTGGCTTGGAGTGGAATGGTATGGAGTTGTGCTTCAAAGTGGCTTCGCTATTTTGGGTATGTATCTATTGTCTGTCCCGTACGGGGCGGACAATGGCGAGAACCGTTATTCGTGGGTCTTGAAATTTTTCAAACCTTTTGGTCTAGATGTTGTTAAGGCTGCAAATCGCATTGGAGCTCTCATATTTATGCTCGTTTTAGCTTTCTCTCCTGGCATGCAAAGATTTCTCACGCATCGAGTTTTTCGTTTTATGGGACGCATCTCGTTTCTATTGTATCTTCTCCATTTCGAGGTTCTCATGACAGTTGGTGTTCCGGTGGCGTATACTATGGATATTCATGATGTATTACCATACGAGCACGCCAGATATGTCGCAAGTGCTGTTTGCGTGGTAGTGTCAGTTGTGGCGGGATACTTTGCCACTATTTTGATTGATGAACCGGTCCAGCGTGGACTTCGTCTTTTCGAAAAGCGACTAAAAATTGTAGCCAGATGATCGAACTATCGAAAAATCGATTGTTGCCAGTAACTCGTTTATAACAAACAAATACATTGATTTTGTTTATTCGATGGTGGAGCGACTACAATTAGGAGGGATGCCATCGGCCGATTTACATTCGACCAGCTTTTCAACTTCAGCAATGTGACGAGCCGTGTATTCCAGCACCTTATAAACCTGCTCTCCGAGATGGTGGACTCGATCAGGATTCTTGAATGCGGTACCAATGACCATATTATCGATCTTTCCGGTGTTTAGATTACTTGAGATGTGAATTTTCCTCAATTCATGCTCTACAATAGCGTGACGCTTTTGTATGAGCAAATGCCGTTGAAGGCGTTGCTGAGGCGTTGCATAGGCCCACTGGGCATAATGCAGTGCGGAGATGATGTACTCCCGTAGTTGAGGGGACTCTTTTGCAAGCTGTATTGTGCTTGTTACAGACTGACCATTTGGCATCAAACATTTGCAGGTATCAAGGTTGGTGTCAAGACTCAAAATTGCTCTGTCAGAGAACAATACACGGACTCGCCCGTCCGCATAGGCTCGGAATCTTCCACTCGAATTATTGCTGTCATCGATCAGTCCATGCTGCAAAAAAGGACATATGTAGAGCTCAAGTGCAGATACACGAGTAGGAACTTACTTTTATATTCGGCTCCTTTTTTTCTGCTTTAGCCAGCCTCTTGTTTGCGCAAGAGATGTCTAAAAGTACTTCCGCATGTCGGCAAATCGGGGGCAAATGAAAGCGTTCCTCGATGTCAGATTCTTGAACGCTGCGGACGTACAATGGGATCGCCACAGTCGTGAACTGCTGGAGTAGCGTTCCGTTCCTTTGATACATCCGAAAGTAGCCGCGCTCACATTCCAACAGCAGATTTTTTTCCAAATGAAGTGCCTTGACCAAAGCAATTATTAGCGGCAAATTAGCTTAAAAGGAGGGTAGATATCTTACGTAGACGCGGTTGTGCGTGGGTTTGGCGACTGAGAAATAAGCGACTTGATCTCGTATGTCCACAGCTGTCTCACGTAATACTTTAGAGGCGGATCCATGCGCATACTGCAGCAATCCAACCGATGAAGCGGTCGATGCAGAGCAATCTCGAGTCACACAGGCTTGATTTTGAGGTAATTGTGACGTGAAGCTGGTGTCGTCTTCTTCGAAATCGCTTGGTTTGAATTCCTCTTTGTTGACACTTTGCAAAAGCCGCACAGGATACTTGAAACATTCGGGAGTCAGCTCAGTGGGAAATGTCTGTTGCTGTTGGATTATTCCGAGCACTTCACTGTGAGCACCAGCGACGACCTGAACTTGATAACACACGTCCACCATTTTACTGTCAAAGGAGAGGCAGATACGAGCATATCCGTCCAACGACTCCATCTCAAATCGTTTCGAAGATTCATTATAAAATGAGGCCTTTGACGCTTGGATCAATCTCAAGTTTGGCCAACGCGCTTTGAGTAATTTGACACGATCATAGGAGTCGCGAATGCTGCGTTTTTGTTGCTTTGGTATCGTCGCAATATGGCAAAAAGGAGCGAAATTTCCTTCAGTCGCTACTACGAAGCGATTCCTTAGCGACAGAGTTTTCTCTAGCAAAGTTGCATGGGCCGATAGCAATGTGCTGGTAAAATGATTGCAAGTCTTTCCATCGGGCTGAAGTATGGAGTATTTGTGACCAGATGGGCTTACATAGAGACTACAAATCCCTTTCTGACCTGCAAATCGCGCAAGAACTGAAGCATCCTTCTGTATTAGACAATGATGAAGCTCCATCCCTTTACTTTATAACGAAAGTGTGAACGTCGCTCAGAAAGCCCGCGAAACTGATGAAGTGATCCCTCAATGCCAGTCAAATACTATCAAGATTAACCGCATTTAGAGCCTATGTAAGCAGCGTAATTAGTAGTGGACCTAGTAAAAAAAGTGACACTGGCTGTGTCTCAACTTTAAATACTGCTGCAATGGAAGCTCCAGCAAGCTAGCCATCGCTGTAGAAGGCCCCGATGGTATAATCGTCCTTCTCACGGTGTGAGGCATACGTTTCAATCAAATCAGATGGCAACAATTCCATCGAGCCACCTACTGGCCACGCATGTCGCAATGGATAACATACGGCACTGTCTCTATTGACAAGTATATGCCACAGCACGGCCAAACGATAAGCTGAGATCTTAAAAAGTATGACTTCGATTCAACTCGCCACTGACGAAATAATAATTCACTTTAGATACACGTACCCATCCGAAGTGGACGAAGTCATGTAAGATTTGTTTCGCCATTAAAGTGCGAGCAAATTATCACAATATTCCTCTTTTGCATACGATTCGATCAGTCTAACGCAAACCTATGCAACGTCTGTCTACTCTTCGTTCTCTGTCATTACGTTGTCGGCTGCTTCGTGACGGAAAGAGCATTCCAAATTCTGGATTTTTCGCACTAGTCTCGATAGAGTCTAAACCAAACTGACTGGTTAATAGACAGCGTGCGAGTTGTTCTTTCGTCACGAAGGCACCACAATTGAAAAATCAAAGTTTTAGAAAATACGTTAGAAAAATGGCTTTGGAAAGCAATCGAATTACTTTAAACGCAATGCATACGACGGTTGTCACAACACGAAAGGATGGAAGTCATACGGATTATGCCATTCGAGTTGTATCGAAACGTTCCGGGAAGGAAGAAATCGTATACCGTCGATTCTCTGCATTCTTACAACTTCAGCAGCTTGCTCAACGACTCTTTCATGAGAAGCGATTCTGTTGTGGTAGTGATGGGAATTGTCTATTAGTCACGTATTTAGAAGCACTCTTTTACACGATGCAATTCCCCAAATTACAGGGCACAGTGTTGGGCAAAAACTCGAAACATGTCGTTCGCGATCGCATCTTCCTACTCAACACATTTCTACTACAGCTGGAAACAGCTTTGAACAAAATTCCACCAGTAACATTGGATCAATGTGAGAAACAGCGTTGCAAACTTGTCAAACTGATCAAAAGCTTTTATGGGTGTCTCGAAACAAATCGCAAAGAGCACGCCAACTCACTATAGAAACAGCTTTGCTGTTTATTATCAGCAGCCGATGACGATCCATTTCCGATCTGTGGGTCGACGAGATAGAGTCATCAAGAAACTTTTGATATTGACAAAAGTATGAAATACGGCGCACTGTAAAGGTCGAAATAAAGATGACGTTCAAATTCGATTGCTATTTTTTGTCTTTGATCTCACGAGTCGTATTCGTACCGTCTCTTGGATCTGGAAGACGGATAAACGATGGAAGTGAGCCAATCGGTCAAGGATGCTGATCATTGGAATCAGATTCTAGCCATGACTGAGCAAAAACTAGTCGTCGTAGATCTGCATAGAAGCTGGTGCGGTCCGTGTAAGATCATGGAACCAACGTATAGAAGAATGGTTGCAGAAATAGAGAATGCCCAAGAGCGTTTGTTGTTTGTTTCGGTAAAGCGCATTGATTGATCATGTTATTCTAATATGGTGATCTCCGATACTCTTGTAGCTCGATCAGAGTATGCTCTTGATTGACACGGAAAACGTTCCGAGTTGCAAGCCGAGGTTTCTGCTCTACCGGGTAATCGATCGTATAACTCATTTTGGTCGTTGAGATTTATTCCCGTCTCTTTTAGGAGCGTAAACCCATTGCCGAAGTTGCAGGGGCTAATGCTCCGAAACTGGAATTGCTTGTTCGTCAGCATTGTCCCTCATTGAAAAGTGATGATGAAGATCCATAATTTCTTCTCCCCCGTATCGAAATGCTACACAAGCTTCGCTAATGGAAATTTACTTGGATATTTTGATGCCTCGGTGCTGTCAGTATAAGCGAAAGATGCGTTCCCGGCAGATCCCAACTTGCACCGTTTGCATCGATCTCGATAGGAGAAATTCTAAATGATTCATATTGTTCGCTGATTACAATCTAAGCCACAAAATGTTCAGAAGATGGTGCTTCTTACATGATTGCCACAGACGCTGCATTTCCAGTCACCCTGCGTATAAGCACTTCATGTTTACCGCATCACTGTAGGAAGACTGCATCGGTTCACTTACCGGCCACCATTCCATATGAGGTGCGACCTTGAAGGTGTTCTCCGCAGTTAGCATGCTCGTGTCTTCAATCTGAGTGACATCCAAATGTGTATCTGTCTTTGTGTGTGGCTGGAAGCGTCTAACAAGAAGAGTGTTATCCCGATGATGTAAACCCAGCTCAAGCAGAAACAACTTGCCTGGCACTGGCTCGTAATTTTGATGCCGACTGTGAATAGAGACTCGGGAACAATGAGGTGACAGGCAAGGCATAAAATTTACGACCCGGAGTTTTTGTGACTAAGCTACTGATATCATTCAAGAATTCTGCTTCAATCTCTTCATCAGTTTCTTCACAAGTGCCTTGGTTCGACAAATTCTCGCTCAGTTGAAATTTCGTCTCGTTCACGTCCTTAAGAAAATCTTTCACCCAAAGCGTATCCAAATGTACACTTGACGTATCATTCCAGGAATCAGAGTCCCGAGAGCTCGAGGACGAAATGGGAGAGTCCACAAACAAAATCTCATCGTGTGTTGCTGTCCAAATTGGGGCGTTTGCATCCAGCAAAAGCTCCACGGATCCCCACGCTTCACAAACGGCTTCATATAGCGTCTTACTTAGCTCCAATTCACCATAATTGCTACTTTCTAATCTCGACTTTTTCTGTGAAGCCTGATTCAGGGAAGTATTGGCCAAAGGTGTGAGCATACACTGCTCAAAAGATAGCGCTCTCATTGATTGAGAGAACTCAACGCGTCGAGAATCGAATTCCGGTCCTTGATAATTGGCAAAATAAGTATTTTGTGGGGTGTGAAGCAATAAAGGAAGCATCAACGGAGACGAAGGAGGCAATGGAGGAGTGCCAGGAAGCGGTGGTTGTCTCGGCAATGGCGGTGGCGGGTAAGGCGGTAGCGGAGGATTCATTTTCGAAAGCATGTTTCAGGTTGACTTTGAACTGCAGAATGAATTGCAACTAACGTTTACGGTCGATGCAAAAGGTTGAACTCAAAGTGATCGATAAGGGGGAATGAGGAATGCGGGAAAGTGTTTCTTCGACACTGCGCTTTCCATGTCGATACCCTTTTTATTCACTGGAAAGAAAATGCGCTTTGTCCTTCCTTCGAGGCGCAGTATCAAAGTTCAAGTGGACCATCATTTCGCGCTGGCGGAAGTGGCATCCATGTGATCATCACTCTCTGCTTAATTTAACTGCAACAATACGGTACCATATGTGAATGGCTGTTCCTTGATAATGCGATCAATTATCCGTGCAAAATGGCAACCTTTGCTAAGAAGTAATGTACTGGCAATACGACATAGAGGAAACGACTTTATGGCTCAACAGACGGTCATGTGGTATCATATCGTTAAGAAGAAGAGCTGGCATGAAACAGAGAAACTAAAAGGAAAAATTCTTGAGATACAAAGCACCATAGAATCATCATTAGATGCTTTCCAACATCTAAGAAGTCTCGATATATCATTAGGAAGCCGCTATTACGCTGTACTACTTGCAAAACTGCAAGCAAATTCAGATTACTCGCAGATAAAGCGTGTTTTACAGGAGAAAAGAAACGATGAGCGGATATATGAGTGTCTGACGCTGAACACATACAAAATTGATTTTCTCCAATTGTGTCGCTTTCGTATGCTTTTGAACTTGCATGAAAAAGACTTGGACAAGGTTCAAGATTGTTTTGATACCTGTCTTCGTGGAAGACACAACAAATTGGGCATTTATGAGGAAGATCCGTACAACTTATTGCTGCGATTAGAGTGTGTGTTTCCATTCCCTTCAGAAAAACTCGAGAATATTTTCAACAGAATCAAGCAGATTCTGGCGGTAATGGATCGGAACGGACAAAGAATCTCATTTTCAGCATCCCACACGCTGGCTCGCTTCATTTTTGGACAGCCAAAAAGTTGTTTGGCAGAGTTTAAAGTCTCACACACGCGCGAGTTAGACGCGGAAGGTGTCGCATGTGCTGGCGTGGTCATCAAGGAGCTGTTTTCAAGGTACCCGACCTTATTTGAGGATAAGTCATGGCTTGTTTCACAACTTATTAGCGACGCCGCTTGTGCAAGCGATCGTGAGTCATGTCTCGTCTTGGTAGGGTACGCTCAAGAGCTCAATATTCCCATCTCTGAATCCGTTTTCGGTCATCTATTACGTCTGACGCAGATTGAGGACTCAGTTGTTGATAAACTTTACGCTGATTTCAAATCTAGAGACGCTGTGTGTCCTGTCCGAAGCGAGGCTGGAAGACCAGGACAAAGGTTGTTGCACTCTGCGGTCACTGATCGAGACTTTTATCGAATTATGGTCTTGTTGCACGAAATGGAGCATTATAAAGTGGAAGCACATCCCAGTACTCTCATAACGCTGCTGAAAGCTGTATCTACACATCGCCAAGAATGTCATGACGCCAAGCACGTAGCTGGTACCGAGAAAGAGATTGAGCCGGGCTGTCCTTCTATCCTGGAGCTATTTCAGATGTTTCCGTTCGTTTTTGGTGATTCTCTAGAAGCTGCTGTTCATGGAATACGACTCAGTGCAATGGCCAAAGAGTACGAGGGAGCGCTAAAAATTCTCCGGTCGCGAATTTGGACTCGTGACATGCAATTTCCCAAAATTCTCTTCGCCTCATTTCTGTATATAAGTATGCGCACTGATCGCATTTCTGGTGAAATGGTGGGCGATGTTCATCCACGGGAATCCATCTTGGTCGAAATCCAACAGCTTTACGAGCTGCAACATGGAAAAGCGAGATATCCTCTGTATGGGCTCATCGCTCGGCATTGCGAGTATCGAGATGATTTCGAAACGTTTCTCCAATTTTTAGATCGATGGCAGCGAAGTACACCCATCGATCAACCACCAGCACTCTCGCCTAAAGCATCGAAGCGTGCCCTGCGGTACTTTACAAGGCAATTGTACAAGTTGCGAGAAACAGCCGACCAGCGAAATGACGTCCGAATCGAAGATGAGGAAGTAATTATAACATTCCTAAAGCGATATGATCGAGTTTTTGTGTGGAATCGTCGGAATCTCTCCGATTTGCTGCTAATAAGTGACCGATTGGGATACCGTCATGGAGTTTTGTCGATTTTTGACGCGGCCGTATCGACAGATTTGGTATTATCTCTTCCTGCCAACGCAACCGTTCTAAAAACTTTTCTGGCTCTGGAAAATCAAGAGACGAAATCCGGGAAGTGCAAGCACGAGGATTCCGCTTATTCTTGCCAGTTAACTGCTGCAATTGCGTGGATGCAAAAGCATGGACAACTCGACGAAATTTTCCGACTAAATCCGGATGTGAATTTAATCAAAGCACGCATAGATGCTATCGATGCATCAGAAAACCAGAAACTAAACGAATCCAACTGATGATACTCAACCAGTTCCATCAACATGCGCACATCATTACGACTGTGCGTCTCAATATGCACTTGAATACAATAGAGCCAAAGTACAATGTGTCCACCTGTCTTTAGCCCACATCGCGGAGTGATATGCCTTGGTAACTTACTTTAAGTGGTTGGGATGTGCCGTGTTCACTGTAATGCCGAGGTTATTAGAGCTCGTGTCAATTTCATTGAATCCAATTTAGCTCTCCGACTATACTGTTCTGATTTCGGAAGCTTTTCTGAATCGGTCACATTGATAATGTCACGCTGCGTGGAATTAGAACCTTTTCTTTCAAACTTTACTCTGCTCGCAAGCACTACGACGTACTGTACAAGGCCCACGCGTTCATTCTTCATTGATTGGGTTCAGCAATCTCAAAGCAGTGCTGCGATTCTGTGTCGGGTAGACGCCACAAAGTGAATGGGGCTTCAGTCCGACAGAATGACTGGAGTTTCATGTGGTAAACACTATTAAAGATGCTTTTCGTGTCATCGTTTCTGGCAACTTGTCTCCTCTTGCATTGTGATGCTGTTTCTTCATTCGAAGCCGAACCGTTTGATACTTTTGCGCTCAGACTATCCCCAATATCATCCTTGCTTTCGAACCACACAGCTATTAGTTCCTGGCCATCACACACTTTGTGGCCGGATGACTGGGACACATACTGGGAATATTATATGGGAAAATCAGAACCAGAAAGAAATCATCCAATCGTTCTGTACTTCACAAACGAGACACATAGCATTGCCGGTACTAAAGAAACTGAAGACGATGCGTCAATGACGATGGAAGTCCTTGCTGAGGTTCGTAGAGAGTTCTTACAAGGCCCAGAAACCCGCAAACTTGCAAATGATGTTCCCGTAATACTCGTCAAAGGATCCATCCCGCGAATTCATGTACGTAAAACCGATTTTTCTGGGAATTAGTCTGATTAGTGTAATATTAGCATTCTGTTAGGTCTGGGCCGTCTTTATTATGGCTGGAGCCGCGACGCTCTTCTTTATTCAATCGTTACGCCTCCCCTTCATCCCGAAACACTTTGTACTTGACGGAAGACTCGATTTCGGATTCCACACTTCTACATCAACAGCTGCAAGAATTCCTCACTACTAATTGGCAAGTTCATATTCGTGAAGTGACCCAAGACCCTCCGCCACAATCCGATGAAACATTATCGATTTTCGATATCCTTCCTGCGATAAGTATGGTTGCATTCATACTTAGAGCAGTGTACGATTTCCGAGCATCAATCATTCGGCTTGTTGGTCAGAGATCCTCTTGGTTTGTTGGCAGTATGCTCATACTTCAGATCGCACTATGTGGCGTGGTTCATTCCGTGCTGCATCGTTCCCCTCTATTCTTCTTTCACCCGCAGTTTGGTTTATTTTTGATCCATCCCAGCGCCCGGAAACAATTTTGGTTCGAAGGAGTCTACTTCGGAAGCTCCAGTTTGCTCGTGTCGACAGCAGCGTTATCAATCAGTCATGTGACGCCCTTTATAAAGGACGAGGAGCGTGTTCATGAACTATTGAGGCTTGCAATATTCGCAATCGGCACTGTCTATGCGTTCGCGTACGCAAGCTTTGCCTTAAAGTATCGATGGCTTTCTTAAATCCATCATAATCACTGTAATTAGCGTTACACACACGAATTTCATCATTTCTAGATTTTTACCAATTGCCGCTATGATTGGATATAAGTATATCTTGTTTCCCTTAAGTAAAGAGTCGTTTTTCTTCCGCGACGCCAAACAGCGAAAACTTTTGTCACGAGAATTTTGCACACTTTTAACGTTGCTTTTCGCTCTGCACGCACTTGATTCCTCGCTTTTCTTATCCCGTAACGTTCATACTTTCTGCGGCTCGATTGCTGGTGAATGACGGTAACAGCCAAACCGAAAGTGAAGTTCACTACACGAAATCTCAATGTTTTGTATAAAGCGCCAAACACCAGCGGTCATGATTTGAATGGTATGAAATGTGATCTTATTAGTAATTTATCAATTCAATAACAGTGAGATTTCTGTATGCGAAGGATCCCATCAGTCCAATCGAATGCTTTTGTCAAGCAAAGCGACCAGAAACAGTATGAGAATGACTGGAAAATCACATGCTGTCGCTGCTCCTGCTCCTATCAATACTCCCAGTTTGCGAAAAGAGAACCAGAAGAAGGATGGAAATGTCAGTAATCCTTCCAGTGGACATTTGGGATGGGGAGTCAAGTCAGAGAAGGAGGAAGTCAACGTTGAGGAGAAGGAGATTCATGCAAAAAAGAATGGACTATATCAGCAGAGTAATGGGAAGGTATCTTCACTGAATACTGTGATCCCAAACGCGAATAAATCGTGGAGTGATCTGGATGATTCGCCAACACAGCAGACAACCCAGCGAGAAGAGATCAGTAGTCGAAGTACGCAGTCAGTGCAAAGCGAATCTTCATTCAGCCCAACACTTTGTAAGCAGATGTCTATAATGAATATTACAAATTGGTGTGATGATCCATTTGAAGAAGATACAGCGAATTTCAGACCACAGGTAGAAATGGTTACAGAAGATGACAATGGACCGAAAAGGGCGAGTTCAGTTAATGGCTTGCATGAAGAAGATGTCCACAATGCAAACAGAGCCCATGGTATCATTCCAGATCATGCTCAACAAGCCGAAACAATCATCTCAGATTCAGGACATGAGCCTCGACGATACCCGGACTTGAACTCAACGTCGTGGCGCAGTAACCAGCTAAGTGACAGCACTTTGAGTCCAAAAGCTGGAATCCCTCCACGACCTCGTCAGAACAGAAGTGATTATACTGAAGGCTTGGGTCGGTCAGATGGAGGGAGTTCGTTCTGGGCGCAGAACCACCGTCATCGACCGATCAGCCAGCAATTATCATCAGCAGAGTACGATGGTCACATGAACAGACGGACGGATTATAATGAACAGAGTCATTACTATGGCCAAGCGCCGACAAATAATGGCTATTCCCGTCAAGATTTGCGATCAGAAATGCTTGATCCGCCTACCTACCGTGCCTCACACAGTCATAATGTAGCTAAGGAGGATCCTACAGCTTCATCCGCCGCATTTGTAACTCCTCCATCGACATTTGAGACAGCTTCAGCCGACTCGCCCACAGCTTACGTCAAAAGAGTTTACTCGAGACATTATCCAGACCGTGATAAAGGTGCATCACAAGGTGACAAGACGTGGCGATCCAATTCCACTTTTCACTCATCGAATCCATATGCCAGTCCATGGACCATACGTAATGAGAATCGAGAATATCCGAGGGAGCAACATCTCAGTCGTCCTCCAGTTAGTGAGCTCAATCTCAAGAGTACACAATCGCCAAATGAATTTGCGAGCCCAACGTATGCTTCTCGTGAATTTGGCTCGAATGCTGTACCAGCAGAACACGAGAAACGTGTTCAGATATTAAAAAGATCCGAATCAAAGATGCTTTATGATCACAAAACCGACACAATGATCGCAGTGAATCCAAATGAATCCGGACCGAAGGTGGCTATATATCCAGCTACTCGAAGAGCGAAGCCATCGTCCTTTGCTGCCAAAGCAAATCAAAACGAAGTCATTTCGACAAAGGAACGAGAGGCAGATGCGACAAAAAGTAAGAAATATACTCCACTTGCAAAGAATACGCAACGAACCAACGGGATAAAGATTGATGCTTCCAGCCAAAACTCGATACTGGTTAAGGCGAAAAGTAAGAAGCCAATCCTCACGTATCGACCTATCTCGAGTGCTTGCAACATCACTAAAGCAGCACAAATTCTCGAAGCGGGAAAAGGAACTTCTGAAGCAGACAAACAAAGCGTGAATGCAAACATTACAGTTGTGTCAGAGAATACTCATGAAATGGTAAGGCCGGTCTCCAGTGAAGCTGTCGATTCCGAAACAAAGGACGAGAAAGCAGTTGGACAGACGGAGAAAAGATTAAAGAGTCGAAAAATTATCCACGCTTCTAGACTACAAGCTACACGCCGAAAAGTGGGCAAAGTCGATAAAAGAGAAACTTTTCACACTCCAAAAGTGCACAAGAAGCGAAGCACTAGAATGAGCATGCAAAAGACCGTTGAAGATGAGAAGTCTGCGTCGGCTCCGCTGGACTCAATTCGACCCAAAAACCGACATAGAGTGGATGTTGATCTACTGAAGCAAATTCCTGAAGGTGGAGGTGTGGTGGTACTCACCGACGGGCAGCATGGAATTGATTATTCATCTGATGGCATTGGTGAGTTTGAGACTGTCAAGTCTCGTCGGACGATACACCTGGAGAGGAAAATGAGGCGTGAAGTTGCACGCAAGCCTATTAATGAAGGAAGATCAAAAAGAGATGGCGGTATCGTGATCAATGTTCGAACCAATTCGACTCGAAGAGTCAAGAGAAGAGGAATTCCGGTCTCAGTGCAAGCAGAGTCGAAGCAATCGAAGTGTCTTGGAACAGAAAACACGGACACGTCAGAGAAGCACCAAATGGCTAAATCGACACCGAGTGAAGAAGGCTTTCAGAGAAGAACATTGCTAGGTGTACACAAAGCAGAGCCATTGGAAAAGTTCGAGAGTGGTAATGGTTCACGGGTAAGGAAAACCTTCAAAACGAACACTGAAGTCATAAACAAAGTCAAATTTGGAAGTGCGGATCGTGAGAGGAAATCAGTCGAATTAGAAAAGTGTGCTCGCACTTCGAAAAAACCGAGCTCGGAGAAGACCAAGAAGGATCGGTGGAAGCAAAAGGAAGTGAATCCAACGAGTATGGACAATCGAACAACGTCGCATCGTCGGAAAAAAGAAGTCTTGCAAAAGCTTCCAACCAAAGAAGAGGCCTCAATCAAGAAAGCAGAGAGCGATCAAAATGGCTCGAAAGCGTCACTTCAGAACACTCGGCCACATCGCGTAAGTAATCGAGCTGATTCATCTCGAAGGCCAGCCGCTGAGTCAAAGGATCGCCTACCTAAGAGCCATCTGCATGAAGCGCCTACAAAAAGCACCTTAAAAGCCGCATTATCGTCAAGCTCCGATCATACTGGAACGCCTCCGCCCACAAAGTTGGAAGAACATGCGAATACGCGCGTGGAGAGTCGATATCGAGACCCAAAGAAGCAAGTAAAACGCGTCTATCTCGCAAAAGTTAAACCTTGAAGAGTTTTCGCGAGAATGCTTCTTGCTTGATCCCTTTACTAAAGTCGTCCCGATGTATCGCACTTTTGAAGAATCTGAGGAGTTATTCAATCAGTTGAATAGAGAAGAGCGTTTCATCACAAAGCCACTCACCTCTTTCATCAGCTGAATCGTTTTGGGTGTCACGCTCTGATGAAGCTTTTTCACATTTGCTTTCATCAGCTTCTTGGCCAAGTCGTTTGTTTGTTTGCCATTCGTTTGACACGAAAACTGTTGTCGTTTGTGTGGTTTTTTTCCAGATACCTTGCGTGTATTACTTTCACCTTTATTCCTGTGTTTGGCGGCGCTTACATCCTTCTTCGTCTTTGTACATTTCACTGCTTGTGCCTCGCGACCATGAAGGAAGAGCTTTGTCACGCGCTCTGACATAATTCAAGTACAGTAAGCTACATAACGGTCTCAATCCTGAAGCGACACAATTCGATGGAATGGATCTGAGTGCTGGCATCGACGACCCGACTGTGAGAGCTTTTGCTGCGTTCATCGCGAATCCTAGGTTCCAGAAGAAATTTGAAGAATTCTTTTTGGGAAATTCATCTGCGTTTACGTCTGGAGAGGAGCACCACCTCGAATATATGACCATTTATCATTCATTTCAAGCAAAATTCAATGAAGAGATGGAAGGTAGATACAATATTGTGAAATAAACTGTGCGTTCTCAGTCGTATTGTGCAGAATTCTTGAGACAAGAGGGTCTAAGTGAAGAAGAATTCGAATCGAAATGCGCGGCGTTGATTGAGAGTCAAGCTGATAAAAAAGCTAACCAGTATCTCGACATCGTGCTGGCTTCCATGAGTTATGACGCTTTCTACAAGCTGATGCTGATAATGCGGAGAAGAGCGGATGCAAAAATGCAAAGAGACCAGTTGAAATCCGATACAAAGTCGCTCAAAGGTACCGAGGACGAAGAAGGTGCGAATGCTTGCATGAATGACGACGAGAGTAAAATTGAATGCAGCGAGTCAAAGTCGAGTATCAGATGCCCGGAGGATTCAAAGGATACAAAAGATCATAAATCTGCTAAAGAAAGTTATGATGAGAAGAAATAAATGCAATTTTATACCTTGCAACCACGTCAACTCTCTGTTTTCTGCTTTTTGCTCATTGGAACCAATAAATGACTGATGTTGAGAGGATTGCTTGATACCACACTGGATATTGAGCCGTTGTGTGGAACGATTAATGGTGTCGAGAGTGCAGCAGCTGGCACGATTATCGGGGTCGTTGGCCTCGTAATAGGATTCTCTGGCGTTGTTGCTGGCACCGAAACTGCTTGTGTCTTAAAACTGTACCGTTTTATTGCACCTGTTGTCACACATTGAAAGTTTTGAGTATCCTGCTCCATGTATTTTCTGTAAACAGAATCAAGCGATAAGCAGGTCGATCTCATTATGCTTCAAGCTCGTACATTATGACGTGTTGGAAATGGTCTCTGCCTCCGATTTCTGGCTCACATCGCGGGAACATTTCCAAAATCTGCGCCATAATTTCTTCCGGTGTGTGACCTAAATCGCGTCCTTTATTGGGATTCAATTTCTCCATTTTTTCAAAAGCGCGCTGAAGAAACTTAAAGGCACTCATTGTGCTACAAGACGATCGAACGGCTTGTAGAAAGTAAAGACGAGCTGGACCGATGCGAATTGGTGTCTTTGAAGTGAGAGGGATCACCTGATCTTTCGTAACAAAGCTTCCATTCACGAATAGACCATTTTTACCCAGACATTCCATTTCAAAACAGCATTTCTCGGTGTTCCAAAAGATCTTTGCATGTTGACGTGATATTGCCTTTTGCTCCCCCAAAGAAATCCGTGCACCGCTTGCAACTGTTCCTGAAGGAGGTACAATTGGTCCTCGTCCTAATTCTGTTGGAAGGTGTGTAATCAAAGCCTCAAAAACCTGATCATCTGCAATGCGACCAGATAGTTTGGCATATGCGAGTGGTGGACGTTTTCCTGTAAAATATTTCTCCAAAGATTTGCGTTTCTCCTCAATTGTTGGCACACTCGGAAGCGCAGCCATCAAGCATGTGATTCGCTATTTTCTGCATGGTAGTACCGATGACACTCGCTTAAGTATCTCGACTATGATTGGACAGATTTAATGTGGTGGCAGCCAGCCATTCCGCTGTTTTTCTAATTCAAACTCTTTTGCTCTTCCGCCCCGCGAAAAGAAAATCTCAGTATGGCTGTCGGTATGTGGGAACTTACACAATTGTATCGCTTACTCGTCCACCAACAGTGCGTTCTCAATAGGAAAAAACAAGCGCTTGACCAAAGGGAAGAAAGGAGGAAAGAAGAAAGTGTAAGTATCTTTATACGCGATCAATTGTGGCACAAGCTAATCTGGTGTGTTTGCGTAGTGTTGACCCTTTCACACGTAAAGACTGGTATGAAATCCGGGCGCCGGCCATTTTCAGCGAGCGTACAGTAGGAAAAACCCTGGTGAACCGCTCCACCGGTCTGAAAAGCGCCATTGATGGTCTTAAAGGACGCGTTTTCGAAGTGTGTTTGGCGGATTTGAACAAAGACGAAGAACAAAGCTTTCGCAAAATCCGACTCAGCGCTGATGACATTCAAGGTTCCCAGATCATCACCGGTTTCCACGGAATGGATTTTACTCGGGACAAACTTTGCTCATTGATCCGCAAATGGCAAACTCTGATTGAAGCTTTTGTCGATGTGAAGACCACGGATGGCTATCTCGTTCGATTGTTTTGCATTGCGTTCACGAAACGGCGTCCAAACCAAATCAAGAAGACTTGTTACGCGCAAAGTGCCCAAGTCCGAGCCATCCGCAAGAAGATGGTTCACATTATGACCGAAGAGGCCAGTAAATGTGACATCAAAGACCTCTTTCTCAAATTCGTGCCTGAAATCATTGGAAAAGAGATTGAGAAAGCAACACAAGGAATCTATCCATTGCAGAATGTGTGCATTCGCAAAGCCAAGATTTTGAAGAAGCCAAAGTTCGATTTAGTGCGTTTGATGGAACTTCACGAAGGAGGATCAGAAGACAAAGGAGCTAAAGTTGGAAAGAAAGAGGACCAAATGGTCGAATCAATGGCAGGCGCGGGTGGACGTTTGTAAGCAAACAGGTCACAAAACATAGCCACAAACCACATTGAGATTTCTCTAGAAATGTGTTTTGAGCAAAACAAAGCGGAATTTCAACAAAAATGTGTGAATTTTGATACCATGTCTGCAAGTGCACATAACGGATACCGTTCCAATAACGGTTCTATACCTCTTTAAGCTTCCATGTCGCCATGAATCCGAAGCCATCTTTAGGCGGTGATACAAGCTGCCACGAACCTCCTGGTGTCGCGTTAGAGACATTAGAGTATGAGCTTGAGCAACTATATCGCTGTGTACAGCAAAAGCGGCGCCAACACTCCTCCCTTAACTACACAGAAACTGTTTTGAACAGCAGTGCGGAACACACGCCATTTCACTCGTCCTTCTTCGACACATTGGAAGAAGCGTACGCTCAGTTTGTGGACAAAACCGTCTTTGACACACAATGGAATTTGAATCTGCAGGAATTCTTGTCTTCTTATTTTTCTTGTTATCAAAACGCAGAGTTTTATCAGAGCTTGATAGACCGAATGTATGCGGATGTTTCAACCGATTTTCCATCATTTTCATCGCTTAAGAACACGCTCCAATCACATACTCTACAGCGACTTGGCACCTGCAAACAATACAATGCGTTCTCTTTACCTCTAATGCCATCAACTTATCCAAAGAGCCATTCTTCCATTCCGTATCGCTATCGGCGCTCCAAATACCAAAAAAATAAAAACGTTTGCTCGCTGAACAGCGATGGACAAGCGTGGAAATTCTATGATATTCTCAAGAAATCATGCAAGAAGCGGTCATTCTGGCGATTCAATCGCTGGGAATGCAGTCGGCTCGTTTTATTCCCCGATCATCTTCAAGTTTGGAAAGTATCCACAAGCTCTATGCATGCGAATGAATGGAATTTGTTAGGACACAGCAATTCGTTTGAAGATACAACGCGGGGTACAAATGGTTTGTCATTCTTTCGTCGGAAAAGTAGCGCTAACAATCTCAATGAAACCTGGAGCGCCGGGGCTCAAAAACATGTCAAGACATTTTTGTATCGAAATCTTATAGGACTGGAATTGATACCTCTACCTCGCGAGGAAGCACCCAAAAAGGCTCGTTTCGGGATCCAAGTAGTCTTCCAAAAGACATTGCAACATCCCGATGGATCGACCCAAAACTCTTCAGACGACCCGGGAAGCTTCACTTGTGTGGTACCTCCAGCGTCGGGGAATCGACGTCATTCCCTTCCATACACACCAGATGAGCTCGAGAGCCTATCCATCTCCTCAAATCATCTCATCGCGTTGGATGATGGGAATTTGTCCGCATCCCCGAGGTCTCTAAAAGCCGTATTACTCTCGTTTGCGGAAGATTCACCTGAGAAATCGGAATGTCTCATTCAAGAAATCGCAGTCTTGGCATTCTGGGAACGATTGGAAGCTTTGATGTCATTTCTCGCAAGCTCATTTGAAGCAGAGACGACTGAAAATACGATTCAGAAAACCTCGGCGGTGTTATGTAAAGTTTTACGTAAATGGGCTTCTGTCGCTGGGAACGCTCTCTGCTCGTCCTCAACGCCTCGTGGGACGCTCGAAGTCACGTCTCTCGCCTCACAGTTATTTGGGAAGGATGAAAGAGCCCCATTCAAGTTTGAATTCACACCCGTCCAAGCTTTGGTGATCATTTTGGCCGTATTTTGCAAGAAGGAATCAGCAGTTTACTCGTCCATAGCAGCCATCATGCGACCGATAATCGCAGATATACTTCGAAATATGACCACAAGGGGACCTGAGGCATTCGTTTCTTTACTGGAATGGGAGTATGCTCGTGACGTCCTATTTCCCGATAATCCACAACCGCTGGAATCCTTGGAAGCATTGCTGGGGGAAGAGCTCACTTGGATCTTGCTCAAGATCAAATGCGCCAGCCGGAAATCGTCCAAGAGTGCCTACATGAGTGAATGGAGCGTCCTCGATTTCCTGGTTTGGCTGGGCGATATTCGGGGCGTCCAACGTCTGCTGGAAAATGATGCATCCCTGAATCAGAATATAACGCTACAAGACTTTGAAATTCTTAGAAATGGACGATATCAGACGAGTCGTTTACCGAAAGCTACGATGCACGCGTTCTTCCCACATGAAGCAGTGAAAAGACAGGAAGAAATGGCACTCATCTTGCTGCATGCGTCCACAACCCATCTCCGTGGAGGCTCAGGGACGACTTCGCTGATGGAAATCGCAGTACAAGCTCAATGGTGGCGATTTGCGTATCGTTTGTACGAACTTGCCAAGGAGGAAGACATCTCTTACCCGATTGAACACGTGCTGGAATGGACCATTCAAGAAATTCCACTGAAAGAAGATTGCGAGGAAGAGCAACAGTATCAAAGCTGGCACCAGGCGATGATCTTTTTCAAAGTTTTGACGTCGCAAGTAGCTGCACGAACTTGGAGACGAGAAGCAAAGCTGGTGTTGCTGAGTCTCGTGCATTGCCAGCAGGAGATAGTCCAACTTCTCCTCGAACAAGGCTGCTCGGCGCACGACATTGAGACGGCCAAAGCGTATGAATTACTGATGCAAAACAACTCTTTTCCCATACGTCGTGAGATTCTCAGTCAAAGTGCCAGTTATGAGGATCCAAGCAGACTTTCCTTGCTACACGTGGCCATCCAAATGGGCCTTTCCGACGCAGCAGTGAGATTGATCGAAGCTGGTGCGACATTGTCGACACTCAATGCCAAAGGATACTCGCCACTGGTGGCCACAGCGCTCTGCGGAATGGAAGATCTCAGCTGTCAGATTCTCAATCACATTCAGTCGAATTCTGGAATTGATATACCAGCCGTCGAGAAATTTTTGACTGTGCCCGAAACAAATGAATCGATTTCCGTGGAACTCGTTCGTCGGGAACGCTGGGAACTGGCCGCATTGATCTTTGATTTTTTGCTCCATGTGTCTCCATCGATGCTTCTCTCGACTGGAAAGGAGCGTAATATTCTCCATGTGTTGCTGCTTGAGCTCCACGCGCTACCACAGGTACCCAACCGCACAGAGTACGACTTCACCGCGTCAACGAAATCTCAACTGATCTTCAGGATGCTGGAGCTAATCCTCAAATTCTCATCGCCACAGAATGTGCTGAACGCTCTTCTGGAAGAGCAAATCACCGTTTCCGTCGGAGTGTCAACTCTGTCGATCTTCAAGTGTATCACATCCACACAATGTCTTATCCTCACCGATGCATCCGCTTCTTTGGAAGGCTCCTGTGAGCAGAGGATCATGCACATGACGGCCTTTCAGCTTGCCAGTGTGCTTGGACGTTTAAAGCAAAATGGTCGACAATTCATTTTCGAACTGCTGGCCATGTTGCTGGCGGCCTTGGAGCCTCTCAAGACGCATCCTAAAGTGAAGAGTCTCCTGCAACATGGATTATCGACAAGTCTGATTTTCAAGGGAGCATTTGATGTCACGAATTACCTGCTCATGTACGCCAAAGACGAGCTTCCCGAGACCTCACGAGTCGCACTGGTGACATGTTCTCCATGCTCTTCGTTGACGTCTGTGGGTGTCCGGGAAACAACGACCTTGCTTCACTTGGCGGTCCTCCAGCCACAATTGACAAATTTGGAGGCGATAGTGATCGTTCATCGGATGCTGGAGCTCTCTGGCGAGAAAAATGGATCCGTGAGCAGCTGGGATCGAAATGGATGGACACCATTGCATCTGGCAGTCCTGAACGGCTGTGACGATCGTGTAATCCGTTTCTTTGCTCGATTCAAACTCGATCTCAATCCGTGGAGTGAGACATCTGCTGCGTCTGAAATTGGAATGATGCTGACACCGTTGATGCTGGCGGCTCTGACGGGCAATGTGACCGCATTTCGGTGTCTGATGGACAACGGGGTGAGCATCCTTCAAGTGATTCCAGGTGCGCAGGCTTCCATCATCCACATCCTGGCCCAGCATCTACCGAAGAAATTCACCATCGGAATGCTGGAGATTCTGGATGTGCTTCTAGCAGACCCGACTCTGGAGACATTTCATCTGACGGATCGTAATGGCGTTTCGCTGGAGGAAGCAAAGCAGTGTTTGGAGAAGATGTCCATCACTCAAAAGCGTCAGCGGACAACTTCCCTCGGATGCGCTACACGTTTCGGAAGATCATCCGTGTCGTCGAAAACGCCCGAGTGTGCTCCAATATCTGCCATCCAGCAAGAGCAAATAGAGATGTTGTGGCGAAAGCTTCAAGAAGAAGAAAGACTGGTGCTTGTATCCATCGCCAAGGAAGCAGAATTCGAGGCAAAAGAATGGCTCAAAAAGCGTATCGGACAAAAGAAAATCGCGGTTGAAGCTCGGGCACTTCTCCTGGAAATGCAGCATCACAGCGAAGAGGAAGAGCTCGACCTGGAGGATCATGATTCCGTGCATATTGGCGTCACTGCAGCTATAGATTGGCGCGTGGAAGCCCGATTTGAAAAGCTGAAAATTCGAGTATCGCAAGATTTTGTGAGTAAACACGTCAAAGAAATGCTGGAATTGGCGCGTTTGGAGATTCTTAAAGAGAAAGAAGCGATTCTGCTTGAGACCGATATCATTGCTACCGGCGAGTCTTGGATATGTAGTAGCAAAAGCCGGCTGGATTCCGACAGTGATGCGCTTCCATTCATGAAAAGTATCAACACCATCAGACATCGCCGGCACGAAAGCTGTGATCTTTAGCTTGAATGACTCGCTCCAGCTGCGTGGTGGACCACTAGAAGAAGATCAATCATACTTGGAACGGAGGATTAAAGGTGGAGAGCGTACCTCTTTGAAAAGCTCAGCGCTTATCGTCCCGTCGACATCGATTTCTAGCACCTGGAAACACTCTTTTGCAATCGATTGAGCCACATCGTCCGCTGTCATTTCTTCCATCAGCGCACTCATCTGTTTGTCATCCGACAGGATGTATAAGACGCGAAGCATAGACGCCATACAAGCGCTAAACGTATCCATCGTCAAGCCATCGTCCGATCCCCATAGCGAGAATGCCGCCTGAATCTTCTCGTCCGTCGATGAGGCCGCGAATGCACTTATCCCACTCCCGAATTCCCGAAATGTAATCTCATTTGCTTGATTGTGATCAAACACGCGAAAAAGCCTTCGAACCTTTTCATCCTCATCGAGCGCACTTTGACTTTCAGATAGTTTTTCAAGCTGCAGGAAGCATTTTTTGAATGATGCAAAGGTCAGTTCCCCGGAAGGTGATTCATCAAAGAAGACCTCCAGCAGGTCTTTGACATTGAATCGATTCAGCTGCAAGCAATTTTGTACTTCCATCCTTCGTCCTTGTAATGTATCCACAATCAGATGAAGAGCGTAGCTCCACGGCTCACTTTCCACCCCGGGGTAGCCGGCTGAGCTGCGAGCTTGAATGGCTGACTGCTCGCGAATGAGAGCTGGCGATGAATGTGTATACCACTGCACAAACTCCTCGAATGTCAGCTTGCCATCGTGATCCAAATCCGCTTCCGCAAAGCATTGTTCTGCAGTCACGAGCGCTAGTTCCTGGGGAGAAATCCCCAAACTTTCGCGTGTTTCCGGGCTTGTCTCGAACAAAACACGAAAGACGCCTGTCAAATACCGTGTCATTTCATCCAGAGCAATCAGACCGTCTTGATTCAGATCGTAAAGCGCAAAAGTTGCTCGAATTTTCTCTTCTCTCGAGCCACCGCAAAGGATCGAAATACCGCTACTCAGCTCACAAAAATCCACCACGCCGTTCCCATTCGCGTCAAATATGTCGAACAATCGATCAATGATTCCCTCCAAACGATCATCGCTGTCCCCGTCCTCTCCACACTCAACCAGCGATCGAAAGCACTCTGTGAACGCTTCTCGGGTCAGTGTTCCATCGTTTGTGTCGCATCGCTCGGCAAAGACCTCAAACACACTTTCCGGAGCGTATCGTTCGAGTTGTGTGAGCTCGCGTACTAGCTGAAGCGAGATCGAGTCTGGTTTAAGGTCGTTCTCATCACTGTTCATCGAGCAAGGTTGCGTGTACCAAATCCTAAACTCTTGATACGATAGCTTCCGATCTTGATCCAAATCCGCTTCTCGTAAAGCTTCAGCAGCAGTCCTTGTACCGAGCTGACTTGGCGACACGCCCATTTTTGCTTCCACATTCGGATTCAGTTCGAAGAAAACTTCAAAGACGCACGTGAGGAAGAATCGCATCTCACTCAGCGAAATGAAGCCATCGTTATTGAGGTCGTACAATTGGAATGCGGTCTTGAGCTTCTCTTCGTTTTTACGTCCGCAAAGAAGAGAGACACCGCGTTCCAGCTCCATTTCATCCAGCAGCTGATCCTCATCGCGGTCGAAGAAGGTAAAAAGATCATCCGTTTGTGCTCGGACTCTATCCTCAGCGCCATTGATCGTACTGCTTGATGCGAGCAAACACAAGGTCTCGGAGAATACTGCTTTATCGACTGGTCCATCTTGTTTCTGGAAGAAGGTCAAGATATTTTGGCGATCCGCCGAGATGAGACGTCCGACTTCGCGGGCAATGAGCCACTTAGGAGCGCCATTGTCAATGAGACGCTCCATGCATCCAGCCCACGCTTGAGCGTACCAGATAGAGAACTCTGGAGGACTGAGAACGCTATCACCATCGACATTAACGTATTCGAACGCTCGCATGGTACTCCGAGTCGCCAACGCGTCGATCGATTCATTGCCATCTCGAAATTCCAAAGGCATCGCGCCGGGTGGAAATGCGTCTTTCAGAACATTGAAAACCGAAATGAGATATTGAACCATTCCTTCCGATGAAATGACTCCATCCTGGCTAAAGTCGAATCGTCCAAAGGCTTCATCGACAGTATTTTCAAAAATTCCTCCACATGTTATCATAAGCGCCTGGCGGTATTCGCTCCATGCAACACATCCGGCACCATCGACGTCAAACAACGCAAAGAGTTCCAAAATCCGGTCGTATATCAGCTCCTTCGATATCTTTGAACCAAGCAGTGCCTGAACGCATTCTTCCATGTCTATTCTCGTGAGGTTGCCATTTTCAGTACAGACAGAAGCTTTATCTAAAAAGCCCGATAAAAACGCCACCGGCTCACATGGTAGCTCCTGGTAAATCGGTTTCCCCGAGTCCAGGTACCAATTCATAAAGACCTCGATGCCCAAATTCGCGTTGGGATCCACTTGAGCGTCCGAGAAAGCTTGCTCAGCTGTAATCCGGCCCAGGTCTGCCGGAGAAATGCCGATTTTCCGCTCATCTGAAACGCGATAGAGAACTTTATACACAGCGCTCAGGTATCGCGTCAGATTCCCCAGTGAGATGCGTCGTTCTCCATCGTCAAATAAAGTGAGCGCCGCGTTCATTTTGTCTTCTCTGGAGCCGCCACAAATGACCGAAATCCCGCTACAAAAGTCCGCAAAATCGATCGAGTCAGTTTCTGAATCAAAGACATCGAACAGGGTATCGATCATCGATTCGTAGTCAAGTCTTTGGTCTTTTCCGAGATCATTGAAAGCTTCCAAAAGCGCTGATCGACAAAGTTGGCTGTCCCTCGCAAAGCTTGCCAGAAGCAGGAAGAGATGGCCGGGATCGTACCGCTCAAAGCCCATGATCGTCTGGATATCGCGCACAGAGGTGAGCGCTTTAGATGGCGGTACAGCTCCACCTAATTGATGAGAAGGTGCTGTGTACCATTGGAGAAAGTTCTCGTACGTTAGCTGGCATTGTTGATCACCTTTGACTTGGAGGAAGGCTTGTTCGGCTGTGATGACCGCCAGCTCTTCTGGCGAAACGCATGTGTTTGACTTCATGTCTGGTTGTATCTCATACAATACACGGAAAATAGAGCTCAAATAACGCGTCATTTCTCCCATCGATAGGAACCCATCTCCATTGAAGTCGTACAACCGGAATGCAGCTTTCAATTTCGCATCTTGTGCTCCTTTACACAGGACAGAGAGACCGCTGGATAGCTCACTAAAGTCGATCGTCTCGTACTCATCGGGCTTGAACACGTGGAATAATCGCGTGGTGATGATCTTGGCTCGTGCTTGCTGGAGAATCGACAAAGATCGAGCCAATTGGATGAATGTGTCCATACATTGATGAAATGAGTCTCGCGTGAGGCGATTCTGAGCATCTGCCTGTTCTGCAAATCGCTCGAAAACATCCACAACATCAAATGTCTGCATATTCGTCAGCATTCGGACTTCTTCCAAGGAGAATGGCGCCGAGAGTTTGCGGAGAAATGCCTTCTTTGGTGCCACAAACCATTTCTTAAACGCGATAATGCTGATTTCGTAACCGGTTTCCTCGTGTTCACTCGTGCCGATTGCATACGCGAGAATGGAAGCGAGGTCGGGAGCTGACAGTTTCAAACCTTTGAGATGCGTGGGGTCCATTGCGTCGACAAGAAGTAGTGCATTCATCAGATACTCTTCCATCGCGCCAAGTGACATGCTTCCATTTTGATCCGAAAATGCTGAAAAGGCCGCTTCTGCTTGGTCTAATGAGTGCATGAAGGCAGTCATTCCAGCCAGAACCCCTCTAAAATGCACTTTTCCCGGTCCATACGCCGCGGAGATGCGATCAACAATATCATCCACTTTGATCTGCTCGCTGACTGCGTACGTGAACCTTTGTATTAGCTCTTTGACACATTCGCGCAAGTTTGTAGGCGATAGAAACCCATTTCGCTCCGTTTTGGTTGTGAGGAGATCGTACACTTGCTGGAAATTCGTATGATTCAGACCCAGCAATCGCTCCACATAATCCAAAGGTATAGCCTCACGCTCCGAGGTGACAAGTGCGCCGTGTTTTCGCCTGGAAGACTTGAGCATACTGGCTCGATCACGTTGCAGAGCGATCCATTGGGTGAACTCTTCCAAGCTAAGCTGATGATCGCCATTCCTATCAAATTCGCAAAAACATTCCTTAGTTGTTGCAATCGCTAGTTCTTCAGCTGAATTTCCCAGATACTGATCAAGTGCGGGATCTGCCTTGTACATGACTTTAAAGACTGCAGTGAGGTACGAAACCATCTCGTCCTGAGAGATGTATCCATCTTGATCGCGATCATACAATGTGAAGAGCGACTGGGAGCGTTGTTCGAGGCTTCCGCCACATAAAATGGAGATTCCTGCAGCGAGTTCCACCACATCGATAACGCCATTCTCGTCTGTATCGAACAGGTCAAATAGCTCTGTCAGTAGCTGCTTGATGTCTTTCTTCATTGGCCGTGAAGGTACATTTGCTTGATTTGTATCTTCTTTAAGCCGGGAAGATACGATCGGATGCCCAACGCCACACTTTGACGTCGATAAAAGCTTGTTGAAACATTGGAGAAAGACTTGACGATCGAGCTGTTGATCTTTTGCGGACAACTTGAAGAATTCCAGGACATCGTTCACGTCGAAAGAATCCAGATTAAGTTCTTCCTTCATCTCTTGAAGCGCTTTCTCAGACATAGAGACTGATCGCATGAGCTTACTTTCCGGTGTTTCGGCATTTGAAGGTGAATTAGACTGCTCTCCAGTATTTCTATCGACCAATTTGCGATGCGGAAGGAAGATTGCGCCCTGTGAAGGCCGAGACATGTACCATTTCTTGATCTCTTGGAAGCTTAGCCGACCATCTTGACTCAATTGTGCGGCTTGGAAAGCCTCGTCGACAGTGGCAAGCGCCAGCTCTTCGCAAGTCACTTCCAATACTTCAGCAAGCTCGGGGACTACACCGTATACCATACGAAAAACAGACGCAAAATACGTCTCCATCTCCTCACGTGCAATAAGTCCATCTTGCTGAATGTCAAAAAGCGTGAAAACAGCCTGTATCTTCTCATGCTCTGATCCGGAGCAAAGGACTGATAAACCACTTGCAAGCTCGCAGAAATCAACCATTTCGTCTTGGTCTGTATCGAACTCGCTGAAAATTTGGTCGAGCAATGCTCGTACTTGATCATTTGGAACGGAGTTTTTCATCTGCATGAGTTCGACGAACGCTTGATGAAATGCCGCGCGGGATAAAACGCCTTCTTCATTCACTTTGGCAGCAACAACCTCGAACACCTCGGCTGCTTGACGGCTTTGTAGTGTTGTGAGGGCTGCCAAACGATTGATGCAAGATACCACGACTTCTTCCTGATTACTGGAAACATTTTCCTGCTCGTAATCGGTCGCATAAGCGGTATGTTCTGGTTGAGAGATACGCTCCATGGTATTTTGGCGCTCTCCAGGTGGTAAAGTGTCAGGCAGAAACGTTTGGACGACGTTTCCAAACCACTGCTGAAATTCAGGGAAAGAAAGTCTTTCATTCTGCGTTCTGTATCGGTCAAACGCATTTTTCGTGATGTAACTAGCTGTTGATTTCGGATCGAAGGCGTTCTTCCACACGTGTGCTGCTGATGAAGCAAGTGCTTGCTGAGCAATTCGAAAGACAAAAGTGAGATGGTTCCACATGTCTTCCTGTGTGATGTATCCGTCTCTATCGTCGTCCATAAGTTGAAAGACAGAAGTAATTGTTCTATCAAGGGAAAGATCGCGTAGACAAGCACCCAATTCGGTCAAAGTCACATAATTATTGCCATGATGATCGATTTGATCAAACGTAATGTCGAGTTCTTGAGCGATTTGGGTGGTAGAGCCCTCCTTTCGTGTAGCGAGAAATCGCTGGAAGCCGTTTTTAAAGTCCTCCCTAGTCACCAAGCGCTTTGGTCGTACTTCGCATGCGTCTAAACCTCTGAGCATCTCGCTGTCCGTTGTATAATATCGGGAAAATACTTCCAACAATTCATCGACATCCGAGCTGTCAAGGTTGAGGTATTCACGGAGATCGTCAGTCACGGGACCTCGATGGACGCTGTCGATTTTATCAGCGACTACTTTGGCCGGATTGAAGTTCATGTACCACTGTTCAAATAGAGATGAGTCAGCGATATCATAGAGAAGGTTTGTATCCGTACCTTTTGAAAGTTTTGGAATGATAATGTTCCTGTAATCATACAGTGGTTCTGCTTAAAGCATTCCGCTGCAGTCAAATGGGCAAGCTCGGCCGAGGTCATTCTATCGCAGATCGTTCAATCTCAACTTCACCACCCAAACTCTGTCAACAAAATACCTGATAGTGTCCAAGCGTAGCGGCATAATCACGTCCGTAATATCAACCGTAGACGTGATGAGATGAATCAATTCATTGATGGTGAGCCCACCTTTCTGCATTGTATCATAGACATCGAATAAAACTCGGATTTTCTCGTCTCGATCGCCACCGGTGAACACTGAAAGACCCGTTATCAGCGCTTTGGAGTCCGCTTTTCCAGTTCCTTTTCGATCAAACATTTCAAAAATGCGATAAAACATCTCCCGAACCACTGGGTCGTATCGCCCTGACTCTGAAAGAAGTTTATCCACGGCTCGTTCAAAGGTGTGGAGGTCCATTTCAGCAGCTGAACAAGCTTGGCTCATCACATTTGCAATCAGAGCTAAATCGAAGTCAGAAAGATCCACATCTTTCCATTTAAGAATCTGTGGCTTTTCCTCTGGTGTGTGCGCTTTTAACGTGCTAAATTCTTCGGCGAGCAGAACTTCCATCCACGGAGCTTCTGTTGTGATATTGGAGGCTTGGAAGCGAGTAGGGAAAGCAGATACGACGCACAATGGGAATATGATGCGGGTATTCTCATCACGGAGTGCGCATGGAGCCTGCTGTTCGCTCAAATTGAAGATTGTTATGATGCATTCTTGTAACTCCTCAACACTTATTCCTGGGTACACAAAGAGCTTCTTTTTACAATTTTTATGCGTTAGATGAAGAGCTGTGATGTCTTTTGGGTTGACTACATAACGTGTGATAGTTACGAGATATCGCGATCTTCTTTGCATTGCTACGCACCGATAAGCGCCATTTTGGATACGCCGAAAATCGAGAATCGCTAACGCGTTCAATTGAGGGTGATACGGTAAACTCTTTATCGCTGATTTAAATAGGATTGATAATTTACAGGGTAGTAAAGACTGTTCTTCACACCACTCTGAATAGAAGATCACCTGCTTTCGTTGCAAGCAGAGAAACGCACCATACAAGCTTTAAATGGGGACATACCTCTGATGGAATGTTAGATAGCATCAGACACATTGCATGGATAAGGAAAAAAAGGGATTTATGTAAGGGCTCGGTTGGAGCATTTGCATGTATCTTCCGCTTTTGTCAGAACTCCTTCTTTCGAACGCAAGAAGAGAGAAATTGATTGAGTAATTTTCAAAGCCGGAGAGAACTCAGTCTTGGAGTGCGAAAGTATACGATTTGTGTAGGAATATGGCCCAGTGTTATGGCTGGCATTGATAACCACATTTGAATTGCTCGCGCAGATGCATCAAGCGCTATTAAAAGCAGTGAGCAAGCTTCATCGTCGAGTACAGCTTCGTACCAATTTTGTGGAGACGAAGCGGGATAGAAACTGCCGCTGAAATAAGTTCTTTGTGAACGATCCAGCATTATCGCAAAGACAATCAACTCTTGGAGGAATAGATCTTAAGCCCAACCGTCGAATGGAGTAGCCGGATGAGCTTGACCAAACTAGTTTCTCCGTGTAGTGCTGATGTCGCCTTGAAAACGCTTATCGAAACCATTCTCAAATGGCTGCTTTGTGTTGAAATCTGTACAAGTGCTCGGAAGAGTCTCGTCGATTTAGAGAAGATCGGAGAGGTACCTCTGTTCCAGAACGCGTTCAGCACCAATGCATGGATCATTTCACGCAATCTGATATCGTTTCGTTTGTCGCTGTGAGATATGGGAAATTTGGGTGGTTAAACGGAATGCATGAACTGCGACACTGAGCCCAGAAGACGCTCATTTGTCGTTGATGGATTCCGAGCGGCTCACGCAATCTGCAGCTGTTATTGTTTGGCTACGTAGTCTGTCCCATATTTGATATTGTGTGGTAATGATACGAAGCCGGGATGAGCCCTTGTGTTTCTCTGTCAGCAGTCATTCAGAAATGCTAGTGCGAATACGACGGAAATGGAACCAAAATCAATCTTGTCTGGTGGTCATGGAGATTTGGTGGGTTCCACACATGCCACTTGTTCATCCACCTATCGTAAGCCTTGGAGCTTTAGACACTTGGAAGTGAAATTGCAGCACCCCTCCCCTTGCATCCAAAATGACGGTGCGAATTCCCAGAATTGAAGCACCTAGTATCCAATTGTTATCCGGTGACTCGTCGATGAAAAAAGTGCAGACAATACTATCTTGTTTGACATATCGTTTGGCAAGCAATTCAATTGATATCAAGCTGGTAAACTCCATCTCCATATTTAAAGCACGTTCGTAGATTGAAAAGTCGTCGCATCGCCCTTTAACCGGATCGTCCTCGCGCCTTTTTCGTTTAAGAAATCGAGTTGTCTGAAGAATTCTTTCAATCCGTTTATAATATGAACTTGGCATTTGAAGTTCTTCTACGTCAAAATCAAATCGTATCTGATGAGGTCGAGATGTTGAAGGCTGGCCAAGATACTGTACGTGTGCCTCAACATCGCCGTCGACAGGAATTTCTACATGAGGGGTACGGAGTTCTGCTTCAACCGGTTCAAAATGAAGTCTGTACCCTCATAAAAACCCCATGTGAACGAATAAACCCCTTTAGCTTTTTCCAAAAAAGCTGAAGACTTCATCGTGCTCGTCTTGGAAATGGTTAGCACTTTCTCCTTAATCCACTTTGTCAAAATGTCACCAGATAACCGCCAACCGGTGATATATGTCCCGGATTCAAGGGTTTCTTCTAAGGAATCCTCGACTTCATTATGCTTTGTGCTCTTTGTTGCATCGTCCTCAAATCGATCTTGCGTAGCACCCGAATTTCGTAAGAGAGATACGGACATACCATCCATGTTTTGATTTGCCAGCTCAGGATGGTGCCCGCTCATCAATTCGAGCGGTGAACACCCGTACTTGTAAGCAAGGGACGTCAGGCCATTCACAGTATCATGAAAGCAAGATTCCACGGAGGACATAAATCCTTCGGACTCTTCATCCCGAATGACAAGCTGCACAGTATACAGGTTATCAAGATTTATTGACTCGATCTTGAACCCACTTCTCGGCACTTCTAAAGCAGGTGTGATTTTGACTTCCAGTCCTCCTTGATGCCCCCGCTTGGATTCGAGTCGTAACGAAGGGAGCAGTCTGACGTATTCCGCGCCCGCGTCCATAAAATGCTGACGCGCTGCGAGTATTCCAAGCGCGGTGTACGTCTCTAGTAGACATGCTTTCATTCTCTGTGCTCTGAGTCGAATTTTGAGTAATGAGCAGATTCCAACATGTTGGCAGCTTTTCTTCCATGGAATTTCTGTCTTTCAGCTTCTTTTTTGATAATGGAAGCGCATTCTCTCCACTGGAAGGAAGCACAAGTTGCGCTATAAATTGATTTGATGGAAGACCAAGAAATCTAACAACGTTGCCTTTAGGAAAACCGTACTTTATGGATTCTTTATGGGCGTAGAAACATGCGTACCTCCTTCAAAAAAGGCAGCAAATTGAAGGTGACATTAGTTACCTCTAGCAGTTGATACGTTTGCAGCTTGGTCTTAGCTTCGCATATGAGACAGAGTATTAATGCGAACGTACTTACGCTATAGTATCACAATAATGCGAGGCTTAAAGGTCCGCTGCGAAAAGTACTACCTCGATAAGTTGATAAGCTAGCATCCCGGAGTGGTTACATTACAGCCTGTAATCGAAAATGGAAGCGCGCAGTCAGCATTCTACTTTTACGCAAAGGTGTACTCTAGCGTGCATGTCCGAAGAACTTGTAATTTCGCATTTTGTAGACTTTATAGGTTCTATAGAATGGGAGCGCAAACTCGACATCTGATGAGCAACGAGCTTTGCCTCGAGAAATTGATAGGCAGATAAGTTGTCGCAAAGAATTTGAGTTTTTTTAGATGTTATGCAATTATAACGAGCTGATTAACAGTGTGCGAAATAAATATCTATGTCGAAGTATTTAAGGAATTGCAGGTGGTGCTCTCGTTTGGAAGAGGTGAAAACAAGTCTAGTGTTTGCTGCTCCATGTTAGATGCATGTTACGGCTGCTATCAGTTCAAATCTTCATCCATATGATAATTTCGCACGCAGCAACGTTAAGAACCTTGTACACACGCATTGCTGGGTATTTTTGGGTTGTAAACCTGTTGAGTACTTTCACTGCTCGACGCGATAGATGAATCTGACGTTAACACCAGTAAATCTATTTCTCGCTCTCTTCTTTTAAATCTCTTTCATCACTACTGCGGGAGACTGAGTCGATATACAAGTAGGTCAACCTCACTTTCTTCACACTTGTTTAAGCCAATGATGAGGCTCCATATTGTATACGAATGAATGTCTCCAGCGATTGTTCATTGTCGGATGTGTGAGGTCGATACAGTTCGTCAGTAGAATTGCCATCCGAATGCTTATTCATTGTGACTTTCCACGCGAGATATAAGAAGTGCTAGCTTCTTTATTCTATACCAGGGATGTTTGAAGCAAATGAATATACCTCTCACTTATTGCCGCAAAAGCGAGGACTCTGTCTCCTCCATTATCTAAATCAACTGACCAAGTGAATCAGACTTTTCACCCGATACCCCGCTGAAATGTGCAGCGTTAGGTTGTTTGTATCTGATTGGATAAAACTAAGTCTAAGATTGTACCGTTAGTTCCCAAATAGCAAGCAAGTAGAGGTCCTTCGATTCACTTGATCACATCCTGGAGTATCCGATTGGCTATATTCGGCATGACATCCACAAGTCAAACGCGTCATCAATTGCAAGCAGATACATCCAATCAAATTAGCAGATTAGAGACCCTCGAGCATACGATTGGCTGTATTCGCCATGGACACGCCGAACGCGTCACCAAGCAAACGCATGCAGATTTATTGAACAATTCCGTGAATGTGTTGGCGCAATGTAGAGAAAAATATCAGGAGACAGCATACGCCACTAATGATCACAATTCAGAGATGTACAAATCGACTACTCAAAGAAATATCCAGCAAATATATCTTTGCTAACGTCAAACGCAACAGCTGACAAGGTGAAGCTTCCATTCTCGAGCTTTTCGAGGACATCCGTGGATCAAATCGACACAAATTCGTAAGACAGACCCAGATTGAACTTCTTTTTATCCGCCATTTCAATGTATACATGATACTTTTCAATCAATCACACCCGTAACCAAGAAGCATTCAAAAAGCGCGTAAAATTGTACGAACTGTGAAGAAACATTCACGTGGCGATAGTACTTGGCATGAAGTGTTAAGTGGTACAACTTCTTAAGGCATCGACCAACACGTGTACATCGATTGCATGTCCTAAACAGATGACAACTTATGAGTCAAGAGAAAATGGTCCTATGAATGAGTAACTCGACTCAATGTAGTATTGTATCACTATCCGATTGAGTGACTATATGGAGTGGAGGTGGAAATAACAATTCCCAGTATTATTCATTATAATTAGGCATGCGCTACTACATTCGTTTATTCTTTTCGTTCGTCAAATAAGAGCGCGTTATTAGCGCATGTGCTGCATCACTGCACGTAAACCATACATCAAATTTGCTTGCTTTCGAGCTTCAGCGGCAATCAACGTGACATGCATTTTCTCTGAAAAATCTAGTGTGCGGTCGAAATGCTCAAAATCTCGCTTGGATACTTTCCATGGGGTACACGCGACTTTCTTGACAAAAAACTTGGTAGGACGATTCAGATAATAATTGATTTGACGATAATCATAGTCGTCGTGGCAGATACCAAAGATGCGATGCACATAGTACCAAATAGCCATTCGATACGGACAGGTGTCGACATTTTGATTGTGATCGGTTCCAAGATAATCGTACGTGAGTTTCCTTGTGATATTGAACATATCCTCGAGAATTTGCCCTGCTTCACCAGGAAAGTATCGTCGTACCAAGGAGAAGCAATGCTCATCCCAGCTAAAATCCTCGGTATGTAGCACATCATACTCTTGTGAACGAACGTCAAAATCAGTATACTGATTGACCACACTTCCACAAAATCGCCATAATGTGTCACAACGACGCCGTTTCATATTACTCGTCCAATCCAATTCACCATCCTCATCGATAATACCAAATTCGTCGTCCAAAACGTCATCCACAACTGCATCATAATTTTCTTCTTCTTGTCCGGCCGAATCCAACTCGTGCATACCATTTTCGAGTCGTTTCAGCAGTAAGACATCATCTCTTTCCATTGCAGCGATATCCAATTCGGAACTATCCAGACTGCTGCTGGTGGAATTGCTTCTACTTTCTGCGTCTCGCGAGCTTTTCCGCTCACTTGATTGAAGTCGTTGAATTGGGTACGTTGGATCTGATTCATTCTCCAGGACTTCATTATATTCACTGAATACTGCCAAGTCCTCTTCCTCAGCACAACCAATCCCAAGTGCGACACAGCACATAGAATTATATATGCTAAACACAATGATCGCGTGAACCAATTCGGAAACAGACCATGAGTCTTCTCTCTCAGAAGACAGCAAGTCGGCAATATGTTGTGGTTTGATGAGCCATGGACGATGAGCAAGCAATGATCCAAGAACATGAAACTGAAATAGCTTTTCTGGTATAAAATCAATACCACGAATCCAATCTGGATCACCTCTGTTAACGATGAATTGGAACTCTTGTATTTCAGCAAAGTAATTGCATCGAGACTCCGCGCTGGCCATAAGAGCAATATAACAACGCCATTGGAGAGGAAGTGTTCCATCTCGTATCATTGTACTGTCCAGACACGAGTGAAATGACTTGAGATATTGTCTGTGGGATGCTAACAGCTGATTAAAGTGGCCAATACGTCCAGTGCGCAGAAAAACAGTTTGTAATATCTTGATCAATTGCTGATCCTCGCTTGATTTCCATGCATTCAGATCTTGGTTGTTGATAAAGTAGGATATACGAGGGGTTGCATCCACGCTCTGAAATTGCTGTGGCCATTTGGCTTGAATTGTGTCGATTATAGACACGAACGCCTCTTGAATGATGGGAAACGGTGCTTCTCGTGCCAGCCGCTGCATGGACGGATAATAGTCCAATAGGAATTCGAGCTGATTTTGTTCAATAATTTCTTGCAATTCGCTGACAAGTTCAAGCGTCATTTTACTCTGAAGATTTGTATCGGCAACAAGTAATCGCTGAAAGAATGCGTGTTCTTTTAGACCGACAACGCGAGCGCGAATCGCGATCGCATCGGATTCTAGATCGATATATTTGTTCTGAGAACAGTAGTCTTTGTACACATTACCTGCCATATATTTCAGGAATGTTGAGAACGTTCCGAATCGAATGTTCGCTTCGATATAAAGATTTGGTCTAGTCGTTTGTTAAAACCGGCTCTCAGTAGTGATTGACTTGGATGTTTTTAAAAGAAAATAAAATTTGAAGCCAAATGGTATCGCCTTATGAACCTATTCGATATTTAACTTTCAGTGTATCGAACTTCAAGTGCGGTGGTCTTTTTCTCTACTGTTATCGCAGTAAAATGTGATCGGAAATTTGCTTTGCTGACTTTCTGTTACGAAATCGCTTTCTGTAATTACTTTTATTATGTTTACGTAGGTGCCTCTCTTTATACACGTTTGAGCGAAAGATTGGGAGCAATCAATCACACACTATACTCTCTGCCATTTGTGAGAAATGCAAAAATATATAAAAAAGAAAAAGTACCATCAATACATGTAAATGCGCGTGTTCAAAGATTACCTAAAGTAGTGTCGCACAATACGGAACAACTTTAGCCCTACTGATACCTTCTACAAGCCTGTAAGTCGAAATCATAAAAATCTTGACGCCCGTACAGCTAGTTTTGAAATTTTCCGATTCTTTTGGGTCAATATAGAGAGAGATAGGTTAGCATTTATGTTTGTTGACGCTTTCGCAATAGCGGATCTAAAAAACGTCGTTTCTCGACACCCAGCAGGATGCAATGCACTTCAAGTTTCTTTTATTGATGGAACTTGAATTTGAACACCTATTTTTACTGGATTGATGTCCTATCTGATCATGTGGAGCGTGCAAGGAGGCGCGAACAAAGATGCGTAACAAATTGATATCCTGCAAGACTTGATTTCGTTACAGTAACCCAAAATGCGTTGATATTCATGATTTACTCTGGTGCACTCTTTGAAGAATATTCCCAACATTTAATACATTTCATATATGTTCACTGCGCAAAGCTCTTGTTCGCGCTCCCTCTGCACTTTCTTCGAGCTCCTTCCGATCAGTTTTCGATCTTCCCATCACACTCAAACGCAGTTGCTACTATGTTCTTCTCAACCTTTGGTTCCATGTTCTGGGCGTGCTCTACCGAGTCAGTTGCGTATAGAGCATCTGTTTCGTACAGCATATCCTCGACTTCAACGCGGGAGAGCGTCTCCTCCTTGATTCCGTGGATGTATCCTACTTCTTCTATATCTCCACCACAATTCTTCTCAACTTCATAGGAATCTGAATTGGGAAGATTGTATAATCCATACACGACCAGAATCAAGAGACCTTCGAAAAAAGCGATGTTCAAAATGAAGAGAAATGCAGTGGCAACCGACCAATGATACATCAAGTACGGGATTCCAGTCAATTGTGCAATGATTGTCAGTTTTGCCGAATATATCTGGATTTCGGGGTGATTCAGTACAATTTTGACATTCGTCATTGGACTCTTCTTACTTTCCTCATACCCAATCATCACTGGTACCCAAAGACGCTGAGTCGGTTCCGACAGCGATAAAAGATGCGGAAGAAACCAGACACCACGTTGTACGAGACGTATGAGTGAGTTTATTTCGCGAACAATCACCGGTCGAGCACTCGAAGCCAATGTCATATCCCCTCCTGCAGTTTGGACGTGTGTGTATACCATGAACATACCGATTTTATAGTTTACGAATGATTCGGGAACATGAAGCTCAACAAATAAGTCGTATCTCACTCCAGCGACCAGCAGAGAAGCTGTCTTCGGCCCAATTTCTTCATGTGTTTTCCAATGTCTGTGCGGTTCCAAAAGATTCAAATCGGCTGTTGGCAGTGTGAGATTGAGTTTCCGGTCGTAATCTCGCACAAGCTGCGCATGATTTCCGTAGTCAAAGAAGATTTCTTGATCGTGACATCTCGTCGGCATTACCAAGTTGTACAATAACGCATAAATCATTGCTGCGGATGCAAACAGCATTACAAGAGCACTACAAAACTGTTTTATCGTAACGCATACTGAACCAAGTACATTCATTCGGTATTACCTGGAAGGCTCGACCGAGCCATAAGAATCCAACACGAAAGTAATACCGTGCTTCTCTTTGAAAATCGATTTTTTCCAATGACTTCTCCTCACCAGATGCGGAACGACTCAAAAACACATTGAACGGTAGGAAAGAAGTCAACGTTGCCCATGACACCCACTGCATCCTCGTCCCGCTCGGCCCGTGTGTACTACACATTTTCACTTCAAAGTGCAGCTATAAGTTCTCACAAGAAGCTCAGTGATTTGAGCGAATGACATAATATGCTATAATGCGTTATTGACTATAGCATAGAAGTTATGACCGTGTAATATCCTGCCAGCAATACATAGAGAAAATGTATAGAATTTGGCCTTTACACGTGGCATCCTGACCGTATAAATACGAACGTTCACACCAAATCTGACTGATGATCAACTCGGTAAATACGCACTACCCATGCGGTTGATGTGAACATCTGAGTAAAATATGTAAGCTCTGTGGCATTGACGAGCTGCTTCTGACGATTCCAATCGAACCCATTCTTTGCTGATTCTATCTCAACGTTAGAAAAAGTACCGTGAAACTCATGATAACTCATTTTGTAAAAAAGACTTCGCGTCATCGCACTAGTAGCATTCTCACAAAGCTCAAATTGATTGGTTTGAGCGCTCTGGAACTCCTTCTCGATCACATGGTCGGGATAAGCACCTTCCGCAATGCGTACGATCCAAGGAAGTTTATCGAGATCATCACCATGCATTCCACAAAACCCGCCAAACATTATTAGAATGTAATCAACACCAAGACTTTCCAAAATGGGCAAAGCTTCCTCTTCACTGGACATCAGAATGCGCCCAACTGTCGCGATGTGAGTGTTATTCCACGTATTGTTATCCACGATAACCGTCCGATTCGCAAGTTGAGATAATTGGTAGCCATAATCCCACCAACTCAATACTTTGGCATCTTCTGGTGTATTGTGTCGCAGCCATTGAAAGGCTTCTCTAAAGTCATCGTATATGACGTTGGCTCCAGTCGTGCGATTGCGTTGTTCGATGATCAGGGACGTGGACGAGTATATTTTTCTTGACATGGAAGTAGAATGGCGGACTTGCATGATCAGAAGCAGCTACAAAAAGATATTGATTCATGTCACATTGTCTTCCGATTGAAACAAGACTTACCGCCATTGCGATTACAACAAGTGTTAGAGCGGATGAACCCTTCAGCGAGAAATTGCGCTCTTCTTTCTGATCAAACGCGAGGATCTTGGACCAATTTGACATTAGTTCTGACCAAAAAGATTGATTTTCTATTGCTGCTTGAGGTGCAATTGAGTGATTCAACAGCGTTGGAGGTGTGAGATCACGATGCTTTTGTTCCTTGTCATTGGGCTTTGTATTCTGCGGAGTAAGACTCGCATGTATCATGATGCTAATGCGACTCATGAAATCGGAAATTCCAAGGGCGGATAAGAAGCAAGCCGCTGGTGCGAGTACCAGCAGTAATCGTATCATGATTCCCGAAAAGTATAAGGATAGTGTCGCGTATAGTATCATAAACACATGTCCCGACCCGAGCTTGTCGAAACAGACGTACAAGCCATAAGGTACAAAAAACAAAACTGGTCCAAATGAAGCATAAAAGCTGCTCCAAGGCGTTGGCTGATGCTCTCCGACCGATGCAATTATCGGAAGATATTTCTGTGCATACGTAGGGTTCAAAAGAGTCAGAATTCGACCCGTGCACGATAATTTTCCCATTAGTAAAGCCACAATAATTCCAACGCTGAGGACAATTCCTAGCCCGATCATTCCTGGCCTCAGCATTGTCCATGTTGCTAGCCTAAGACTATTTTTCATTCGATTGCTTATCAAGCACATTTGCAGCAAGATGAATACTCCATGGGAAGCTATCATTTCGCCTCTAAATATTCCCGTAAAGCCGATGAATGGGACCTGCATCACCAGTAATGTCGCAAGCACATAGAATGTTCCATAGACCGCGTAGATGGTCTCAAACTGTGATGTCTTGTATCCAGCTTTCGAGCATTGCCAATACGACTGAGCGATTGTGAAACCAGCATGAAGTGGTATGAGGTTGATGATGAAAACGTATCCTCCCCAAGAAATCGCCATTCCAAAGTAAGAGAGTGCTGTGGAGGCTGCCCAAAACATGCTTTTATACTCGATAGCTCGAATCCAGCAGAGAAATGTCAGGACCAGAATAGGAATTGCGATTGCTTCATTGTCATACGATCCAGCCGTTGAGCGAGAAATATATGCTGGACAAATTGCCGTCAAAATGGCTCCCAAAAGCGCCGTTTTGTGGCATTTACAAACTTGCAACGTCAAAAAGAAGACGAAGATCGACGTGAAACCTGCAAGAACGGGAGCAAGAAACACACATATGTGCCGCAAGGCCACCTGAAGATGCACAGTATCAAGAAACCAATAGACAAGCGAAGCAGAGATCATGAGGCCTGGATATATTGTGGTTCCTACAGAACGTCCCAATGGATACCAGACACGATCATCGTACCAGTTGAAAAAATCAGCAAAGCCAAAATTCACAAGGAATTTTGTGGCTCTAAAGTTGAAATGTGGATCAAATTCATGAATTACCTGCAAGCAGAGAATGAAGAAAAGGGTTTTAGGCTAAAGAATGGGACTGCAACGTACGCTTCCCCATAAAACCACTGGGAATACGCGGATAGCGATACTGATGACGTAAATCAAGGACAGAAGGAGCACGAGTGGTACGCCCATCGAATATATAAACGAGTTAATTGAACCAATCAAAAGTCAAATCCAACAAATGATGCGGAGATTCACACTGTATTTCTAGCTAGTTATCTCAATGAAAGTCGCACACAAGTGTCTGCAACGAATGTATCGGATCCCATTCGAAAAAGTGAAGTTCAAGTCAAAATCTTCAAGTTTGTTAGGGTTTGATGGATTCAAGTAGGTACACTGATCTTAGTCTGTACATTTGTAGCGCAGTACACTTGAAATATGCGCTGGATAACCTTAATCCTTCCTGCAAAATCACCAAGTGCCACTGTTTCGATGACTCGACAAAATTAATGCTTTGGATTGGCTACCGTCACAACACGAATCAAGTTCGATAATGCGAGCAAATTTTTCAGCATCACCCGACCTCAGCTCATTATCAGTTGCGCCTTTTATCACAAAGAATTTTATAACGTTATCGAAATGCATCTATCCGCCTTTAGTGTTCTCATCGTCTCGTGGCTGCAAAACTGTACAACACTTGGTCAAACTCTAGTACGATTTGCATCGGAAGGCATCTTTTCGAGCAACAAAATCGTAGTTTATTATCGTACCTCGATCTCGAAGACCCCGTGCCTCAGGTATAACACAACTCCGGAGAGAGAGACAAGCGTGGAGATGGAGAGAACGAGCCTTTTTAATACAGTGTTTCACCACACCGACGGCTGGTTCCAATTTGAAATACATGCAGCTATGGCCCATTTTAACTTCTCCATCGACGACACGACGATGGATGACAATGATGGAAAAGGATATTTTGCTCCAGAAGTGGCTTTTTGGGCGGTGAATGGGGCCGTAACACCAACACTAAAGCAAAAGCCATTCACAGTATTCTATCAAACATCTTGGAAAAAGCCTACCATCAAATTTCTCGAGGATTCAAAGTGGGTGTCGACAACCATGGATCGTCACGATGGCTTATTTTCCCCATTCTTCAAAGGCATTCATCAATGGTACTATTATACCCAGCAAGCCGCGGGGAATTTCACGTATGCATTCAAGAATGACACTGTGACAGACGATAATGAAGGCCGCTTTTATTACGCATTTGGAGGTGGTGTCTGGTTCCATGTCAGCAAATTGGGTCCTCCTGAAGATACATTCTCGAGGATTGGATCCGAAGTCGTTGTTCCTACCCCCAAAGTGATGCAGTAACTTAGTTGAACATCTGCTAAACTTAATGTCAATATCTTCATGTCTTGATGTCTGCTTGAAATCAATTTACAACGAATAAAAAGATCAATTGTGAAATTCCTTGATGCAGGAAGCATGTTGACGAAGAAAAATGCGCATGCCCGGATTCGAACCGGGGATATCACGGCCACAACGTGAGGTACTGACCACT
>CACSLJ010000048.1:0-120044 GCA_902706625.1 Albugo laibachii | reverse complement strand
TGCTAACAACACTTGCATGTATCTTGGCTTTAAGTTGTGGTTGGCTGGAGTAAGTATGCATTCGTGTCGTCGCGTTGTCAGAACCAGAGTTGATAATCATTTTTTAGTCTTCAGTTGAACTGGTTTGGTCAATGATCTAACTCCGCTGACTGACAAAACTCAATATTTGCACTCCACACCCGTCATTCAATTACCTCGAGGACACGGTTTGCTCGCATCTGTCTCGCCTTCCCTGAGGAGCATAAGCAATACCACAATTTGTTGCCTTGAGTGATTGCATTTCACCAAGAATGGAATTGCATTTGAGCCACTACTAGCTAAGTCGAGCAAGTACTACATTCGCTTATTCCCACTTCATGCGATCAAGCACTTTCCCTGTAAGCTCATGCAGTAACACTTTCGAAACAGACTTGCGGGTATTCCGCTGCGAGCACGCCAAAAGTCGTAATTAGACGTGTTGTTAATTGGATTGTACCAATGGATACATTTCAATTTATCATTAAAAGGGAATTAAACTGATTGATCGATTTGGAATCGGCAGTACGCGGTCCAGGACAGACAGTCCTTGGAGCCATATTGTGGTTCATCACAATGTGCGCTTGTAAAATACAATTTTCTCCCTGTCATCAATAAATTTGCAATTGGAAAACGAGCGCCAAAGTGCTCGAATGGTTGGTGTCTTATCGACCATGTAGAAATCCCCCAGAAGTGGTTTGATTGCATTTGTAGCTTCATGGGCGTGGTAAAATGGCACGCTAGAGAAGAGATGATGCAAAACGTGGGTATCGTTTACGTGATGGACGGCTGCGTCAACATAGGATCCAAGGGAACGATCAACACTACACAAAGCTCCACGCATCCAGTTCCATTCCATACCTCGAAAATGGGGCACAAATGTGTCGGTGTGGTGCATATAAGTGATCAGCACCAAATACGCGTTCATGATCATAAATGGGACGAAATAGAAAGTGAACATTGTTCCAAACGAGGTACGATGAACTCCATAACCTAGCAAACCAATGAAGAAGAGTACAACCGCATCGCTCATCCAAATCATCCAGCGTTCTTTATCTCGATACATAACAGCGTAGGGATTGTAGTGAGAGGCTGCTTTTCCGGTGTACCTTTCAGGTCCAGCGGCATTAAACACCAAATAACCAGGTATCCAACCAACAGTAAACATTACTACCATTCTCCAAATTATGTACAGGGACGACTGCTCGAGACTTTCGCTCCATATACGCCTTGCATAAGTTGACTTTGTAGGTGGAACAAAGACCTCATCACATTCGATATTGGCAGCATTTGCATGGTGACGGCGATGAGATATACGCCAGCCGTGATAAGGTACCATGAAAGCTCCATGTAAGATCATACCAATAGTATTATTCAAAAATGTGAACTCGGAGAACGCTTGATGACCGCATTCATGAGCGATCGTCCATAGACCCATCATATGAACTCCTTGGAAAAACCAATATATCGGCCAGAGAATATATCGTAAGGCATAAGGGAAAGCTTCAATGTGTGTTGCAAGGTATATCAACGATGAACATGTGATCAAATCTTTTACCAAGTAATACAGTGATTTTCCAAGTTCTCGTTTGAAGCAATGAGACGGTATTGCTTTACGTATATCGTCCAGAGTGAATTTCGGCTTCTCTAGGGGAAATGCTGGTGGGGCACCTGCAACATGGACATACCCTGCATCTGCCAGCGATCGAAGCAAACGGTCTCGATCATGGTACGCGCTCTTTTCAACTGATCCAGAAGCCTTATCTTTTTCTGCATGTGTTTCCGAGGGGGCTGGTTTTCGAACGTTAGATCTGATTGCTGTCATGCCAACTTCAAAGTGATCGGTTCCTCTGTATAAAATTTAATCAATGCGTATTCAGCCCTACACCCAGGACGCCCCGACCAGATTTGCTCGGTTATGGACGAGCAAAAAAGGACTGGCGCTGGAAAAAAAGAATTTTACCGAATCAGATCGCATGATGGATTGGATACTTTGTTCAAGTTGACGATATTCCATCACGGGAATGTCTTCTATGGGCATCGCTTTGAGAAAGAGCAAAAGCTACCCGGTAACAAAGCGACACGTATCGCCTCGACCAGCTTCCAGGAGAGGAGCAAGTCAATTCAGATCCAAATTGCGGAGATGAGCTCCCACCATCTGTTTTTATTCTAGCAATGTGATAGTAGGGCAATTTGCACGAGGTCGTGGGCTTAATGGCTTACTAGAAGAGTACATAGCACGTATTCAACCTGGCGAATACTATGCTGAAAAGAGTATTTATGCATTCTTTAGAAAGAGAGAATTGGTCTGCGTTTATAGAACATTTACTGTGATGCACCGTACTTCGAGACGCATCGTCGGCGCTGCACAAGCGCGAAGGTATGAAACCTTATTGCGCAGCCCAGCGTGGAAACCAAAAGGGAGAGTAGCTCGAGTGCAAGAGAGCATAAAAATTGTGGCGAATGTAGCGTCTTTTTTTACGAATATAGTCGCCTTCCATCTTCTATCTTGCTGCGACCAGATGGGAGGATCGCATACGCTCTACTTCAATTCCGTTAAGTGACCTGCAACTCCTACGCCAATCAAGAAATCAAAAGACAACAGCTGTTTCAACGCAGTATTACCATCGCTATGTCTATATTGCTAGCTTAATTCAGCGTGACTTGCATCGAGCAAAAGACTTACGACGTCGAGTAGAGTCAGACGAAAGTATGAATTTACCGACGATTATTTAAAAAAAGCTGATACCGGTAGTCTCTTCTGCGCCAGTGAATCTTCGCGGCCAACACTTGGCAGCTGTCATCTGGACGTCATCTATTTATCCTTGATACAGCACTAAAAGATACGATCGTAGTTCTGGTTCAGAAAGTAGCAGGAAGCCATCACGGAGAAGGTACTGTTGGCGTTTTAATCTGATTCCGCCAGTCGGCGGAATGAAAAACGTCTTTACAGCCTGTCTTACAACTTCGACCACCATAAGGGACGATAAGCAGATTATACGCGTGGTGGGCCGGGTTCATTCCTCCCTTTAAATAGTATGTAGCGTAGAATTAGTGCTTCCATTCGACTTTTAAATCGCAGTCATTTTGATTGGATTATTCATGACTGACCTGATTGGCTTTAGCATTCTGGCTTGCTGATTGGAAGAAATATGTGATACTTTGATTGGTTAAATAGATGTATGTTGCTGGCTTGATAAATATATACAGGGTCGCTGATTGGCTTATATGAACCCTGTCATAATCAGCACATTCGGGCCACGGAATGTTTCTGCTACCGATACGCGTGATAAAGATCACATTTGTGGCGACTCTCCTGAGCTCGTTAACGCATGAATATGATGCTAAGCGAAAAAAATCAGAGGGGGAAATGCTATCAGGTGTAGAAAAGATTTCAGCACTGCACGAATATGAGAAAGACGGGATAATAAAAATCACTTCGACGATGTATAAGAAGTATATTATGCGTCCAAACCGACCGTATCATTCATTCGTGTTATTCACTGCTTTATCGGAACGTTTCAACTGTGCAGCTTGCCGGTATTTCCCTAGTTTATACGATTGACTCCATCTCACTGTCTGGAATGGCTGGGTCCATTTGTAGATCAATCAAACCAGACATCAGCCAAGTGGCGAAATCGTATCATGCTGCAACTCAAACTAAATTGGGTTCCCATGACGGCTTGCCGATTTTTTTCATGGAAGCTGACTATGACCAATGTACAGAAATATTCCAATTAGTACGCGTTAAATGCAATCACTCTCTGCCTGCATTTAATCTGTTTTTCGTTGTATAAATCTGATAGCATGGCGTCACGACAGTACCATTCGTCTACTACATCGCTCCAAACATGGATGAAGACACGAACGAAGCTCTCCCTAAGAAAGTGACGCAACAAAAGCGAGATTTGTTGAATTTTGGCCAGTCTGGACAGGGCGCTCAAAAAATCACTGCATTTGTGGCCAGAAAAACGGGTTTTCAGGTAAGCAAATCTTCAAAGTGAACATCCCTTTCTTTAAACGACGTTGTGTCAGATCGAATTGCTGGAGTCGAAAGCTTATTTGTACACGCTTGTGGCCGCTGTGTTGGTTGCGATTTTTATTGTCGGTTTCTTTGCGGTACACAACACGGACCTCATCCTCGGTTGGATTCGACGCAAAGCACTCTGGATGACCGTCTCGTTGGTACGTGTCGTGTTTGAAGGAGTATTGGCTGGTCTATACCAATCTATTTGATGTAGCTATTTTATGGGCTTTCCGTATCGGGAATGGTTTTTTGCATCATTCGCAACCCACCTCCATACCATATGACTAAAAATGGCAGACAATACTTCCATCCTGAGGGTCGTTCACAATTTGTGTATGAAGGACTGATTATTGGTGGATTCGACATTATGGCGGCTTTCTGTATTATCCTGATGTCTCAATGGGCAATCTATCTAAAGAGACCTTCCGTGCGCCTTCCTGCGACGGTTCTCTGTGTAGCTGGATTCATCGTCATGTACAAGGCGATGGTAGTTTGCTACACCACCAAGAATCGTTGGTACAGAGGTTGGATGGGTATCTGAGTGCTTAGACACACAGTGATGTGACATTGAATAGAATATCGCACGTTTTGTTCTCCCCATGTGTTCTCCAGCTCGATTAGAGACAGGGTGTCGGTGTCATTTCAAAGGTATCTTTTGCTTCCACTCGTTTCTAGTCAACATGCAGTATCTCGTACAATTTGACTCTTAGAAGTCTCCTCCAGTGACTTTTTCCCATCAAAGTGTGGCGATTTGGCGAACCAGCGATACCGTTTGCAATAGCCGATACACATCACAGCCAAACTATCGGAATACTGACAGTATATCTAGCTGATCGTGTAAAATAGTTGGCCTTATTCGAGGCCTGCTTTAGTGGCTGACCAGGTACTGCTCAGCAGTGTCGGTCAAGTACTCGAAGCTTTGAATTGGCTTTCCTGCTGGACGGATTTTGGCGACAACATTTCATTGAAATCCACACCTTTATACAACGAAGAGAGCCACCAGTCATCAACTGATTCGGATCCCAATGCTGTCTTCCCTGATGCGCTTTCGTATTTTGATTGCACACTCTCGCCATTCACATCACCTTCTACCATTTTTTCCTCAAGTTGAGTTTTCTCTGTACAAAGTCGTCGTTCCCATGAAATTGGCGGAACACTCCACCAATTCACTTCTTTCCGTGAAGTCTTGCCATGTATTGGCATCAGCATCGCCAAGTTAACTTTTTCAATTTCCTGTTGTAGCGTGCTCAATTTCCAAAACTCGCATTCCATATATAACGACCGCAGCAGCTTGGTATCTTCTGGCAGACGATTATCGCGAAGAGCGATCAAAATGTGACGAAATAGCCACCTAAACGCGCAAGCAAACATCAGATCTTTCTGATAAAGAGTTGTTACTACCAGTCTCGATCTTCGAAGCTGTACCGTCCTTCCTGTACCGCTGTTACAGGCGCATCTGGTAGCGCCAACGCGGCCAACAGCGAGTCTGGATCCTTTAGAGCTGTGGTCTTTGTTATGTCAAATCGTTTACCGCCGATGAATAGGATGATCGCAGGCTTTTTTTGAAAATAGGGCTCGCAAAACCAATCATCGCTCAATGAGGCTTCGAACCGCTGCTTTTCCGAGTCTAGTAGCGCATTGGTAAGCCTGAGTTTCCGGTTTTCGTGGCGAATGTATGCGCGTTGCTTTGCCAGCTACAAATTGTATGAGTGTGGAAGTGAGTACTGTATTGCAGTGGCATACACGCTGCAGTTCGAGTTGGAGCTGATGTTTCTTTGTTTCCACAACAGTTTGATGTAATAACAACTGATCTGTCTCTTGTTCGTAAATGCTCTTTTGCAAAGCCATTTTCTTCTTCGCAAAAGCTGCACGAGGAAGCGAGTTCTCCATTGCGACTGGTCTCGTCGAGCTGTCGATTCAGAGCACCAGCAACCAGTTTGTGGTAGAACTCGGAGTTTAAACCATTTTTGATGTGAAATTCACGCGGAAACTAACAAACAGTAGAGCGAATATCTTAAGTTCGTTGACGATTCGTCTGCATGTCGAAGCGAAGAAAAGGTGTCTCGCTGGAAGAGAAGCGCGAGCGTTTAATGCAAATTTATCACGATTCAAAAGAGGTTTTCAATCTCAAAGAAGTTGAGAAGCTTGGTTCAAAAGCCGGCATCGGTCGATTTCTTTCCAATTGCGATGTGCTGCACGTTTTCTCACAAAGCGGTGTACTACTTAGTGCTACAGACCATCAAAGATGTGAATCAAGCTTTAGTCGATGATAATCTAGTTGATTTTGACAAGGTATGAACACAATGGTCGCAGCCTCGGCTAATACAAGCGGTTTTGTGTGGAGATTGGATCGGGTAATTACTTTTGGTCATTCCCGAGCAAATATTCGGAGCAAAGAAAGCGAAAACGTGATGAACTACATCAAAAGTATCGATTATTGCAAGAACGTGTCACAAGCACCCAGGAAACTATTGCTAAGGAGAGGGAGCTTCGAGTTGAATCGGTATTTTTGCTCATTTTCGTTGAGGATGAGCAAGAAACGTGGATTGAATGTAATATTGTGTAGGAAGAACGCACAGAAAAGCTTAGTCATTTGATCAAACTTGGGGAAAGACTGTCTAACTTGAAAGAAAATCTCAAACAATTTGAGGAAAATGATCCAAGAGCGCTCAACGAATTACGTGCGTTTTTGCGTCTCCGATTGTGAATAGTTATCGAGTTGATTTCCTGCATAGAGAAATCTGTGAAGACGGTAAAAGAAGGAGCAGATCGATGGACAGGTCCGTTCGGGTAAAATCCATGCGGTTGGCTAGTCGCTCATCACTTGCACATCCGTCGTTAGATAATGCATTCAATTTGAGGTCCTGGATCGTTCAAAAGCGAGGGGTACCGACAAGCGAGGTTGGTTAATGATGTAGGCCGATTTGTATGATTATTGAATGCTCTGAGCCTTAGGTTGACAAATGGCTTGGGATCAAGGACGACTTCGATTATGTCGATTGACGATAGGCAGAGCTTTCAGGTCAGTTTATTGCCTGGTTCAGATACGAGGGAGACAGTATTCAGCTCCTTGATTTGCGATGGAGTAAGAGGAGGATTGCTCGCTAATACCACACATCCTTCTCATCTATCGGTGGGAATCCCGAGAAAATCTTATTCAAATTCAATTCGCTGGAATACGCAGTATACTTTTGACAGAAATGTATACTACATCATGATGGAGCTAGCCCAAAAGTCGGTAAAAATGTAACATTTGCAAGCGCAAGTTGTGATATTGAGCTTAGAAATTACGGGCCGCGATTTTCTTGAAGGTTTCGAACGGCAGGAAAGTCTCCGACTCAAAATTCTTGAATTTGAGCACCTCATCATTCCATAGAACTTTTATGTAATACTTCGAATCAGATGAGCTCTGATAGATCTCAAAAGTGACAATCGTCGCGTATGGCGGTAACATTTTGTTCGTGTCTAGATTCAGCGCATTGACAAGCGACACAAGTGTGCAATCATGACAGGAATACACCGATATTTTGGGTCCTCCGATATCATGAGCTCGTTTTTCCGCAGACAAAACGTCGTCCCCGAGTATTTTTTTCAGATGCGAGGTCAATTCCTGGATGCCGTTTGAGAAAAAAGTGGTGCCGAGTCCTTTGTGAGAAAAGCATTGATACCACAGCGCGGCATCCGCATCCACCACATCAGCGTAGATCTCTTCTGTGACGCCTTCTGGCCACTCAAGATTGTGGGCTTTTTTGCACGTCAATACATCGCGAACTAGACACAGGTTTAACATTTAGACCACGCCTCTATGAGGCAAGATACAATAGACACGCACCAGCAGTCCAATTAACTGGATCCGCGGAGGGAATTTGAAATAGCTGGCGCACACAGACTTCCGTTTTCTTGATTTTAGCTTGTATTAGTGGATCCAGTTCCTGCAAGTACAATTCTTGCATTTGAAAGTATAATTCTGGTGAGTGTTCAGGGACAACAGTCTCAACGTTTTTTGTCCGGACATGAAATTTTGGGCTTCCACCATCGTGATGTTTAAACATACCCATCAACAGAGCCTGTGCCGACTGAATAGTTCGATAATAGTTGGTAGAAGAGGCATAAATCGCTTCTGGTCGGATAGTCTCCTTGCCAAATAAATGATGATACCGTTCCCATAACTTCTCACCCTTTTCTTTCAATTGAACCATTCCCTTCTCCGTTAAATGCCCGCCTGGATAATGTCCACCATGACGTGGATCACAGTATGGCGGAATCGTAGCATCTTCCCCGACCACTTTTGCAATGCGATGCAATTTCTCAATTTTCTCTGGTGATATAAGCGTTGTTTTCCAGAATATCAATTCCTCATCGCTGATTTTCAGTAAACTATTCAGATCTGTGTAAATCGGAGTGCGATCTCCATGCCGATTGAATAAGATCACGTGTCGTAGCTCCATGAATATGCGGTTCAGTAGCCAGCGACGAACTTGGTAAAGTATCGAACGTAACACGATACAACATTATATTCGATTGAAAGCAAGAAACGTGCCGGAACCAAATGACAAGATATCTTTTAAAAGACGATATATTCGACAAATACTTGACAGGGAGCCCAACGAATAAGCCCAACGGATCACGATTGATATGATCTAGGGGGTAAGACTCTCCCAACATGAGGGACAGCTCTGATACTTCCAGGAGCTGGAAGAGTTCTTCCATACCCAACAGGCTCGTACTGGTTGCTCATACGCTGTTTACGACGAGTTTTGTTGCTTCGTATTACCTCGGAATCAACCTTCTTCGCATTCGTGGAAACATGTCGGTGATAATTTGACTTGGTATTTGACTCTAATGCAAGAACTCGAAATTGCAGCTTTTCAATCGCGCTTTGGTATATAGTTTCCATTTGAGTAACCTGCGCAGAAAAAATACTAAAAATTAAATCAACACGATGAATGTGACTCACGATATTTCCAGCATCTTGGTTTTGCTCCAGCTTCGACTCGAGCTGGTGTGTTTGAGCTTTTGCGTCCGACAACTGCGCAAAAAGCACACGTAGATGTTTGCGAATGAGAATTGTATAATGCTCACCTCTTTTTGAAGACTTTCAACTTGCTTCTCAGCATCGATCTGCCACTCAAGCTGAGACTTATCCCGGTCTTTAATTTCTTGCAAGAGCTCAGCAATGCGATCTGTTGTTTCTTGCTCTAATTGAAAAAATCGGATTTTGAATTCTTTCAATTCTTGCAAAGCTGCTAATGTTTGCGTTTGCTCATTCTCCAGCTCAGACTTTACAAAATGCCACTCTTGGGAGGCTTCACTGGCAGCTTTGCGATATGTCTCCACCTGGAGATCGCATTTTGTCTCAATCTCTGAAACTTCGTCTTGGTATCTCGCAAACAAGTGCTGCAATTGGGTCTGTACACCTAGCGGTACGCTTTCCAAAGTATCACGTCCACCACCCTCAGACGACATCGATCTATCCTTATCCCAATCGATTTGCAGCGCACCACAACCAAATTCCAACTGTTGTATTCGGAGTTGGGCTTTGAGCAACTGATTTTCTAGTTCCTTCTCTTTGTCTTGACCTTGTTGGATCGTGATTTCGAGTGTGTGCATCGCCTCCTCCTTCTCATCAAGGCGTTGTTGTGTCACTTGATAGAGAGCTTTGTAATCGGTCGCCAAGACATTTTGCTGGGCTTTTACAAGGATTTGCATTGCTCTCTGACCAAAGTGAAGGGTTGAAAGCGTCTCCGAAAGCTCCATTTCGGACGGGCTTGCGGTAATGATGAGGGCTGTCTTTGCGTTTCCACCTAAACTGGATTGTAGCAACCTGGTGAGCTTGCTGTCTCGATAAGGGATATGATGCTGTTTCTTGCTCAGTGCAGAAATGCAATTGCCCAAGGCCGAAAGCGACAAATTGATCGCTTTCAATTCCGAGATATGACGACCAGTTACGAGGCTTTTCTTGACCCGTTCGGATCCAGCGAGATCAACACAGAAGAGCTGGCCGACTTTCACTCGATACGCACAGCTCAGATTGTCTGTTTCTTGATGATTGAGCTTTTCTTTGCGTTCCAAGCGCACAGTCAAGATGGCATGACTTCGGCTAGAATGAGCGTTCATACTCGTACCAGCAACCGCTCGATTACGATCTCCTTTAGCGACACAAGACAGACACTCATCCACACTATGGACTCGCAAATTTGTAGCGCCTTCCACATATATCCCTCCTCGTTCCGGATGATCTTCGCGAAGCAATAAGGAGCCTGGAGGAAGAGAAGGATCCAGCAAGTCGAGCAAGCGCTCACAATAAATCTGCACATAGCTCACGTAGACCGCAGTGCGGGTAACATTGTTGTCACAGGCATCCAGTTGCTGTGGAAGCAAGTTAATTCCAGAACTAGCATGCTGTGGGACGTACTTTAAAGATGCCTTTCAACGCGCGAGGAATGATACCAGATCGATCATCAGGGTCTTCTGTCGTCACATTCGCTCGGAAAGAGGTGTCACCCATCATTGTATAGGTCTTCCCTGTCGATGTCTGCCCGTACGCAAGAATTGTGGCATTGTATCCGTCCAGAACGTTCTGTACGAGACGGGAGGCAACCTTATCATATACGTTTTTCTGGTCACAAAATGGCTCGAAATTCGCATCGAAATGAAAATCTTTTGGTGGTTCTTGTAGCACTCGAAGCGATGTGGATGAAAGCGATACAATTTTTGCATCCTTTACGTCGACTTTGCTGGCTGAATTGGAATCAATCACCGTGGAAAATGAGTTCTCAATTTCCGGATCAGTGGCATAATTATGTCCTTGAATTTCGCGAGGCAAAAATGGACGCACACGACAAAACACACGGACGCGTTCGTTTCGACCTTCCAGCTCCATCACATGAACGAGATCGAATTATAAATAAGCTGTTACCGAGCATTTGCGATGATCGAAGACTGACGTCGTGAAGAAGTCCCTATAGCACAAACCCTCCAGGCGCTTCAAAGCTCTCACTTGACACGCGTAATTGAGTGAGGGAACGCCCATGGCGTGTAAAAAGGAGTCGTTGGAAAAGAAGCATGCAGTCTGGAAGTAAATCGCCGTTCGGGTAGTCACCATGCTCTTTTGATGAGCATTCGCTTGACTTGGCTCGATACTTTTGGCAACTGTTCGATGAGGATGGTCTCGATCCCGTTGACAGACAGCACAGAATCGACCACGTACGCCCTTGCGCACAATGCTCTTGGACACAAGAACGTTTAGGCTAGATACATCCACATATGGGGTCCCATGCAAAGTCTGAACGTCTGTGTCGGTGGTGCTTGGTATGGTACAATTCGTGCTGGCAAGTGGCCGACCCTGTGGCAGCGATATCTTTCGAAATGAAGAGCACGCTACCTGGTGGAAATCAAGCCTCTGGAGACCGAGATCACCGCTGGCAGCATGGCTTAGAGTGTCATGAGCTTCGAGTGTAAGCAATTTGCACTAGCACAGCAGCTGCGCTAATTCAGTGACCCCAGTGTTATCGGATGCTGCCGAAAGGCTTCATGGGATATTCGAGTGCGGCTACTTTCGTAAGACAAACAATTATCGACTGATCAATTGAATGCCGATTAGATACTGAACACTGAGCTGAGCAAATAATATTCATGTTCCAATTTCTGTCAAAGTTTTTCATTTCTCAGCAGATGGACTTGCTGGTTTTGACGGGACGAATTAGAAGCTTTCTCAGGCTCTTTTGCTTCTCTTCTGGATTTGAAGAAGTCGACTAGCCAAAATCCACGTGTGGTTTGATGTCCTTTGAATATTTCGTGAACAATGTCTTTGATGGAGAGAATGCCGGCCAACTCGCATTCTGGACGGTCTTTCCGCGTGACTCCAGTGACAGGAAAATGCCGAAATGGCTTAGAGACCGCCTTTTTCCAGCAAACTTCCAATGTGTCGTCTACGTGAAGCCTTGAGACGACTTTTGTACACATATCGGTGACCAGAACCTCATTCGGATCACGCTTTTCATTCAAGACTTTGACGAGGTAATCTTGCTCTGTGAAGATACCGTGTACGCACTGATCTTTATCGACAATGAGAACAGAGCCAAAGTCATGGCGTACCATCGCCTCGACAGCCTCAGCGACCGAGATATTGTCGTCCACGCGCGTATTCAGGATCAGTTTGTTTTTTGTGTGCTTTTGCTTCAGCATCAGAGCCGCAGTAACTGGATCAATTCAATAAGATTATCATCAAGTTGCTGATTCCTCATTGCCTTACCTTGTGGTGTCGTAGTCTTTTTGTTTGCCTTTTCTTCACCAGCCAGGGAATTTGAGTCCGCTTCTGCATTTTCAGCGCTTTTATCGTTAGCGTTGGTTTTGCCTTCAAATGACGGTTTTAACTTGGCATTTTCAGCCTTGTAAGCTTCCATTTCTGAGTACGCTCGGATAATATCTTTGATCGATAAGACAGATCTCATTGAATCAATAGGAACATTTCCCTGCTGCACTGTGTTCAAGTTTGAATTCCCGCTGATTACTACCAAATGTCGAAAGTTCTCCTTGATCATAGTTGATAGAGTGCTGCAAATAAAGTCGGTGAGAGGGATACATTCTTTCAAGGATTTACTGCTACTCACTCTATGATTGTCATTGTAGTTGGAATGCACATGACATGCGATGACATCACATCTTTTATGAGAGCTTTCTTCTGAAAGTAGGTTCGAGGCGAAATTTTCTTCAGTAGATCTCGCTCTGTAATGATACCGACAACACCCAAAGAATCTGTACAATCGATCCAGAAAAAGTTAATACTGTTATAGGCGATGATGTGATGGAATTACCTTGGGTCACGAGGAGAACGCCAACTTTATTGGTCACCATCATGGAAACAGCATCTTGCACGGTTTTCTATGAGCAAATCAGATAAGAAAACGGAATCTAAAAATTATTATTAGACGTACATCGTGAGAGATACTTTTCCATGTTCCATAGTTGTGAATTGCTTTTATACCCTCGTCATTGGAAGCTTGAGCAGCCAGCACATCGGCAATCGTTAATATTTGAGAGGTTTCAGCGCCAACAGATGTTAATTTCTGTTGCACACATTCCATTTCATAGATTTCTGTTGTAGCAGATGCTGTTTTCGTTCCTTCTTTTTCGTTGCTTGCATCTGATACCTTCCGGATCTCTTCGTGGATGATATTTGTTGCATGATTCTCTGCTTTGTTTTGGGCTGTGGATGCATTTACAGACTTTGTCGAATAAACCACGCATTCCTTACCACATGCACCATTTCTTAGGAAGGGCAATGGAGCATAAACGTGTTTAGAAGAGCGAGCAAAAGCGCTTGAAATGGTCACACGGAATCGGCTTCGAAGCATTAGAAAACGATCAAGATACGATTGGATATTAATCTATCCAATCACGTGCCTTTTTTTGTAGCAAATGACGCAGCCTTTGCTGGTTGGACACTATCATAGATAGTCAGCAAGAATTCAGTGCAATTGTTCGATTTGATTGGCTAATTCTAGTCTTGGTGCCATTGAGCTTCGATGCATCGCTTCTACCACGCATCACACAAAAGAAACTCTTGAACGGTAGTAATGTCAATGGCGTCGTCAATCCGAGCACGAAGTAATACATCTCCAGAACGATCGAAACGCAAATGTGCCATCCCAGCTCGTTTAACAACGCTCGGCGAGATAGATCGAAGGAATCACGCATGCTTTCCATCAACCTCTTTTGTACGAACAAGTAGCGCGGGTTCTACATGTCATGCGACCGCAATAAGAGGAAATATCCCCAGGGATAATGCAGCTTTCACTAGGAATTCAGCTCAAACGTGTCCATCGTCCCCTTCCATTTCGTCCGTTGGACCTCGTCCAGAGTTACAGCCTGAAGAGGTTCAATATCTGATAAAAAAGGCAAATGAGTCGTGTGCTGCTGTTATTCGACATGCTGAAACGTTGACACGTCATAAAAAATGGCAATCGGTTGGTAAGTATCGCGGTATTTCTCTGTATCGCGGAAACGACGCACGTTTGGGGAATATGACTACTTCGAACGATTCGTCTCAGCCGAGTGGTGTAGCTAAGATTCCACAATCAGAATCGCTCAGTGGAGTTGTTACAATCGTCGGATCTATTGAGGACGTGGCCAAGTATTTTGATCAACAAACCACCAGCGAAATAAGACGAAAGCAGCTTGATGATGTGCTTGATACTTCGGTTTTGTACCCGATCATTTCTGGAAAGCCGAATGCTCCATTTTATAGAGTTGCTGTCAAGTATATAGCATGGGAGGCCCCATCAAGCTGGACTCGTGGACGTGATTTCTGTTATATTGAATGTCAGAACACATTTCGGCATTCTTCCGGTCGAAGAGGCTGGGTCTTGAGTATGCATTCGATACAAATGCCGGCTTGCCCAGAACGATCAGGTGTTGTTCGATGCAGTGTTTACAATTCGGGATACGTGGTAGTCGAATCGACAAAGCCAGGGTGTTTGGATATTCTGCACATTCTTCAGCTTAATTTCAAAGGTCATTTGCCGGCGTTTTTAGTGCTCCAAGCGCTTAAACGTAAAATGGGCAATTTGCTTCAAATCCGACGAGAGCTTTTGTTCTCTCGTATTCAGCATCGAACGATACTCCAGCATCAAGAATTGGCTCCCAAGAACGCACGAACCACTTGTAATTGCTGCTCACGAAAGTTCAGCTCTTTTTTCGCTCGTAAAACACGCTGTCGGATCTGTGGCCAAGTCGTTTGTCATGCGTGTGCTCCGTTGATGGACTACAAGAGCGTCGACAAGCATGGTAATGTCATCAACAAAACTCGCATCTGTACGAGTTGTTTTCGAAACAGCGACTCGATAGGCACAGCGCAGCCTTTGCTTCCAAAAGTCGAAGGTGATACTCGTAATTTCGATGGAAATAGTACGTGTTCGTCGATAGGTCTTGGACAGAGTGCTATGCGCTCAAATGTATTTGATAAGGCTCTTGGTGGTCGAGAATCGACAGCACCACGTCTTACAATCGATAGAAAAGGGAATCAAGTGGATGAAGATGCGAATATGAGAACATTTATATGGATTGATAAAAACTCAAAAGATGAACAACCGATTGCATTGTTGGAACAATGTAATGGCTCGGACAATCAAATGGATAACGACAGAGCCTCAACTCGTCAGCCAGACTCATTGAATTCCTCGAGATTCTCGTACAAACGCATAAGTCTCGGCACAGCAAAACGCACTTCCGGTAAACCCGTCACGGAAATGAGCGCTTCCGAGCGAATGGATTGGATACAGAACACTTATAATCAAGATGGGCATCTACAGGCACATCCTCCACCGTCTCGTGAAGATAGTTTTGTCAGTAGGAGGACTAGCAGCAGCTCGGTAATGCGGCAAAGCGGTCGAGTATCATCGTTTAAAACAGCTATACCTGCACCGTCAAGAGGAAGCAAGCTTTTGATCTCCACGCTCAACTATGATACATTGGATATAGAACCTGAACGAACAAAGTCTGCCTCACGGTACCGCTGTAATTCGCTCGATGATATTCCGATTATTTCCGTTTCGTCTTCAAACAACAGCGTCAAGGCAGAAGCCGCAGATTCGGTTCATTTTGGGTCAAATACTCTGATGTATCAGATAGATAGCTATGACGATCGTGTGTCCTGTCTTGAACCAGAACCAGAGCCTTCGTTCAACATCACCGACATTAGAACCGATAGCATTGATAGCAGCCTACCGGGTTCAAGTGATATCCAAAGCGGTTGGGATCCATCGACCTTTCTTTCACCCTCAGGGATGTCCAGTTTGCACGATGATGACGTTGCGAGAGAGGAAGGAGGCGACGATATCGAAGTGGTAGTTGACGATGATGAAGAGCGTACATCAGTTTTTTGTGATTTGGGAACTTTTGGAAATGACCCTCTCAATGATTCAGATCAATATCTTCCGGAATACTTTGATGGTGATCGATACTCTACGTCCTCGGACTATCGTCCATCGAGCTATTTCGATGACGATGATGATGCCACTGATGAGGTCTCTGCCAAAGTACCAGACGAAGCACTTGACATGACACAATTGATGCATTCTTCATCCAACTTGCAACGACTTCAAGATCGAATGGTGAAGAACTCGACAGAGTTTCGAGACACAGAGGATATGGTCGTCATGGAGGAGGAGCACAGTGTACGAATGCAAGAGCTCGATCTCAAGAAAGTTGGGTTTACCCGAGAAATCGTTGCGCCCGGACAAAGTCAAGCAAAAGAGTTTGCTGCTTCCTTACCAAAAGTCAGTATGAAGACAGAGAATGCGGAAGATTGGCGGACCTCTTCGTTTATTAGAGGCGTTCATCGAAGGCACAGGAATCGTATGAAATCGCTGCAAATAAAAATGCAACACTTGGAAGAAAATGATGATAATGGAAGCACATTCGGATCGAGCTATCAAAGTAGCTGCTTTGCTGACAGTATGAGATCGACGACCACATCGGAGAAAAAAAGTTTATAAGCACAAAAATCAAAGTGAGAATCGTTTGCTCGCTTATCACTGCTTTAACTCGACAATCATGGTCGACGTATCAGTCATCGAGGCTATTCTTTCTATATACTTACATGATCACTAGCCTTGCACACTCGGGTCTTGGACACGAACTAGGTCGCAGCTGAAGCCAAGGATCTGGAATGCGAGGTCTGACTCAGAGTATACATTTGTTGCAATAATACATGCTGATTTCTACGAAGACTATTCTCGCTCCGATGCTGATCATTCTGCTCAGTACGAATCGAATGGACAGGATTCCTGATCCAAAAGTCGGCCCAGGCGCCAAGCTTGGTTGTGATACTCCAGACTTCTAGCTTCGAGAAGTATTCACCACAAAAACGCGGTCGAGAATTTCCTTGATGGAATTGAGCTGAAGCGATTCTGCTTTTTTCCAAAGCCTGTAATTCTGATGGGCTTGATCCAGAATCGATTTGAACTCGACTTTGAACATAACTTCTGCCAGCACTTCGAAAAATGGGAGCACAATGAACTCAAAGAATCCGATTTGATTCTTGGCGCTGTTTTCGTTGGCACGATTCATAAAGGGTGAGATGTCAAGGCCCAGTAAATGCTCATCATCGCCTTGCAAGAAGAATTCCTCGATGATATAATCCGACCAGCGGGCATGAAGTCTTACGGCCTTAGCTGAATGTCCCAGATCAGCGCATTTGACCACTGCTTTCATGATCATGATCGGAGAATGGGATATCTCCGTAGTGTCCTGTGATATCGAGGCTGCTTTTAGCGTCTGAACCACTTGCAGATGCACGCTCAAATCAGTCGAAAGCACAATCTCGATTATCGCTTTTCGGACTTCAGCACATGCCCCTGGAACGAGCCCGCTAAAGATATTGCAAGATGGGTCTCTGGCTAGGAAGAAAGCTTCTGCCAAATGCATATGTTCTAGAACGGAGCAATCGCTGTATAAAATGGCGAGGTCGCTTCCATTCTTCGTCATGAAATAATTGCTCTTTCCAGGATGCCGAAAATCATGAATCGTGGCAGCGATGAGAGCTGCAAATATCTCTTGATGGTTAAGCAGGTCTTGGATGAAACCATTATCAAGGACTGCGATAATGTGCTCGACCGAATTGACAACATCCGCGCCGTGGACATTGTTGTGCTGAGAAGCAAGCAACAGTCCTTTGAGTACGTTGCGAGATTAAAGATTGTAAGAAGACTTACGTATGGATTCCGAAAGTACCCATTGTCCACGAACCAGAGAAAGTTGATCAGAATCGCTTTATCGACAGAGCACAGCTGGAAGAGGTCATGCTGTTCAAACGCGACATACGTGATGAATGAGATGGGGCGATTGCCTGTTATCGAGGCGATATGGTGGACATCCGCATTCCAGCCATCTCTGTCAATCAAAGTGGCAACTGTAACCATCAAATCTTCCTCCAGTATTGAAACATCAGGATGTAGCCGTACTTGATTGTACTGATCAGACTCATCATGGAGTATGTTGGGCCCCGACGCTGGAAACGATGCGGCCGACAGGCGGCTTCGAGTGTATGAAATATTGGACAACACTGTGGTGGCCCAGCTCTTTGTATCGCGATCCATATCGTTCCCTCGGACATGTTTGAGCTGCTCGTAAATGTTGGGTGAGAACAGATCTTGGCCTTTTTCCGTCAACATGTAAATTATCCCGTCCAAGTTCTCCTTCAATTCCGGCGATAATGACGCATGCTGATGTAAATTCTTCAAATCTGCGATGACTTTGGTCATTGGCGAATCGAGATCCATCGTTTTCGCTGTGGACGCAGTTTTCTGACTAACAATTTGTTTCAGAGATGTATTTTCACTCATAATAATTTGTTTTTGCAACAGCGAGGCACGAGCTTTTTCTTCGACTAGTTTGGCATGCAGAAAATTGAGTCGTAGAAATCGGTCGGTTTGGCGCATCCGGAAATTTAGGATCAAGGTCACCGACGTGAGCGTCAAAAAGGTGCAAAACTTGTTCACCTCTGTCTGTACGGACTGAGACTCTGGAAACATGAGCACTAAAGTGTAGATGAATCCAATGTTGATGGACAAACTAGTGATCATATAGTGGTAGGGAGTCAATTTTAGAAGCGGTGCTATTGCCAGTAGTATCAGAGGCCTCATCAGGCTGAAATTCAGCTCCACAACCGGTAGCAAAACTATAACAGAGTCCGCGAGTCATTTATTGCAACGACCAAGCACATATATAATGTAATTCCTCTTACCTTTGACCAGATAGTGAATGACCAGGGATGGTGCCGTCCCCGAGTAATTTCGATACTTCCACCAAATTGTTTCGTTGCTCAGATGAATGATTCCTGAGATATTTTGATCCCTCATTGAGCTCTTACTATTGATAAAATCCACAATCAAGTTGAAGTCTTCCAAGAAAACTTCGTTGTGAAAACTAAATAGCGGAAGAAAACTCTCTGCGATCTCCGCTACAACAAAGCAATGCATGATCGCACAAAGGCAAACCGATTCATACCCGCTGAAGCGTTTAAATCGACAGAGAGATAAAATAATAGGGACAGGTATTATGACAATAGCATAGCTAAGTACGAGATGAGAAATTGCTAGGAGGCGTCTTGGTCCATCTTCAGAGCAAACTGTTGCAATGTTGTGAACGTTATACGCAACGACCGCAGCCCAGAACCCAATCACGGCGTAGCACGCAGGCTTCAAGTTTGTTTGGATAAAGTACGCCTGATACTCCATTTCTGCAATTTTGTTGAGGCAGAATGAGTTTGTGAGAAAGTGAAAACCAAATTTCTCTTCCATCTGCTTGGTCAAGCGAGTTGATTCGCGATAGTCTTGACTGGATCGCGGGAAGATCACAGTGGACAATGGAAGGCTTAAAGAGGAGCGCCGAGAGGATTCATCTTCAGATACTTCAATGCCAAGTATAGTAGCGGATATGCTTGTCGGTACCTTCTTTTTATCTGGATTCTGCGCTGCATCAATGGTGACAATCGGGCCTGTCGTCATCGTCGCACAGCGATCTCGAAACGACGTGATCCGAACAGCATATAGACTTATCCGTTATGTGTTGGTAACACTGGAATATCCAGTTAAGGTTAAGGTGCTCGCCCTAACCAATACTTTTGACACTGGCATCTCGTTTTTCCCGTTGAATCGCTCTCTTTGGTTTTAATCGCTTGTCGTTTCTTCTCCTTTACGCTTGTGCATTAGTACTTCTCCTACTCCCTTCTTTCTATTCCTTTTGTATTGGATTGTACACTACATTCGCTGTATCACACAATTTGTCAAAGTATTTCTATTTTTGTACCGATGGATGCAGATTGCAAGACCTTATGGATGGGTGACATCCAATTAAATTGGGACGAAGCGTACATTGGTTCCCTTTTTGCTTCTGCGGGTAACATATGACTCGATTCGGTCCAATTTGTGTGTTTTGACTCATAAACGCTCGCGTGATAGTGGAGCAGCCTTCCATCAAACTGATTCGAGACAAAGTGACCGGGTACCCTGCTGGGTACGGATTTCTAGAATTCCCATCGCAACAAGGGGCACAGGCTGTTCTCAACACATTTAATGGACAGATTGTTCGTACGTGTCACATTTATCGAAACATGCAATCCGTTTGACTTTGATTTTGTAGCAAACACAATTCATCGATTTCGTCTGAATTGGGGTGCTGGAGGTCGACGGATTGACACGGTCGAAGATCACTCTATTTTTGTTGGAGATTTGGCTCCGGAAGTTAGCGATGAATTGCTTTTGAGCACGTTTTCCACAAGATTTTCAAGTGTTCGCGGAGCCAAAGTAGTGATCGATCCTGTCACTAGAATGCCTAAAGGGTTTGGGTTTGTTCGGTTTGGAGATAAAGGCGAAGCGGATCAGGCACTACAAACAATGAATGGCGTCTATTGTTCATCTCGACCAATGCGAGTGAGCGTGGCCACTGATCGGACTAAAACACGTGGTATCATGCCACCTCCGATTAGCTACACGGTGGTTGGAACGGGGAATACAGAGGAAGAGGGAGCCAATACGACAGTTTTTATCGGTGGTTTGGATCCTAGTACAACAGAGGACGATCTTCGTGCACGTTTTGGTGTTATTGGTGAGATTATGTCAGTCAAAGTTCCACCAGGTCGAGGATGTGGATTTGTACAATATGTGACCAAAGATGCCGCAGATGTCGCGATTAATCAGATGAATGGAGCTCTTATCAATGGTGTCAAAGTGCGTTGCGCTTGGGGAAGATCTGCAGCCGCAAGACTAGCCGGGTCCACTACTCCTGCAGCTGGTTATTACCAGCAGTATCCTTACCAGCAAACAGCGTACCAAAATGCTTATGGATATAATTATTTCCCTCAGGGATATGCGCAGCAACCAGGATCGTATGCGTACAATGCGTATGGAGGATACCCACAAGCCGAAGGCATGGCTTCAGCTTATGTTCAACAAGCGTCGATCTCCGGGCAGCCACAGTCCACCGCTCACGGCGGCGCCAACTCGCAAATATTGCATCAACATCATCAAGGATCACAGCGATGTGATCCGTATGACAGCTCTATCGACTTTACTCGACCGGATGACGACGAAAATCTCAATCGAAACTATGTTATCGAACACGCTTATCAGGTACATACACGCTCTTCAAGAGATTGAGTAAACGCTAATTCTTGTAATAGTACATGCCGCCGGCCATGAACGCTTCTTACTCACCCATGTCGGCCAATTTGGCCAAAGGGACCGCGATGGAAAGATCGTCTTAGAAATAATCAGAAGTGAACGAGATGCATTTACATCATTGGAGAAGCTAAAATGAATGAATGAGAATCTACCGAATCATTCCGTCTCATTGCTTATTGTATTCTTACGCCAAAGTGACATCGAGATGCTACGGTCTCCAGATTTTGGAAGATTCTTACACCCTGGCGTTTTGCTGAAACTTTGGACTCTAAACGGGACGATCCTGCGAATCAAGCACACCGACAATCAGCGTGTCACATGAAAAGTGTCAAAGCCAGTTGAAGTCAACGGTGGCATGCTGCTGCCAAGTCACAGTTTGCTCAGGACTCAGCTTTGTGGAGTTCAGTTTCCTGTGTACTTGGCCCCTCTGAAGAGAAAATGACAATTGTGTTCCCGAATCTTCCTTACTCGTACAGCGCGTTGGAGCCGTACATGGATACTCTGACGATGAATTTGCATCACGCTCAGCATCACCAAACCTACGTCCACTCACTGAAAACATTCTTGGAGACGGTGGGGCAAGAGTTATGCTCTAGAGGTCACTTTTTGATGGTGTATATGCTGATTTTGTAGGAACAAAATGGAGAATTGAAAGATAAAGATATCGTGAAGATCGTGCAGAACGCGAAAGCAGAAAAGATACGAAACAATGGTGGAGGACACTACAATCACTGTCTGTTTTGGCTATGGTTGGCTCCACCCGGAACTGCCAACACCGCTCCTTACGGGAATCTCAGCGCTAGGATCGATGCCGATTTCGGGTCTCTCGATGCGATGATGACTCAATTCAATGCTGCAGCAGCAACCAGGTTTGGATCAGGTTGGGCTTGGCTCGGTGTTGGAAGCAACGGGAAACTCGGTATCACATCGACACCAAATCAAGACAACCCACTCATGCCGGATGTGGATGAACCGATGATCCCGATCCTCGGGCTAGACGTCTGGGAGCATTCATACTTTCTCAAGTATCAAAATCGACGACCCGAATACATTCACGCTTTCTGGAAGTTGGTAAATTGGGACCAAGTCGTGTACTGTTATGATGAGCATGCTTCCAAGCAAAAACCTGTCCCTGTGGAGATGACGGACATGCCATCAGGTAAATCGGTCGCTGGCAAGTAGGCCAAAGGCTTCAGTCGGCAAAAAAGTGTATAGCTTCAGCCAGGGGTAGCATTTTAAGTCCCAGAATAGTTGTTTTTGCATGCTTGTTCTCAGACTTAGCAAGGAAGTTGCTGATTTGTTGTCGAAAGATTTTGCTATTGCATGAGCGTGTCTCTGGTATAACGGACAATTCCAGGTGCGACGTGACCACCAGGGACACGTGATTCAAACGGCTGGGCGGCGGAGGAGCCTCATAACTGAATTGATACTTTTTGCTTTTAAAGGCCTCATAACTGGATTCTGGGCCTCTAGCCGCTGGAGAAGCCTCACAAGTGAATTTATAGTTGACGATGGTCTTCAAGCTTCCGCTACTGCAGTATCAATACAATTCTCTTGAGCCATATGTGGACACAATGACGATGAGCATTCACCATTCCTTGGAGCACGAAGTCTATGTCCAATTTATTAATGAATACGTTGAGAAAGTAGGTCACTCGGCCTTTGACAAATCACTTTTCAGAATATGATGTGAATAGTATCAAGGAGGTGAACTGAAGGGCAAAGATATTGTCCAGGTGGTTCAGAATGCCAAGGCCGATCCTATCCGGAACAACGCGGGCGGGCACTACAACCACAGGTACCCGAGTTGATTGAGGCATCGTGCTCTTCCCAATAACATTATAATTGCCAGTTTGTTCTGGACCGTAATGGGTCCACCGGGATCAGTATCTCAGGGTCCAGAGGGACAGCTGAAAGCAAAGATACAGGAAGCTTTTGGTTCCATTGACCGTATGAAGGAAGAATTTGGGACCGTTGCCGCGGAGCGATTTGGCTCAGGCTGGGCTTGGCTTGGTGTGAAGCCAGACGGCTCTGTTGGTATCACGTCTACCATGAATCAAGATAACCCACTCATGCCCAACGCAGTGGAACCTATGATACCTATAATGGGTCTTGATGTAAGTCTCGAGTTATAGCTGAAAGACCTGGGCCTATCCACTTAAGTTGTATTTTTTCAGGTATGGGAACACGCTTACTACCTGAAGTACCACAATCGTCGAAAAGAGTATATTTCAGCCTTCTGGAACATCACAAATTGGGATCAAGTGACTGCTAATTACGATACGTTTGCATCAAAGCAGAATCCCATTCCAATTCCTGGAAATTAGCTCGTGATTTTTCGGTATAAATGTAAACAAAACTTTTGCTATTGAAACGGTGAACTTTCGCAATCGTTTATGAGAGGAAACTGTATGACAGAGGGAAAATGAATGGGTAGAAATAATGTTCAAACTTTACTAGGTGCTTTAGTAACAATCAATGGCAGTTGAAATTGCCGCATCAGTTACAATGCCACACACGGATTCCGTCAAGTATCATCTCGTGGAAGCAGAGGAAGTTTCGCGTCCTAATGCTTCTAACGACTTTGAGCGATCGAGCAAGCAATTCCGAAAAGGTAAGTGTTCAGATTCTGTACATTCAATTGCCTAACGGCTCTGCGCAGGCAAAGCCAATTGGAAACAGCACAACACGGAGCTGGGTCCATCAGCTTACTACTCAAAGGAACACTACAGCTCGAAACATGAACAACGGCCTTATCGATGCAGCAGGCGAAGCAATCGCTCAAGAGCATATAATCCAGCATATAAGAATCAAAGATGGGGTATGGACGATTCTTACTACCAAAATGAGCAGGGCGAATACACACCTCATGGTATCTACCAAAATGGAGTCTTCGTACCGAATCCTGACGTCAGAATTACAGCTCAATGGGCCAAGCAGCAAATGTAAGCGGTCGGAAATTTTTTGTTGATCGGTTTGTTAACCATTTTTTTCGATGTAGAGAGTTTTATTTTTCGCCAGAAAATCTTGTGCGGGACATGTTTCTTCGTCAGCACATGGATGTGGATGGCTTTGTTCCACTGGCGTTTGTGGGCAGCTTCCAAGCGGTGTATTCGCTTCACCAGGACTATCCTTCGCTTCTCGAAGCCATGCAGTGTTCTGAAGTACTGGAGTTTGACCAAGAAAACGAAAAAATCCGGTTACGGCACGGATGGGAGAAATGGCTGTGGCCCAATCCTGATGGCTCATACGGTGTCCCACCATACGTGAAAATGAATCTGTACTCGCTCGATCCTGAAGCAGGCGAATGGGGACATGTACAGCAGGAATATCCCCAAAAGTTTGCCTCGTATGGAGCTCATTACGCTGCACCGGCATACTGATGCAGAGTTATCCTTCGATAGATGACCTACATTGTATTGCATTTCGCTTATATTTTGCATATCGCCGTAAATGAAAAATAAAAACAGCTAGAAAAGATATTGATGTCGTGAGTAGCATGTATTCTCCACTAGAATAGAGGAGGAAATTCGAGCGAGCGGTAAAAATGGCGGACAAGTGATTAGTTTTTTTATCTCAAAGTGTGGTCACAACCAATAGATTGAGAACCGAAAGATGGCCTTAAAAAACTGGTTCTACAGCTGGGGCAGCCACAATAGGAGCTGGTGGAGGAATCATTGACTGAGGTTGAGGTGCTGGGTAAACTAGAGGAATATCTTCCTTCGGCTCCAGGATAGTGACAACATCATCCAAGTTTCGCTTTGGTCCTTGTTTACCGGTTGGGTCATGCGGAAGCATTATAGACACTTTGACACCCAAAACACCTTGACGCATGAGTACGTGTCGAACAGCAGTATCCACATACTCCTGTCTTGCGTTACCAGTCTTGACCATGTATCCTTCCTTGAATTTCATTGATTTTGCACGCTGTGCTCTCAGCTTACCGGACACGATGACTTCACATCCCTTCGCTCCAGCTTCCATAACAAATCGAAGCACGGAGTAACACGCCCGACGAACCGCGAGTCCTTCCAACAAACGATATTTGAGAGATTCCGCTTGTGCTTGCGAGCAAAGTCCTCTGTTAGCAATACGCTCAGCGTACAGCTCAACTGATCCCTCCGCGAAATTGAATCTTTTCTGAACGACTGAGGTCAATTCACGAATTCGCTGACCTTTTTCTCCCAGTACTTCTTGTGTTCGTGTTGCACGAATAATGATTTCTGTGCGAAGAGGAGTCACACGAACTTCAACTCCGCTGTACCCGTCTCCATACAGCTCCCGTTGAAGCAATTCATTCAATTCTGCATAGAACACACCGTCCGCCACGAACTTGCGCTTCTTTGAGATATTCGTCGCCATTTTCAGAAATTGTTATGGACCAATGCGTCCACTATTCAAGCTATCAGTCATTGGTGTCCAGTGATTTGAGACTGTGCGAACCTTAGATTCGACTCTCCTCCCATTATGTTACCACTTCAATTGAGGGTAGACCAATGTCGGTATGTACAGCTGACTACAACATGCAATTCAGAGAATTTGTCGTACAACAACGGAAGAACCGCTGCAGACTTTAGTGACCGAGTGAATACTCGGCATGACATGCTCAGCACACACACAGATCGCCATTCTCGGACGAAGGGTGATTGACGCTGTATGATCTCAAATTACTTACAATCAATTGCTTAGTGACAGTTCATCGAGTCAGTGTACAACCAGAAACGGATGGAATTCGATCGTCAATCGTTTTTGATGATCTAAGAGAGTTGAATTGATTCCTTTGGTTCAATGAGAATGCGATATCGACTGAGGACTAATGAGGCCACCGTCTTTTGTGTGAAACGATGAAAAGATAGCTCTCAGACATATGCTTGATGCATTTTGATCAGGCGAAATGCAGTGTCACAATGGTGATCAGCGATGTGAAAGGAACGATTGAAACGAGATTTGAACAACTGCATAGTAACAAGACTATTGGTAGCTATATTTGGCTACCTTATATTTCAGAGGGAATACAACATCTTTGAGTGGAATCGTCACATCTATGGTTTTTTTATCATTCGATTGCACTTTGCGTTGTGATGTCCAGACCAAATGGTGTGACCAGCATTCGAAGTATTACACTTACTTTTCAAGATGGATGCCGAAGTGATCGCTAAATTTCGGATGAAGAGTTCTTCTCATTCTCATTTTTATAGTAGCATGTCACGCATGCTCTAAGGTAGAGCGTGAGATCGTTGATGACCAAGGCGAGAAGGTAGCAATGACGACTGCGACATACATCGTTGAATCGGAACAAGTGCTCGGTAAAAGTTTAGTGTATCAATCGCCGTCTTTCATTCCAATTCTCATCTCAAAATTAATCCAGCAGTACAGTGTCCCAGCTAGAATTCTACACCAGATCCTCACCTACTTTTTGGTTGTACGGAGTTGGACAAACACAGCATATGATGAGAGCATCTGAGGAAGGAGTGGGCTTACTGGCTTGCCCATAGATTGCCCGCAACTTTCATCACAATGTCAAGTAGTATCAGGCGCCTCGAAGTAACAAAGCTTTTTGCTGCATGGTGGCAGAAAGTCGTGCAGTCATTTGGAACGAAAATGGCGCCTTCTCCTCAAGAGGAGAACAAGCTGTGTTTTCGGCGGATACTCAGTGGGCTTTTTACCGGAGAAAACTAGAGGCTTTCAATAAGAGTTTAACTTATCGGGTTGTAACTAGTCTCTGTGCACTTGCTTCCGGGAATTTTTTCGTATTTATTGCTGACAATGGCCTTGATGATGGCAGCAATAAAATTCTTTGTGAGAGATCTGACGACATAACTATACAAGCAAAATGCAGAGAGCAGGACTGGATGATTGACAGTATGTACGTCTGATATTCTAGAGGTAATAGAGTTCAAGAATTTATGGTTGCTCGAGCTCCATCAGTGAACTTGATAATGAAGGAATCGGTATAAGGGAAATCCTATGCTCGTGTACTATTCCGACTACGATTGCGATTGGAGCTGTCGTATCTAAAGCTTTGAATTATCCCGAATATTGCCTCAATCACTTTCGTGATTGCGAGAAAAGCTATGTGCAGCTATATTTCTCTATACAAAGATGCACCTGGCCGTAAGCTTACCTAGAGAGTCATCAAGGTCACCGTATAAACAGCAGGAGGCATATGGCATCTTCGAATAGAGCTATCAGCTGCTGTGGGCAATGCTTATCCCAGTCACGTTCCAAATGAACTAAATCTATATATGTCATATCTAGAAGTCAAGTCGCATCATTTGTTTGCACGATATCACCTGCAATGCGGCAGTACTTGGCGCGTTGGAGATCCGATCATCATCTTATTGAATTCTTGATAAGTACGACGGATATATTCAACATCCAGCGATGTGATATGGAGTCATATAACCGGAACTGTGGTAAGTGAACTTCCAGGCTCGAGCAATAAGTCAACAATCGGTCATTTGAGAGAGATACTGACAAGACTTGGCGTTTATGATCAACTAGTAGGATTTATTCTTTGCTTATGCACTGTAGCACCTCCTACCTCAATATGGACGATGCCGCCCCCAAGGTTCGTGAAAAGTATATCCAGATTCTCCATAATGCCCTGTCCAAATACCCAATCAGTACCACCACTTGATTTTATCAGTCCTCGTTTTTCATCAGGTACTTCGAACTCGATTACACCCCCCACCCTTTTTGGTATTTCAAACCTCAATTTTATTCCCGATTTCGATTCCGCCCGTATAATTTTTTTGACTACGTCTTCCGGTACGTTCAAGTATGGAATCGTGGGGTTGAAATAAATGAATTGAGACTTGTTTTTTATCGAGACCCAACCTTTCGTTAACTGAATAATAAAGGAGCACGGTTTGAAATGGTATTTTCAGCTCGTGGTCCTTGAAATTGGCTACTTTGATAGTGCCACTTCTTCGCAAATGCTCATCGATTTGCTTCTGTATGCGTAGTTCTCCCTTTGAATATTGGTATTGAAAAGTTCATCCGGCGTCATAATCATCAGGACAGAGGCTGAATTCTTTGTCGAAGATTGGGCCTGTAACTGGATGACACTTATACCAAGATTTGGATTTAGAGCTACAGAGTATTATGGCTGTGGGTTTTCTTTGTTTTAATTCTACTTGGGTGTCCGAGAGCTGGGCAGCTCAAAGGATTGGTTTTTCAAGTGGACATGCCTCATCATGTATTGTGGTCAGACAGGAGATGCAGATGATTTGGCTTTGAAGAATTCTCATTCTGGTCGAATCGCTTTCTCTACAGAAAGAAAATCTGAAAATGAGGAGGTGAATAAAGATTGAATGATTCACAAAGCTCTCCAAAAAAGACTGCAAAACGTTGCAACGCTTGCAATGTAATCATCAGTGTCGTTGTCCTTCCTGGCAGATCGAATAATTGCGACATGTGTGCACCGCTAGAGCTTGGCTTAATAAAAGTAAGAATATCACTTCACATATAGCGACATCTCGCAGCTACTCTAAAAAGGCTTTCTATTTTCTGGCTTGATTGTTACCTGCACAAGGTGGTACAGTAGTTAACTTGTCGTTGGTCCAGTGACGCCACTGCTTACAAATGTATGAACAAAGTTTGATATTCGATATATCTGTTAGTTGATTTTATGCAACTTTGCTACAAAAAGTTGCAACGATGCTCGTCGTTTGTATACTTTCGATAGCCTGTCAGCCTTGCATAATCTCGTGTGGGGAACTTGGTCCAGTGAATACTGCGCACTTTAGTTGGTGCCTGCTTCGATTGATTACTTCAGTGCAATTATGCGGAACGAGCAGCCTAGGACTAATAACAGCCAATTTTAGGGCTGCCAAAGACAAAAGGGTATCCGACCTTCTCGAACGTGATGTATCAACGATGCTTGCCAACTTCGGGAGGATTTTTGTGCAGCTTAATATCGCCGTATCGTTGTCTCTTCATGAAAACCTAACGTCATGCAACTTCCGCAATCGGTTCTGAACGTAAAGCTATCGGCGCGTAGTTGGTCCGACAGGGTATCATAATGGAGTTCTGGCTAGCATCATAAACCCTGAAGAGTCAAGACGTGGCTGTTTCCAACTTGGGACCTGCTGATCTTAGTAATGAATGGCCTATCACCAAAGATTTGTGCTGACCTGCAGGGCAAAGCACGCAACACTTCCAGCTAGCTGATAGAATGAACACCATGGCTAGTGAAGGCCTTTTAAGAGGATACCGTTTGGAGCGTTCGATCCCTGCTGGTGGTTTCCGTAGCTCATCGATATTGGACTGTGTTGTACTGGCGCAAGCATTTGGCAACGGCGATATTTTCTATTTGTGCGCCGAATGCGCCGCTTAATGATCAGTATCGCGTCCAGCAAAGTGACCCATGAGTATTGGCTTCACACACCCTGGACCATCTTTCGTGCAGCTGAAAGCAGTGGTTTCTCTTAGAAAAGTAAAACTGCACTAGAGCCTCAGAACCCTGAATGTAAACGTGCCATCGCTGGGTACCTCCAATTCGAAACTTAATAAATAGCCTACAATTGAATACTATTCTTAAAATCTAGCCATAACGTTAGCCATATCAAGTGTTTGCAATTATTCGATACACTCACTGCCAATGCAATAGACATACAACCAAGATGCATCCTTGTCTTATCAATACAAACGTTAAGCAAGCTTCTTTTTTGTTCTTTTGTTGACATGTTATCCAAAGGTCGCGCTGCTCAAAAGCTACAATTCGATGCAGAATCACAAATGTAAATTGCAGCCAACTGATAGCGTGTATACACTCCCACTGGGGTCTCACTTGTCACAAAACAATTACAAACCTCTGCATTACATAAACTCTGCAAACACGACGTACGGTGCTATTCCATTGCCGCAGACGACCTGTGATAAGCAATGGAACAAGTGCGATTGTCTCCCTGAGGAAGGCAACCCAGAAGATCCTGTCAGTAATAATCAAGACCCTGGTTCGACTCTGGTCGAAGCAAATGCTCAAGATAGACGGCGCGAAGATACTACATGTTCGTCCATTCTTCGTGTGAAATTAGGTCAAGTGGCTTGTTCTCAGCCATTGAAGTTCTGCTCTGTCATTTTTCAGCTAGAGAACCAGAAAGCACCACCTGAGCGGGAAGGCAATATTGCTTCTCGCTGTATGCCGAGGTATTGACAAAAATATTGCAAGCATGCAGTCATACTAACCTTATAACCATCTTTCATGAAAGACGACTCACACCGCAAGAAAAAGCAGAGCTGTATAATTCTCGACCGGATCTCAATACATCATCCGACTTCTTTCCCATCATATCAAGCTCTTCATGGGAAGGGGATCTTCGAAAAAGGCATCGTAACACAATGTTTGCATGTCTTGTCTCGATGTTGAGTATCTTTGTGTGTGTCGTTCTGTATTACATATTTAATCAAATATGACAGCGCTAACTCTATCGCCATTTCTTCTCATTGATCGACTGCCCAGGAAACTTATTTCCTCAGATCGGCTTTGGTAAACATTGGAGTAACTGCAAAACCGTCGACCCAAACATCAAATTGGCTGGCAGTAAATTCGGATGCGCAGATAGCAGGGCTATAATTGCTACCGGTGTCAGCCAACACCTTTTCTGCAGCGTTTCTGCCCAATTAATAGGTTACAGATGGTAAGCTACACTTGACAACCACCCTGAGCGTTGACATCAGCTCGGTGACTCGATCACGCTCCGAAAGCTAACACTTGCTGTACGCGACGACTGTCACCAATTGCATCAAGATGTATAACCTCATCAATAAATACTCTTTTGAGCTGGTTTTGCGTCGTATTATGACACATCTTTGCCAGCAACTTTTATGATTGCACTCAGTTTAAGCTGATGTTCTGCAATCTTGCAATGGTGCAATCAAACGAGATGCCAACGTTCCATTGTATCGTGCTTGAATTTCTTCGTTTACACGCGCAAGAATCTGATTAAAACCTTTACATATCATTCCAATGCGCTTATTCTCATTTTTTACGCAATCGGTAGCGAATTCCTCTGGAATTGGCTCACAAATTACGTCATGGGATCTTCTTTGGAGCAACTCTATCACTTTGCTGCAGCTCCGTCGCATATATCTCAACATATGGAGTACTTTGTCTAATGCATGCGTTTCGACCTCAAACAAGATTCGTGCGTGCACAGCGTCAAAAATGTCGTTTATTCCCTGACTTTGCATCCACATGGAATCGAATTCTATAGCCGGAGATTGAATCTGATCAAGCGCTTCGAGAACCAATTTCGATATGGAAGGTACGGGTGATCGATTCGGCTCGGTGAGAGAGCCTAACGCCCGATTATTCGAAGCTTGAAACCCTGATGAAGATTCTGTGGCGAGTTTGTGTTGAGGATTTGTGCTTCTCGACGGCTTTGTGTACCGATTCACTTCATTTCGGATGGCCAGAGGGAGCTGCTTATAAACTTGCGTGTCGACTTGTGAGAAGGATACGTCATTCAAAGCTACAGATTCGCTACTATTTCTCTCCATTAAGCCGTCAGATACTTCTGCTGGTCTGAAGAAAAAATTTGGTCGCTTTTGACTGGGGGCTTTAGCGGTCGATCGCTTTCTGGGTTTCTTCACTCGCTGAGGACGTTTCTTGGTCTGCTTTGGTGCAATTTGAATTGGGTTCGCATACGCGTTCAAGATTTCTGTCTGGATAAAAGTAGGAAGCTCCTGCAGAATACTTTTATCGATTTGGCTCATTGAAGGCATTTTCCATTTTGTTCCAGCAGCGCTGGTTAACAAGCTTTTTTCTGTGATTTCAGCCTTTTGCGCGCGCTGTTCGCTGTTGGTATAAGGCGAAGGAGCTGAAACATGCTCGTTATGGGTTGAAGACATCCAATTTCGAAGAGTGTCTTGCTTGGTCGAAACCTCCGAATCCGTCCCCAGTATTTCTTTTGGCGCTTTTCGGACCAATTTTGTGGCCAGAAGACCAATTCCTCGCAAATCCGAATCGGCGAAGCGAAACTGATGCAATAAATGGATCGCCACACGCGCAATTGCAACGTCCTCGTCAGTAGCTTCAGCCAAGACCTGCGTCTTGGAATAATCGTCGCATCTACCACATCCCATGTACTTAAGCGGTTCGATCGCCTCGTCTTTTTTTCGTTTTTTCACTTGGAGCGTTATCGAGCGCGTCAGCATGGATACCTCTTGAAGACGTCTTTGTACCACTTTCGCCAATTCAGTCAGGAAATCCACGGAATCCTGCCACTTTTCAAAACGAATGCCGAAATTCACAACTGCGGAGACCGATTTCCTTGTCAAATTTGCTTCCATTGATACACAACGATGATCGATACCTCGTGCGAATTGATACAGCGACTCACCGAGCTTTGTTCCGCCCAGCTTCTCTGCCAGTTCTCTTTTGGTGAGATCTCGAACATGACGCACAGTATGAATATTGAATGAATCCAGACGTTCTGCAGCCCGTTTTCCAACCCCTGGAAGATCTTTCACATCTAAAGCTAGCAAGAATTCATCGGCTTGTTCTCGAGTAGCAATGTGACACACTCCGTTTGGTTTCGCCTTCCCTGTTGCCAATTTCGCCAGTAAAAGATTGTATGAGATCCCAACGCTTGCAGTACACTTTGTTTTGTGCAAGATCGCGTCTCGAATTTCGTCAGCTTTGGCAGCGCCATCGACTTGAGAACCAAACTCCAAGCACGCTTCATCACAGCTCATTGCTTGAACAAAAGGCGTATGCTGGAAGAATATTGCATAAATATCCATCGAAGCTTCCTCAATCGCATCAAAAGAGTATGGGAGAACCACCAGGTCTGGACACAATTCCCTCGCAGTGTTCATAAACATTCCAGCGCGAAGGCCGAACGATCGAGCAAGATAGTTACAAGAAGAGATTTCGGATGATCCAGCGTTTGATGAGTGTGCCACAGCGACGGGTTTCGACTCCAATTCTCTATTTAAGCGGTGACATTTGATCGCAATGGCTACGAAGAAACAGTCCATGTCAACATGCAGGATGACTCGTTTATCGCTCTGTGGTGATTCTCGATGCATTGGAGCCTTTGTATACAGCTTTTCAAACTCTTGCGCTCGCTGCTGGAAACGAGTACGCCAAGTTCCAATATGATGCAATCTGGATTTGGCAAAGAAGCTTTTGAGGAATTCCGGTCCGCCTTTGGAAGAATTGGTTCTTTTCTTCACAATGGCGTCTTCTGCTTGGTGGGTGAAAGGTGGCGGATCACATTCCATCTCCTTTACCGAGCTTTGAGCCAAGTCGACCGATGCTTCTTCCTCATTAGAAGCGGATAGAAGAGAATCCTTTGACAGATTGAAGCTTGAGTAAAGAGTATCCTGCGTGGAATCATGTATTCCATGGTATAAAAAGCTCTTCAGAGCCAATATTTTGCTCTGGGCAACACATTGTACGATCCATTCCGGTATCACAATTGGTATTGGATTCCTCGCCTTCTTAGATTGCCGCAGCTTGGCCAGTGGTATATGCGTTGCGATAATGTGCGTCACACGTGGTGTCTGATAATGCTCGAAATCGCCTCCATGCTGTATGATCAGTCGTCTTAGTTCCTCTTTGCTTGGAGAAGTGTATCCGTTGACAAAGATTACGATTTGTGCAAATAATTGCGAGCAAAGTACTGAACGCCGAAGAGTTTCATTCTCCTGCCGGAGCTTTTGGATCTTGTGGGACATATATACGCCAAAATCGCCATCATGATGCTCTCCAATAGCTCGTGATCGCTTCGCAGAAGCGTTCGAAGGAAGTCGGAGCATACTAGTATACTGATGTCAGGTGTATATCCTTCGTATAGTATTCATAATAGCCAATCATGTGAGGTCAGATCCAACCGTTTTTAGTCTCGTTTATGTACGATGGTATAGCCAATCAAATGTATGGAGGCTAACTGATTTAACCTATCATTTGATGCTATCCTATAACGAGTGGCGGCAGCGTAATTCTGACTCGAAGAAGACAATTTGTCTTCGACAATAAATTAAAATGACGACATCCTGCGAGCTCGAAGCCACAACATCGATCAGCGATACGTCTGTTACCATCAATACATCCCTCCCCTCCAAAGAGCCTGAAACAATCAAGCAAAATGGATACCATCACTCCAAAACACTTGTAGCGAATGGATCGAATGGAATCACCAATACTAGCGACTTGGAGACTCTTTCCGGCGCGTTACCCTCCCGATTCGAAAACGACTATAAATTGGATCACCTAAAACTCAATAAAATGGCGGATGCAGTCAAAACGCTGTTGGAATGTATGGGTGAAGATGTCGAGCGTGAAGGCCTTCGGAAAACACCGCTTCGAATGGCAAAAGCGTTATTGTACAACACCAAAGGATACTCCCAGTCTCTGTCTCAAGTGTTAAATCAAGCGGTTTTCGAAGAAGATCACGACGAAATGGTTATCGTGCGCGATATCGACTTGTACTCGCTTTGTGAGCACCACGTTGTGCCTTTCATCGGAAAAGTTCACATTGGGTACATTCCCAACGGAAAAGTCTTAGGCCTCAGTAAGTTGGCTCGAGTCTCGGATGTGTTTGCGAGACGTTTACAAGTGCAGGAACGTCTCACAAAGCAGATAGCTCAAGCAATTATGGGTGTCATTCAGCCTCGCGGAGTTGGAGTCGTCATCGAAGCCACTCATATGTGTATGGTGATGCGCGGGGTGGAAAAAAGTGGCGCTAGCACAGTCACGAGCTCGGTATTGGGCTGCTTTAAAACAGACCCACGCACACGGAGTGAGTTTATGTCGTTGATCCATCGACATTGAGAGATGAGTATTCATAGAAAGTACTGATTACATCTCCTCGACCATCCATAGATGGAGACGCAGTGTTTTTACGATTGATAGAAAGCTTATAACAAATGGAAAAGCCTCGTGCGTTGTCTGTATTTATACCACCTCGCCCACGGATCGTAGGAAAGCCAAATAGTCGATGTCTGGGTTTTTATTCCGCGATTGGCTCGAAGGCACACAAAAATGCGCGGCTAAACTTTCTGCTTCGGAAGGCTGGAGGCCTAGCTTCATTCTATCCAGAACGGCTGTGAATTGGGATTTCGTCACGCGATGAGCTCGCATCGGATCATAATCCTGGAGATATGGCTTTAACTGTAGTCGCTCATGACGCACTTTGAGACGAAGGCGATCGAGAATTCCCCCACGCATTGGCGTGATGTGTTGATTTTCTCCATTTTGATCCGATTGCGATGAAGACGAGTGCTCGATTGTGTCCAGGAAAGCGCGCCAGTCAATCTTGTCCGAGTGGCAGGACGATTGGAATTGCATTGTAAGCGTTCGGATATCGTTTGCGCTCAAAGTGCATCCGCACCGATTCAGCGCAGTGTGAAACTTTGGGATTGTGATCTCGCCGGTACGCAATTTGTCTCCATCTGTGATGAATTCCTTGAGACGAATCCGTTTGGCGGTGAGCTGTCGACAAAGTTTGGCGACCACTTGCTCCAGATTGATGGATTCATTTTGCTCCTCTACCCGCAATCGTCGCGATAACTCCATCGGATTATGCTGAGAACCACTCACTTGCTTGCGGTTGGTTTTACTATCCGGTATGATCAGAGGCTCTTGCGTTTTTAAAGAATTTTCCATCAGTTTTAAAGCGTGAAGAAATGCGCGATAATCGATTTGGACAAGTGTTTCGAATGGATTGGGGCTCTTTTCGCGGAACTTACGGATCAGCAATCGACAAAGCTTCGTCTCTGGCAGCAGTTTGTGCACAGAAAGCACTCGTTCAAATTTGCTGCTGGAAATGTATCCATGTTTAGCGGTATCAAAATCTTCCAGCGCGTCTTTAACCTCGAGCCGATTTCGCTTCATAGTTGAATAAATCTTCCGAATTGCAGCAGTGACCTGAGCTTCTTCATCAGCATCGAGGTCTTGAGCCTCACTCATCGCACTCGGAGCCACAGGTCCATTGAAAAGCGGCGTACGCTCTAATCCTTTGACCGTGAACGCAGTATCAATATCGTCCACAAAATTCTTCCATTGAACGAGCCTTCTTCCTTGTGCATCCGTCTCGGTACAAGCGTACGAAGCCGCCAGAATCCGGGCTTCTTCAGGTGACACAACAAATCCACAGGCATCCAGGCCGGCACAAAACTTGGCGAATGTGAGCTTTCCGTGACGCAACTTGTCAAAATCCCGGAAATTCTCCTCGATGCGTACGCGATACTGTTTTGCGTATTGCTGCATGTAGCGTAGAAGGACTGGGGCAATTCGAGCAGCTGGTTTGCCTCGGGCTCCTTCGACTGGAATCTCATTCAATCGCAAAGGCGATAGAATCTCTACTATAATATGCGAATTCGCAGAGTTTGGGCGTTGATTCGAAGCATCCCATTGCTCCAAGTCGAGGCAAAACGTCACGTAATTGATATAGGAATCATCCAAAGCGCTCTTGTATCGAGCAATTACCACCTTGCCTTCTTGCTCCGAGATGACGAGTTTAAGCATGTCCATCACCCGAAAGAACTGCTGAGTCGTGATACATTCTCGTCGTGTGCGATCAAAGTCCTGGAAAGCCGGTTTCAGATTCATGCGTCTTGTGGAGCAGTGTGATCCCAGGCGCTTTATCATCGCGTCGAAGACTTTGTTTTCCCGCTCGTCTAATTGTCCCCGAAGCTCGCGAGAACATTGAGAGCTATTGTAAGTCGTAGTGAGCTTTGAAAGTGCATCCTCTCCGCCTTGGAAACCAGCAGCAAAAGCTGCGTAATCGACTTGAGCATTGTCCGTCGCATACTTTCTCGTCAGCAAACTCAGTTGTGGTTCGGAGATTGTGGGGAAGCAGATCTTCACACAACGTTCAAATTGCGCGCATGTGATTTTTCCCATGCGAAATGGATCGAAATCCGTGAAAAAGCTTCGCACTCGAATTCGATCTCTCGTTGCAATTTGACAAAGTTGAGACTCCAAATCGCTAATTCCATCCAATTCGGAGCCTTGACAGTTCACGCGTAGACGACGACGCTCTGGGAATTGTGGGTGTGCAATTGGGCCATTCGGGTCGCTTGATGATCGAGAGATTTCGTAATGGAGCGCTCTGTAGTTCACATCCAGCCGATTTCCATACGCTTTTTTCAAAATAGTGAGATCGGACTCATTCAATCGCACAATATCGAGGATGCCACGAGTGAATTCTGCATGTGTCACGTACCCAGAGTTGTTGTGATCTAAATCTCGAAAAACATCTTTCAAAACAATTCCGCGGGTCTGTGCTGCTGTTTTGAGATTCCTCTTGATTCTGTCTAGAACATGAGCTTCCACGTCTGTCAATGCTTCCAGGCCGAATTTCGGCTCGACAAAGTCGATACTTTTGGTCTTTTGCACCTCAGGTCGTGTTTCCAGTCCTTTGATTGCAAATGCTTTGTCGATCAAGTCGCAAAAGCGGCGATAGTCGACAAAGAGAAAGTCGTTTGGGATACGATACTTGGCAATGATCACGTCTACTTCCTTTGACAATAGCTGCACACCGCTCATATCGAGTGCTCTTCTGAATTGATCAATTTTTATCTTCTTGACGCAATGCACATCAAACGTTTTCATGAACTCTTCCAGCCGAATTCGACGTTGTTTGCATATTGCTCGTATTTTGGCCTTGACCGAGCGAAATTCCACCGCATCGTATTGATTCATGTGTAGGAGCCCAAGTGATGAGAAGCAATTGTCGAGCTATCGCGGTTGAGCAAACAAAAAGACTGCTATTAAAATAGATTTTACCGTGAGAAGCCTATGGGAGTTTCCTGATGACAAGAAAAAGCACTCAATTCACATCGTCTACTGCCGGTATCGTCTCTGTAAAGTGAGCGGCTTTGCTGATGGAAATGTCTCCAAACGGTTCTGCTTGTTCGATTTGTACGTAATCCAAAGTTTTTAGCTGAAGCAATTCGAAGAATATTCCAGCCGCTGTTCTTCGACTTTGCGTGTGACGCGTGAGTTGTCGGTACGTTACTTGCTCCTAATTAATTGATTGTGACATCCGATGTCAGGAGGGACTCAAGATCTCATTCTGCAAGCTTACCTTTTCTTGTAACGAAGAACGCAAAGCCTTCATCACCTTGACCGTATGCGGATGCCATTTGTGTGAAGCAGTTGAGAATTGTCGTTGATCTATCGAATCGTCGAAATTCGCTTGAAGATCGTTTACTGCAGCTAGTTCTAGATCGAGATTTGCATTGTCCAATTCTGCGTCCATGGGAGCAGGCTCCATCGGATTCTCTTCCAGTAATTCTGGTGATTCTAGTGGTCTGGAGAAAGAAGTTAACAAGGTGATGTGCATTGCTCACAAGGACATACTCTTGATTGAATTCGAAATCCACTTCGTTTTCCTTTTCCACTTCCATCAGCGGACTCAAAGATTGGCTTGGGTCATGGAGTAAGCTATCTCGACTCAGTGAATCCTGATGAAACATGACAAGAATCAGCATCCGTTGATCACAACAACACTCCAAGGACGACTTACCAAGCCATCAGATGCACGTCGAGCTTGCTCGATCTCGTCATCGCTATTCTCATCACTTTTTTCAGATCCTTTGGAAGTCTCAGTCGGCTTGTCTTTGAAGCATTTGAGTTTCTTTTTCATGGTCAGATCAAACATTGCCAGCAGCTCATCCGCAATATCCACAAGGCAAGGGCGAGTGAATAGATCTTCGTGCGACATGGCACACGCATTTTTACGTTTTCGGTTTCCATACAATTCCCTTGTGCACGTGATATCGGACACATCCGTCATTGCTTTTTTGATAAATGAAGAGCTCAATTCGGTGACGCTATCTCGTCCGATTTTCCGCTTCTTTTTTGGTCGTGTGTCTTTCTCAGTGACCAGAGTCGTGACATCTTCTCGATCATTCAGGAAGGCTGCTTCAATGGAATCATTCATGATATTCTTGTCGATATCAGCTGATATTTCAAGCGGATTCACATTGAGATTTGACAAGTTCTCAGCGTCAGCATCCTGAAATTCTCCAGCGAAATCGTCCTTTGCAAGCGAGGTGTCCAATTCTGCGGGGTCTTTTCCATCGACGCCCGTAAAACTGGCATCCTCCGAGCCTTTCTCGACCAGATTTTCCATCAGTGATGAATCACTCAAGCCATTTTGTAAACTTGTGTCCGCTTCACGAGCAATCTCCACATCGCTGACAGAGCTGGTATTCAATACGAGATTCTCATTAACGTCTTCCTCCCTTTCATACTCAAAAGCTCCATCGATCTGGAAAGCTTGCCAATCTCCAGTTCCAAAGGAATCATCCACTATCAAAAGACTTTATATTTCTGCCATCACAATCCGTCTAGAAACAACATACCGATATTTTCTTCCTGTACTTGCTGCAATGTGTTTTCCAACGTGATATCTTGTCGACGGACAGCACTTTGACTAGAAGCTGAGATCCATTCATCCAGCGAGGGTGCTGTAATAGAGCTAAATAAATCCATCAGTAAGGACCTTCTACATGGAATTATAGAGCGTACTCAATAGAGTATGTAAGCTCAGCTTCAAATTCACCGAAATTGCTGACATTGATTGCTTGGGTGCTCGCTTGCTGATGATGTGCCGGAAGATCCACAAGACCTGGACGGAAGGCCAGCTTGATCTTGACTAGCGCTTCACTGCAGTCTGAATACAAATATTTGACTTTTCTGGAGTAAATTCGCACAACACCGAGCAACAAATGGCCAGTGACACGCAGCGCTAACGGCACTTGAGGGTTGACAATGGAGTCCACAGAGCTTTGGATATCTGCTGTGAAGATCTGATGCTTGTTGAGCTTCTTGTCCCAATGCGCAGCGAGCCAGATCTTTCCCAGAGGACCTTTCTTAGCAAGAATTATCTGCGAGTAAAACATCTTTTAGCTTGTGATTGGCGTCTGTATTCTTGCTTGCTTTTCCCTCGCTTTATTTATGTGCCGCCAAATACATCAAAATAGGATTAAGGTCAGTGTGGACTACGGTAAAAGCAAAAGATATGGTAATGGCGTCATTGCGGATACATTTGGTGGATAGACAACTCTCAAGGCAGATGCTAATAAACGATAAATCCCCGCGAGAAAGCTTGAGTTGGAACACGCCAAGCATCACCATTGAAATCGATCAGCACAAAGCTGGATGATATCCTGTAAGTTCCTTTAACTGTGAGGTGTTTTGCTTCGATATAAATGTCCGATTCAAAGCTTTTGTACAGTGATGTTGTTCTATTTCTTCTGCTAGCGCCACATACTGTTCTCGCATCCCTTTTGGAGTGCCAACCATCGGCGGTATCCAGCCGAATGAATTGAATTTCTGAATAGACTTTCTCGTGCACCAAATGCTCTTTGTCAATCATCTGTACGATTGTGTTGATCTCAAGCTTCTGGAATTCTCGTTGTCGAATTTTCTTCGAGTATTCACTCCCTAATGAAAGTACACCGTGGAGGAAACAAGTGAATGCACTTCCGAGTGATACACCCAATTGTGATCGCACGCGAGGCTTTGATGAAAATGTGTTGGCCTCTGCAAATGTTAGAAATTGACCGCTGCCTTGAACGATCCTGCTTTTTGGTATCTGCGTCTGGAAAAAGATACGAGGCAAAGCACAAGGTACACGATGAAGGAAGGTGGAGATAAAGTGCTGGAAAAATTTCACGATCCAGGAAACTCTGTCTTCTTCCGATATACTTTGATTGAGCTTTTGTATCTTCCCGTTCACTGTTTTCTCCAGAACGATGCAAAAGCGCAAAAGAGGAGGCAAATGCGCAATGTCTGATGAATATTCGCCATTTTTTGCGGATGTCGGGCTCAAAAAACTTGAAAGCTCCAAATGGTTGGATGGTGCTATCAAAGTTCTCAAAATGACCGCAAACAAATGAGCACAACGAGCGTGTGCAGCCAACATCAGCAAATCGTGCTCACTGACGCCCAATAATGACAAGCGAAGCATATTGTAGTCATCACCAACTGCATCAAACTGAGTGGCCACCATCTCAAACTCTTGGTATCTTTCGATTCTGGCAATGAGCTCCACTTCTCCAATCAGCTGCTGTAATTCCTGAACGAATTGTAAGAACTGTAGTCGAAGGGATATGTATCGGCGTTGAAAGACAAACTTTTGTGATGTATCGATACTTCCTTCCAAGTATGTGAGTGCATGGCTCAGCACATAGAGCGTGTCTAGCCCGACGACTGTGCGGCTTTCTGATGAGGTTGCTGGGTCGGTTGCAGTAAAGGAGGACTCTGCCAAGCACACCTTTTCCAGCATCATCAAGAATCCCGTATGTTGCTCATGTTCCGTGGTCTCAAGAAGTCGTGGCAAGAGGCTCAATGCTGATCCGAAAAATCCGTTGTGGGCAGCTTCACGCATTACGTAATATTGCAAAAGCGGTTTTCCAAAGGTTTCCACGAGATGAATCACTTCAGCCAGAACCACTCTGTCGTCCTTATTGAATATCTCAATAGTTCCAAACACAATGACAGCCAGAGCCAAATAATACCGATTGGTATTTTTGGAAAAAGAAGCCTCTTTCTCTATCATGCGAAACTCGGATAACAACACACTCCTCGCCAATTTCTGAATCCTCGCTTTGGCAAAACAGGCAATGTGCGACAAAAAGACAGCAATTGCACGTTTGACTTCTTCCCGGTGATGCACGGGTACACACGTTTCGTGGATAATGGCCTCAAGCAAATCCAGCAAATGAGTTGATACGTGTGGAGCGACAATATGAAGAAATTGCTGACACACTTCTTGCAATCGCTCCAGCACATTTTTCCAGAGATCGATATGAAACCAACTTTTTTCGAAATTGTCGAATCGTAGGAGCTGTACTAGAGTCTGCAATGAAGAAAAGCCCCACTTGGTCTCCAAGTCAATGGGGCACCTTTCAAGATTTTGACCCTCACACGCCACTATTGCAAGGTTGCAATGAATGCGCGTGTACACGATAAATATTCTTGGACCAGTAATGTTCTGATTCACGACAAGCTCAAGATTTTGCATGATAGAGCGTACATGAATCGATCTGAGCACAAGGTCATGCTTTACTAGTGATTCCAGCAAGTAAGAAGCTGAGAAATGAAATCTTGCACTAGCATCGAAAAGTGACTGAGTCAAATCCACACACATTTGATAAACATCTTCATCAATCTGAATCTGGCTGTCCAAGAATGCACACACATTTGAAATCACAGCATACTGAATTCGACGACGAGCATCATATTTCGCGAGTTCTTGCATATACTTCAGGAAGGTTTTTGTGAAAGAAACATTGAGCGGTGCTACACATGACTGTATGATGAGACGCATTGATTCCAGTACGTTGATTCCATCCAATTCGTTTGTTTGATTCAAAAACTCGGCCTCTAACGACTTCCAGATCTACCAAATAATGTCAGATATTGTCGCTTGGATCGCAAAGCATACCAATTCCATCTTTTCACGCGATTCAGTGACGAGATGCCTCGCTAATTTGCTGACATGTGAAGCTGATGAGAAGCAGTCAAATAACCAATCCTGCAGATCACGAGAGTGCGGCATCACTACAGCCAGAACGTCCGAAAAGATTTGCATTTGGCGACAATTACTATCACTGCAGAGATTCAACAGCCTACATCCACAGTCTCAGTACGAAATCAAATGTAAAGAAAAGTTCTGACATCATTATGGACTCTTGATCCCTCGCGACATGAACTGCGATAGCCTTCATCATTCGAGCAGCAAGTTCTACCATGTTGTCTTCGATATCGCTTCTTTCTTCGATACATTTAGTAAAATGTTGCGTTAGAAGTGTAGTCATCTGCACGGTGGAGCTCATTATCTCAATTCGAAGGCTTCAGAATCCATCAACTACGAAACCTTTTTGACGTCACTGACATTTCTTAGATGGACATCCTGTAATTCTTCAAAGATCAATGTGATCGCTGATCGTATCGAAACTCGATCGCTATCGTGCTATTAGAAACCAAATCCACGACAATGGATGACGCACCTCAAAAGAAAGTATTCCGCCAGTCGCGTGAATGCAATACTCAAGAAATCTGGCGAGCAGAGCGCTTCGATCGTAAAAAGTCGACGATAGTACAAGATCTGCTCAACAATCAAGCCTTCATTGCACTTTTCAGCTCGATTCTGTTGGAAAGATGGCTTGAGTTTCGCTTCCAGCTGAAGAAATGCGCGTATGTGCCAGTCCGAAGACGCAGAATTTGTATGTGGATCCTGAATACATTTGTAGTCTAGTAGTTGTGATTTCTTTTCACGATTAATAAAGAATGACGTCTCGGAATGAAGTGCGCGATAACTCGATCGATGCAAACTGACTTCCTCCATTATCAAAAGTATCCCGACGCACGGATAAAGTGGTCTACCTAAATATGCAGGAGTACTAACTGACCAGCACAAATGCTACTTCAGAAGCCATTCTAGCTCGATCTCATTCTATTGATATAACTTATACCGACATATTCCAGATATATTAATGTGCTTTTCATCTCGTTCCGTAGCCTTTGCTTTTGACTGCTTAGGACAATGGGAGAAGATGTTTTCTGTTAGACAAAATCATTACGAATTCTTGCTTGGGTCCAATATTGGAGCAATTCAGATCATGCCAGAACTGCTTGATGTGAATTGCTCCAATATCGGACCCAAGTAAGAAGTCATATTGATGTCATCATTTTTGGCTTGAGCGCTCGCGAAGAGCTGTTACCATTGTTAGCCCTGTGCGTCTTGTGATAATATGCGCAGATTTGTTTTGTTGAGGAACATAAAGAAATGCATTTTATAATCGAAAGAAGCTCGCTCTTAGTTCAAATTGTAAGTTTATGTGAATATCGTTGGATAACCGATGGGCACTATACTTCTATGCTGAAGAGGGATTTCGTCAATGCAGCTTGAAAGTACAAACCAAGGGTTTTAAATCAGTCTATCTTGCGGTATTTTTGGTGGAGATGCAAAAATGTGTCGTCGGAAAGCTCACAAAAAGTTTATTCACTGGATGAGATTTCAGCTTCTAGACTCATTTGCTTTCAAAACCGCTGAACCCTCTGGTTGATGTCCGAGTCTGTAAAATCCTCAGACGTGATATTCTAGCGCTGAATGTGTTTTAACTCTATGAATTTCCACTTGGCTAAAACTGTCTCGCATCTTTTCCTCTGAAGGCATCCCTTCTTCTGAAGGAGACTGCGAATCAATTAAAGATTCATTGCCTTCACTTTCACTGTCCACTCCCATCTCACCTTCGTCCGATGAAAAGGATAGTCTTAAACCATTTTCTAAGTCTGGTAACCCATTGTTATACTCTTCCTCCAAAGAATCTCTATTTCCATCACCTGGGAGCATTGGGTCAGTCGTTTCAGCATCCGTTCGATCACAAGTCGTGTCAGCCGAGCACGACACATCTTCCTGAATGTCAACATCGTGTTGTTCCACTTCAAATGGAAATGACGATTGATCAATAGAGCTACGTTTCATGGGTTCTTCCGTTGTAGCCTCAAATGGTACCGCTACCGCGCTGTCAGCCGTAACATTCAATTGCTCAACTTGTTCAATTTCAGCCTGGTTAGCAACGCTGTCACGAGAATGCTCTACCAATCCATCGAGTGATTCCAAATGAAATGGCTGATCATCGGTCTTTTTGATGTCATAATCTTGAGTTTCAGACTCCATGGGAGGTTTGATATAATGATCTTGGGTTTCAGACTGTAAGGGAGGATTCAAAAGCGATGCTGCATTTGGACTATCCTGAGGAACCCCAAGTCTTGCAAACTCATCAAGGCACGTAAGGCTGTCGCGATCATGATTCGTATCATCGAACTGCTCGAATAAACTTGGGTTGGTGTCGCCAACGTTCTGGTCTAGTGTAGAAATCTCATCTATTCGGTCCTGAGCATCGGTTGGATTCGATAACAGCATGCTATTGATTCCACTATTGGAAAACAGAGATGAAGGGCAATTTTGAAGCGATTTGAAAGCATCTTCAGAACCATTGACTACGTAGTCGGTCGGAACGGAATCGATGAAGTCGGCTGATTTTGTTTCTTCTTCGCCATACAATTTCGATGTAAAGGGGCCGACACCTGAATCACGATCCTGGCATTGTTCTCGAGTAACACTATCATGAGTGTTGGGAGGTGGTCTGGTTATCGCGCTTTGTCGAGAGAATTGTTCTTGCTTTTCCCAAATGCCAATATTTTCCTGCTTCTCCGTTTGACCAAATGGATTGACTTCACTGGAAGTTGGGGAATAAATGTGTTCTTGTGAATTCCCATTGTCATAGTTGTAGTGACCGTTATCAAGATCAAATGAATGGTCGACGTCGCGGCTTTGTTGAGAAGGTTTGTGATACTGCATCCGTGGAGGTCGATCGGCATGCAGCATTTGTCCATTCGAATCAAAAGAAGACCCATCATCCACATCTTGCCGATCAAAGATTGACCAAGGCATACCATCTGCACCACGTTCTGGTTTGGGGCTATTCGGTGGGTTCTTACTCCTTTGCCTCATCTCATTACCATCCTTTCCAGTGAACCGGATAGTGTCCCGGTGTTGCTCTTGATCAACTTGTTGCTCCTGAGTGATTCTTTGACTCGCTAGTGCCACAAACTGAGAGCCTTGCTCCCTAGAAGACCGTGATCTGACTGTTTTTGGATTGGATAGACTCGAGGATAGCATTATATCAGAGCCAGTGTCTTCACCGTGATGTTGCATGTGATGTGATTGTCGGAATTCGATCGGATGCTTCTCACTACTTCTATGACGTGGACTAGGAGAAGCTTGAGTCTGCGTAGCTGCCAAGTGTGCATCATCACGGTAGCCAATGTAAGGATTGTTGGTTGATTCAAAACGGCTTCGGGTCCGATGATTGCTCACTGCCTTACTCGAAGTCCTCCGTTCTCTTCGTGAAGGATTGGCCAAACAGCCTGAAGCTGTCGTGATGATTTTGTAGCAATGTAAGCAAATTCGCACAGTGTAATGAGAGCTTAGATCTTCTCTTGACACGAGATCGAATTCCTTGCTGCATGCACTGCACACGACTTCACCACATTTACGACAATTCAGCTTACGCAATAGCAATAAATGAAAAGGATCGCGGCAAACAAAACACCGAGATCGCGTTTTTTTTGAGACAAGCGCCAAATCGCCCAAGTATCGTTGTTCGTTAAGACGCTTTCCTCTCAGAATATCGTATAGCCGTGAAATACAAGCTACACGCTCTCGAAGCATTCCATACGGAGCTGCATCACCGCTTTTGAGGTTTATTTGCACGATATGGAGAATGTCTACATGATACGGGTGCTCGGCGTTGGTAATAATAACACCAGACTGATAAATACTTGCTCGACATAAGCCAAATTCCTCGGAAAGCTCGTGACATCCGGGCAATTTGATAGAATGCATGCTCAAAACCCATCCTTTACGGCCAAATGTGTCGACAAAACGATCTTGACATTCTAGAACGCAAAAGTCTCGACTTCGTAATGGCGGAGGACAAGAAAGAACCATCCACTTGGCAGCGATCTGGTTCAGATTATTTTGTTTCGTGGGTTCTTGGAGAGGATACAGCACGAGGCCATCCTGAAAAAACTCTGGAAACACTTGACCGAAATGACGCATTTTACGTGTGGAAGCCATGTTGAATAAAGAAGCCACCTCTTTTACCGTTCCTGGTACTCGGGTCACTCCACACATACACATGGTAGTCTCAAGACGAGACGTTCGTGCCTTGCCTCGATACACTTGCACACCTTTGTATTTTTCGACATAATGCCACGTGATGGGACCTCCCACGCTCCTCCCACGCTCAACAACTGATTGTGCTGTCTGACAAGCTTTTCGGATCAGATACTGTTGTTCTTTTGAGGTTAGTGCTGGCATGCGAAAGTAGTCCTTCTCAAGTGGGTTCCATATACTCTCGAAAGTTGTTTTATGCGAAGCAGACAACTCATCGAAAGAACTGGAGACTGAGAGAGCGGATCGAAATGCATTACGTTCAATTTTTGCGGGAGGGTTAGTCGCCCGAACGAGTTTCTTCAGACTTGACATTGTAGACCGTTCGTTGCTCCGTTTCTTGGATGCATTCTGAAGTGTGTTGTAAAATTCCTGTAGAAAGTTTGGACGTGGATCAAGCGGTGTGCATTCGAGCACTTCCTCACCGGACATATATTCTGGATCTACACTACGTGAATGGCTGATATTGCTATTTGGTCGTCTCCCAGTGAGCGGATCACACCAGATAGATTCCTTCATGAGTTCCTCGCTTGCTTGGTCCATTATAAGCTTCAGAGCATAAATAGTCGCAATCAAGATATAATGCACAATGCCTCTCACACCAAAGTAAATGCTATGAAAAGATGATTATGTATAAGACAGTAACACCGGAATGCAGCAGGTGTATCGACTCTAAGAATGCGAACAGCTCTTTTCGTGCGATGGATTCACGCAATATGACAAAGCCCACTTCTATTGGCTGAAATAGTCATAAGAAACTGAATGCATTGACTATAGAGGTAATCAGAAGAAGGAAGACTTAAGGGATTGATCCGTGCTGTAGGAGCTTGACAGTAATTGCGATGTCTGAAAAGGGTTGAGTCATATTTTTGCAACTATCACACGTAATTAATGTATGGGACGAGAAAGCGCATAGAGTACGTCTAAAACGATAGCTGCTTGCAAAAGATATCTCGCATAAAGCCTTTCAATGCCACGCGTACCATACATGGATGTCTCAAAGAGCATAAGGGTGCATGCTAACTTTCCATGTAATTTGAGCAAGCAGCTGGACGGAGAAAGCTTACTCGGGAGAGTCCGGAAAGCTCAACCGCCAAAAATCGTCTGGGGTTTGATAGGGTTCGAATCGCGCACGATGTCGTGAGCATTTCATTTTATGCGAATCGACCATGTCATATGCGTCGGATGATTTCATTGGAAAATCCATTTTTGCGATCGCATCATAGTACTTGCTGCAGTCACGACAATCATGCGCAGGCAAAGTAGCTCGAACGTCTCGATTTCGAACCACCTCGACGTAGGAATAGTCAGATTGCTTCGTTTTCGGAAGCAGCGTATTGCGCGGAGACGGAAAGTCCATATTCGCAAGACGTCCAGGGACATGAAGTTTCATAGACTCGTCGATTTTATACTTTTTCGTTCTGCTGAAATCTTTGCAAGCCATTGTATAGTTTCTTTTACACTGAATCCATTGGGGCTTGGCGCTCTCTGCAGACTTTGCATTCTCCTTGATTGTCTCTACCTCGTCGTCATCACTAGAATTGTCCAAAGGGTCCATATTTTCCGTATTCTCTTCATATCCTGAATTCAGCATGCTCTCATTCATGATGGAACAATCGTCCACTACAGGTGCTGGCTCCAAATTGGGTGCTGGCTTCGCTTCTTGTCTTCTAGAGCAAAGCTCACTACTATTAATGGAAGAAAGTGGAGGCTGTGAGTTTCCTGTAGAATCTGACGTTTCGACAACGTCAACACTTCGTTGCTCTTCTCGTATTGCATGCAGAGGAAAGCGGACTTTGAGCAGTGTTTTCTGATACTGATCCAGCACATTTTGCTGTCGGAGCAAAGTGTCCTGCAGAATCTTGAATCTCTTTGTGAGCTTACTCGCATAATCCTCTTGCCTCTTGATCGTATTAAGCAGCTCCGTTCTCTCTGATTTCCATTCTGCTTCAGCTGTACACTCATTCATACTTTCCCGCGCACATCAAAAGGCAATTGAAAAACAAATGTCCAATCAGAGCGCCGACTGAATATTAGCCAATCCTGTTTTATTGCATTTAAGCACTTCAGTTGCGTGCAGAAACATTACGAGAGAATGGAGATCTTTACACTATCCCTTTGGCTTATATACTAGATTTTACCGACAGCTGAAGCACCACTAGTAAAAAGCAGCACGCGCTGATGATAGATCTATATCGCACACAATTAACTTACAACTGATCAAGTTTTATCGCTGCACATATGATACGCAAGAGCTGCTAATGAAGGTAAGGAGTGATCATTACACCCTTCATGTTCATTTCGGGAAAGTGATGAATCTGAGCGTGCCGATTGTTGTAATACTCTATCTATCAAGGAAGTGGATTCGAATGGTGCGGTTTGCGCCCTTTTGATGTCATTGTCTTGAACAATCGTCAAAAAAGACTCAGTATCTGTATTTTGATTAGTACATTGTATGTTCACACGTGTTTGATCTTCTTCCATTGTCGTGCCTTTGCTCCCGTCAACTATAGGAGTGGACGGGCAATACGTGCCATTCTTTGACTGATGCAACCGGATGAACTCCTCTGTCATGTAATCCATGATTCTCTGATAAACCCTGGTTCTGAAATTTATTCGTTCCTGACCTTTTAATAATGATGGAAGTGGGACGACAATTCCATCAAATTCCCGCGTCATATTCATCTCTGACTGGATTCTACCAGGGACAAACACTGCAGAAGGTGGTGTAGGATCGAAGGATACACTCGATGTTGGTGTCAACTTTGCTTGCGCAATCGTTGGGAAATTCATCGACATCACTGTGTTTGAATTATTGGCTGATCCAGAGTCGGAGGACGTAAACTGATCTCCATGCTTTACAAATCCTACGATGTCGGAATTACTAGATTTTATATATGGCGCATTCCGGGTTCCTTGTCGTGAGCTTTTTGTCTGTTTTTCCTTTCGATATAATCGATTTTTAGCATCCAGTCGACGTTGATGTTCATTCTGCCGATTTCGATGTTCATCACAAAGGTTGTGTGCTACACCAGACGTCTTTAAGGCACGTTCATTGGTGCATTTTCCTGTTTTGTACAGGCATTTGCCGCGGTATCCGGTTCGGGTTTCCACTGTCATTCTGAACAAGAGCAGAATCAGAGCTGATCGGGGACTTTTTCCTCTGATTCTTTTATACAAACCGTGACCAGACGATACCACGGGTTAAGTAGCTGCACACTATATATAAATTGCGGAGATACCGGTAAACACTAATCAGTGCCGCTGGTCCATACATTAGCTTGCGTGCCAAGAGAAATTTCAAAATGAAATGATCTCCTCCCATTCGGACGAGAGGTGGGACAACGAACGATATAAAGCCTAATCTCAGCTGTATTTAGTTGCACACATTTAAACAACCGGAATGAGATGTGAGATTCGCGTCATAATCGAATCAGCACTAATGGTCCAGTCCCAGCGATGCATTTATATCGATACGGCACTTTTTTGGCTCTTCATCTGCTGGGGAGATGCATAGGGGCAACACCGGATAGAAAACAAGATTGGACACTGCGTTTGCGTTCTAGTGTTCCCAGCAGAAAGAAACCAGATACATCTCAAAAGAGACCTCAAAATGCTCTTGCTCAGAAATCAGTACGAACGAATGCGGCCATACACGATGTTCCGAGACAACCAAGCAATGAAGATTTGAAGATAATAGCCAACGCTGAGTCTCTCGCTCATGATGACATTATGCACAGCGGTAGTCCGTTTTCTAATTGAAGTTGCAAATACATTTTCAAAGTTTGCGAGAAACCCACTACATTGCCTGGCATAGAGCCTCATTTTCAAAGCATGCCGATTTGTTGTGCCACCGTATTAGCACGTCAAGATCACTGGACACTTGCGCTCTGAAAAACAGATTGCCTGAAAAAAGCTAAAGAGACCCTAGCCGTAAAAGTTTCCTGAATCTGATAAGTTACCAACGAGCCAAGCATCAAAGCTGAAGAAAAGAGTGTAATCCATGTACTGCTTCAGCAGATTAGATGTTACGGTAGTATTTTCATGCAGACCAGCAATCGCGCTCATCTAGATCAGACCGAAGCCTATATTGGATAGAGCAGCAGCCAAAAATACAAACGACGGAGATTCTCGCTAAAGCTGTCACTGCATCCTAAATAAATCTCGCTGGATCATTGCCTTGTTATAATGTCCAGAGCGCTTTCAGTGGGATCATTATTTTCCAACGGATACCAATGAAATGTGATGATTTCCAATGAGTATTGGATGGCTCGGTTATAGGATCCTAAAGAATTCATTGTCTTATCACTTTCCATGATTGATTTCGCCATATGCCATCGCTAAGAGTGATACGCATTTTCGCATTGGTACGAGCATGCCGTTTCTCTACTTGCTATGGTGGTTTCCAGCATAGATATACTCTTTCAGCACTTCTCCAAACATTCCGAAAGCTTCATTTGAAGAAATTACAATAGCTGTCATCCTTGGCTGGATTAAATGGCCGGAATCAGCTGGGTATCCTTTTTTGCCTCCAGCAAGCATTCGAAATAACTATCGCTTCCAGGTGGGCCAATATGTTGATAATAAAACCGAATCGATGACGTGTACTACCGCATCTAATCCAAGAGCGTGGAATGTCTCACTCCTTTACTTCTTTTAAGCCAAAGCAACTTTTGCTGCGGGAGAAGAGCTTAGTCTTCAGCACAAGAATCTATGGAGGCCGTAAGATAGCTCATTGACTGTGCTTCGCATCGAACGTGAAGTCGTTTGGGAAGCCAACTTCACCAAAATCGAGATTTCTTGTGAGATAAGTGCAATCAAAACTCTTGAGCGTGCGTAAACTAGTCTCACCTAAAGAAAATTTGAATTCATAAACCACAGCTTGTAGATACGTTACACAATATCCCTCTACACAGAACACATGGAATGAAATCTCGCCGCAGTGCATGGAGATAATCAATAAGTCTCATTATACAACTATATAGACTCGGGTCGTGACCGTTCGCCGAAGAGAGACAAAATATATTCACAAGAATCATGGAACAACTAGAAACTCTCATTGCGAATACGCAAGAGCTATTGCAGCCTGTAATTGCAAAACCTAAGCTGACAGAAAAACTCCTAGCTAAGCCTCCATTCCGCTTCCTTCATGATATTTTCACCGCTGTGATCCAAACCACCGAATTCGCAAAGGGTTTGTACTCCGACTTTGACTTAGACTCTGCAAACATCAAAGAGAAGAATCAAAAGCTTACGTTCCTCGACAAAATGTTGCTTTGTGTCTCTATATCGCTGAATAAAGAAATCGAAGCGAAATCGATCAAAATTGTGGCAGGACTTGAGGCCGAATGCACGAACACGTTTTTGCAAGATCTTGCTCGTGCTGCTACAAACAAATCGATTGATCATGCTGCGGCGGTAGCGCATGTGCTTCAAAAAATACCCTCAGTCGTACCTGATGGGGAACAAAAGCATTCTCCCGAATCAGTTTCGCAACCTCCGGCAGGCACAAAGCACAACGAAAAGGTACGTGCTTTCTTTGTCAATGAGAGAGATTCAAGAGCCTGCATTGTTATTAGAGAAAGGATGAAGATGCCGTGCGGAAAAAGGAGATGGCACACGGTGAAAATGTACCGGATGCAAAAGATACACCAGCAGAGAGCAAACTGAGTAGCACTCGCCAGCGTGTCTCTTCAAAAGCGTCTCCGTCGAACGACCCGACCAGCTCCCCAGAGATTGTTCAAGCCGTCAAAGACTGCAACGGAGATTTCGAGATATCAAAATCCATGATTGAGAGCATTATATCCAAGCCCAAGATGTCTGTGAAGCTCTTGAGCAAACCTCCATTCCGCTTCTTGCATGATGTCATCTCGGAAATCACTCGAGCGACCGGATTTGCAGATGGTTTGTACTCAGCAGAGGAGCTGGATTCCGGTAATATCAAGGAGAAGCAGCCCAAAATCGACTATTTGAACAAAATAATACAATGCGTCTCCTATCATCTACGAGTTGACATTGCTGCAAAATCAGCAAAAATTGTTGCGGGGCTCGAGCCAGAAGAAACGAATCAAATGCTACAGCTACTGACCATTGCTTGCAAGAATGGAGATTCCAAAGCCTCTGTGCAACAAGTTCTCTCTGGTGACCACAACAATCAAAGTACTAGTAGTAGAGGTGTGGTAAGCTCCAAAGGCGGAGAAAGTCGTCAACTTAGCGCTGAAGCCAAGGCTTCTCGTTCGACCCCACCGAGTGAGACTAAATCGCGAGAAAAGAAATATGATCCAGAACAAAAGCGCGTGGGATCGGTGAAAACAGATATTGGCAGGTGTAATGCATCCACCATTCCCATGGTTGTGAAAGGAGGTGATAAAGATACACACGAGGCTGAAGACGTTGTGCTTGAGACCCCAAACAACGAGTCTTTCGGAATGGGAACAAGTGGTGGTTCTGAAACAAGCCGAGACTTTCGCCCAACTACCGCTCGACGTCGTCCACCAAAACTGAAAGAGAATGTAACTGAAGTCGGACGCCTTACGGTGCACGATATCAAAGTCGCACCGGTTGTTGGAATTATGAAAGAGGGTGACAATGCTGAAAGTGATGAAGATACTGTGAATATTGACAACAATGATAATGACACTTCCTCTTTTGCTTTGGCTGCTGGTGATACAGGTATTCATGGAAAGCTGGTACAGGACATCTTAAGAGATCAAGCTGAAGAAGTGGCCGCTCGCCAACAAAAGCAACAAGAAGACCCAAACAATAAATCCGAGTCCCAGGAAGCAGAACAGGGTATCCGCTTCAAAAATAGAGCCAAATCGTACAAGCAAAAGTCCAAAGCCGCATCCAATGTGAGCGAAATGACTGAATTGCGTCACGACATTCAGAAAATCTGTCAAGCCACCAATCCCCTTGGAAAATGCATGGAGTCTGTGCACGAGGATCTCGACAGCATGTCGAAAGAACTCGAAAAATGGAAAAAGGAATACGAGATAAACAGAGTCAAGTATGAAGACGAGAGAAAGAAAACAAATCAAGTGCTCCAACCACTTCAAAATCAGCTAGTTGAGATTGGGGAGCAAATACAAGAGCAAATGAACAAGATCCACATGTTGAAAGCAGTCATCGTGAAGAATGAAGAGAGCACATTGCGATTACTTCGCATGGTCGTTGGCGCTTAGCTCGATTTCAATACATCCTAATATAAACTAATTGATGTAGCAACCCAATTTGAGCTCCTTATTTTATTATCGCTCTCTGGCATCATGCAAGGATGGCTTTCGCGGCGCCGCGAGCATATGAACATGATATGGTGTACGTTCCCTCCGATTCAAAACTTTAAATTTCTAACAAAACTTGATGTTGAAACACAGCCGACCGCTACTTCGTGCTCGACGGAAATCAATTGCGTTACTATAGAAAACGAGGGGATCCAGCGCCTCAGAAGACTTATGTCTTGACAGATGGATGCCAAATCAAGTCTGTTTTTTCCAATGAAGACAAGTATAAACATCATGGTCACACACGCACTCGTCTCTTTACTTCTCCTCTTGCTTCCTTCCTCTCATTCTTATGTGCTTTTCACCCGCAGGTCCCGGCCACATATTTCGCATCACATTTGTCGTCGAGTCTGTGGAAAAGAATCGAAAAGATCGATTTGTGGAACTCGGAGCCAAAAGTGAGGAAAGTGCAAAGGAATGGATTCACGCGCTCGAGGATGCCGTTCGTTCTGTGAGAGAAGTCATGCTTCATCAACGAAAACTCAAAGATGATGCCACTGATATCGCACCGACGCAGGCATCCGTGCCGCGAATGTTGAAAGCCGATGAGGACGTTGTTTCTCTGTTCAATTTAGATGCTGATAACGCGAAAGCGGAGCAAGGATGGTGGCTAGCTCGCGTGGAAGAAGGACTGAGAATCATGCAGGAATGTCCCTTTGGGCATACAGTGGCTGCTTCCGTGATGGCACAAAAAGCAAATATGATGAATGTCGTCATCTTTTCTGCTACAATCAGTGCCATTTTGAGCTTCAGCGTTACATATTCGATCATCAACAACATGCTCATTTGTTTTGTGGTCGCCGCAGCCGCGATCAGCATTTCCTGTCTCGCGGTGACGCCATCCAGCGGAGTCGAAATTCCTAGTTTCAGAGTGTCTCAGGTCGTCCATGGTTCTCCTACAGCAGTCTTCCGGCTTCTTATGAATTGTAAACGGTATTCGAGGTGGGATCCAGCTTCTGCAAACATGAAGGTGATACAAGAACTGGACGATCACGCGGACGTTGTGTACATCACGCAAAGACCCAATTATCTGTGGCCAGTGTGGCAAAAGCCTCGAGATTTAGTCTTGATGCGATACTGGAGACGCGAGGAAGATGGATCCTTCTTCGTTATGTATCAGAGTATCATGCATCCTGAATGCCGAGTGCGTCATAATTATGTGCGTGCAAACTTTCTAGGTGGTGGGTATATCATCGCGCCTCAGCGTGTCCAAAATGGAGGCGTTCGATCTCTTGTAACATATGTACTTCGGTACGATCCATGTGGATGGTCCAGAATCTATCATCAGCTAGGAATGGATGTTGATCTCGTCCTACCAATGCTTCGCAGTGTGATTGGAATCCGTGACGAAATGAGCGGTGCCGACTTTATCATACCGAACGTCACCATACCCGCTGCAGTCGCAGACGATGGGAAATCAGATACCACCACAATCGACTCCAGTAATAGGATCTCTCGTCGTCCATCTTCCGTGTCGGAAGACGTGGGTTATCAGACATTTGTGAATGCCAATGGCGTGGTTGTTGGAGTTCCGAGACTTGCGACTACCTTGTCGAATAAAATGTGGGCTGAGCCAGACGCATCCATGTTCATGGTTCGTGGTCGCAATTATCTGAATGACAAGAAGAAAGTGGCTTCTGCACCCGCCAAATTTCATCTGGTCGGAGTAGATCTCCTTTCATTCGAAAAGCCAATCGATCGATACAATGTCGCGAGTAAACAGACTGACGTTTTGAAGACCGATCCAACCTCTTCCAACATCACATCTTCCGCCTCATCAACGCCTCCACCTCGCCCAACCGCCACAGGAAAATTCACATTTGTAATCAATATGATTGTTCCAGGCTCCGATAATCTGTGTATGGTCTTCTATTTCCATCCCGCAAAAGACAACGTGTTCAACGATGAGTCAGCCTTTTCGGAACTTTTGAACGACTTTATCGAAGGAGATGATCTCTTTCGGAATTCTAGATTCAAATTGCTTCCGACCGTTGTGGAAGGAAGCTTCATCATTCGTCAATCGGTTGGCTCGAAGCCAACATTGCTGGGCAACAAACTCAAGTGCCAGTACCACAAAGCCGACAATTATTTCGAAGTGGATGTAGATATTTCTTCGAACAGCGTTGCCAACTCAGTTGTCGGGATGGTTCAAGGCGTGACCAAATCACTTGTGGTGGATATGGCATTCTTACTGGAAGCGCAAACAGAAGAAGAATTGCCAGAAGTTTTGTTGGGAGCAGTCCGGCTGGATCGAGTCGCACTAGATAGAACATTTCGTGTTCCACGCTGTTAAGATTTTGCCCCCAATACATTCACAATCCATCAAATTTGTGCTTTGAAATAGCCCAATCACTCTCTGCAGTAACTTTTATCGAAACCAAGTGATCGTGATTCCATGCAAGCTCGCTTGTAGCCACTTGGCTCCACAGTTGATTGACCAAACTCACATTATACAAATCCGCATTATCGAGCCAAGACATGACTGCAGCTATAATGTGCTTTTCCACAGGCGGTAATTTTATTCCAAACAGCGGCAATACATAGACCCGGTGTGGTTTTGTCTGCATCAGTTGCAAGGACATCCAAGTCGGTCGCGGTCGGGACATGGCATCCTCCTCGTAGCCAAACTCATTCGACGCCTTGGATTTCTCAATTTCTTTCACCCGCTTCTTTGACTCATCCAAAGTACTTTCGAAGCCGGTCCTTTCAGAGGCGAGCGGACTCAGATTTTGTTGTATGGCTCGTTGGCGAACAGGAGTCCTGATGGAAGCCTTGCTACCGGGAGGCTGGAAATGAAATGTCTTGAAAGGTGATGAGAGATTCTGAGCCCACAATGCGCGATCCTTTCGAATACGAGCGCGTACATTCAGCTCCATCTTGTTTGAGTTTCCAGAGCCTTTGGTCAAAATACAACATTCCCTGTCACCTTCGGTCGCGGGCTCTGGCCCCGTCTCAAGCCTCGTTCGTTTCGTGTGCTTCTTTGATCCGTAAATTGCTTGAGACAGAGGCGTCGAAGGCAAAAAAGATTCCGGTGTCGACAAAAGCGCATCCGTTGCAGCAATCTCTTTCTTTTTCTCCACATTTCGGCAATCCTAATACAAAATCTCATTATGCATCGTCCCATTCACGAATATCTTGAGACTCGACGTACGATGCAGCGGCAATTATCGCCACACAAGACACCAGCTTGAAAACACTCGCAATATTTCTTCTGACAAGCTGATTTTTTGCAGTGACAGCCGTCTTTGTGCATCCGCTTTTTTCCAGTCGGAGTACGATGGCCATCTGCAGTTGATCGACGCATTGGGAAGACACCAGACGATGTGCTTTTCGTTGACGAAAGAGCTTCATAGAGAGATTTGACAGCTGACGATTGGCTCGGTAGAATCTTCGGCTTGAAGGCATTAGGATTCTTCTCAAGTCGTGAAGCTACAGCAGCTTGCCGCTCATCTATTCGTTCTAGTGTGTTGGAACAGTCAAGACAATTGCAATTTTCATCGCAGTAGCCTCCATTCGCAAAACATTCGCAGTAACTTTTTGGAAAAAGACAAATCCTTGTGAGTGTCCGACTTCATCTCAAGCGAATAAATTACGTACAGCTTGAGACATTTCGATTTCTTGCAATTGCATGGAGCTTTCTTCGACACAGAACGATTGATGTGTTTCTGTGTTGGGGTCAACGATGCTTTCGATTGCAGCGTGTGCCTTTCCCCGATGTAGTTGAGCTGCGATACTGCTTGCTCTTTCAGGTGATCGCGCTCTTTGATGATAGATAAGTCGTCGGTAGTGCTTCTGGAGAGCACCTTCTCTGGTGTATAAGGCACGTTGCTGTACGATAAAGCTGACAATACATCCATTCGATTCCGCACGTTTCGGCGCCCACCAGGAGACGAAGCTTCTGCCTGTTGAATAGCTTCACCGTAAGGCTTTCCCGTCTGTATCGGTTTAAGATGTTTGCTAGTCGGGAAAATGAGAGAAATCGTCAAATGACATCTTAGCAAACATTGTGGCCACAAACTTACAGAGTTTGGTTGATAGCTTTCATCTCCATATTACTTGAAAAGCCTGTGTGAGAGCTGGAGCCACTCGGAGATATTTGTAAAGTAGCAATTTCACGGTTTGGCGACTTATCCTTGATCACGTCACCCATCGGCTTCCATAGAGGTTCGTGCAAGCGCACTTTCATAATTTTTTGAGATTCTCGTAGCTCAAATAGTTCTTCGCTTCCGGGGGAATCCGTTGTTAGAGCATGTATTCGGGGAAAAGAATCACTCCAATACACGTTGTCATGTGGCGCTGTAACCACGCCCTTTTCCTCGTCCCGAGATTCACACGAAGTAGAATGCGAAGGACGATCCGGTAGCTCGATTTGTTGCAGCGGAGACTCTTTTACGCCACTAGAGATCGTTTGAAGGTCATGATCAGGAATCGGTAAGGGTGACGCACTACGAGCAAAATTGAATGAGAATCAGAACTCTACAAGTAATGAGCTTGACAAAGTTACAATCGTGGAAGGTTTGACGTGTGTAACGCGATGAATGGAGAGTTCTTCGCTCGAAGAAGAGTATTCTCAAACGCATCCACTGAAGACAATGGGGAAAGCATGTTTTTGACAGAGGAGAAAAAGTCTTCAGAATCAATCGCCGTGGCGGGTGTCGGTCGAATCAACTGGCAACAAGCTGGGGCTCTATCGCGCCACTTTTCATTGCTCTCGGGTGACATGTTGCAATCCTGCTGGTTCACATATTCTTCTGATTCGGCGCTGTCTTCATCCGAATTAAAGTCAATCTTTATTTGAACATTACATTTCTCACGCCGGGGTTGTCGGTACCCACCCTTTTGGTTCGAAGGTCTTCGATTTCGAGTCGTAGAGCACGATAAAGATCGTCGAGATCCCGTTCTTTGACTAGGGTGATTTGAGCTCGGTCTTATTCCAGAAGTTAGTCCAGGATTTGATCTATCCGATAGAGCGGAATGCGGCGGAGGTTCCAATGGAGTAGGCGTACTGAGGAGTCGGCAAGTCCACGTGTTTTCCGGAGTCGTCAACTCCACATATGTATCATCAAAGGCACCGGAGGTAGCCCAGGTAGTTTCAGTCCGAGTAGATTTTGTTTGCCCAAAAACTTTATCTCGCAATTGATCGTTACTAGACTTTGTATTTGTAAGCGTAGTACCATTGACATTGAATGGTGAGCGGAAAAAATGTGATGGTGAGTCAAATGCAACACGTTTTGCATCAGAGGATATCAACGATTTACAATTCGAATCAAAAGTTGAGGGCGTTAACATTGGAAAAGGACACCTTCCAGCTACAGAAAGAAGCCAGCACAAAAGTGAGTCATACCGCAGCTAGTAGAGCAAATAAGAAACTAGAAATCATATACCGACTTCCAATGGATGACTGAAAAACTCGTAGAGTTTGGTTTGCGGCGATGGCGTTATAGTCGAGCAGTGCATCAGATTTGGATTGCTTTTAGTGCAAAGATCTTCGGTTTCCTTATTGCATTCCACCGGTTTTCGATCAGTTTGTTCCTGCTCATTTGGATCCGTTGGATTGTGCAAAACCAAAGACTTTTTCGGGCTCATATATTGTCTTTTGCAAGCACGATCGTGCAGAGCTTTTATCTCAATCTAATTGCGCAATCTGATATACGTTGGATCCCTTTTGTATAGCTACAAAACGTCGATACGTTGCTCACGTTGCTCGAAGCGTTGCGTCCTTTTTACTTTCTTGATCGCCAAGAGGATGCATGCGAAGAAAATATAGCGGGAAAAGGCCTTATACTAGTATCATCCAATCAGAATCATTACGACCGAGTTTCCACCAATCCACGCTCGTCTAGCTGGCGTTAGATCCTTGGATAGCCAAATCGATGGCTCTGGCGACCCGCTTGAGCCTCACCAAACATGCGTCTCGCTGATCAAAAACAATTATCTTTCTGCTTTTGTCTTTCACTAGAAAGGATCTTTACCAAATGCAACTCTCCTGGTCCTTTCCAATGCATTCCTTACCGATGTTTTCGTTTCTTTTCGCGGCTTGGGCTCCGATATCGGCGCTTGCCAGAAGACGAGTAGGATCGATCCGGGCTGGAGCTGTACCTTGATCTTCGACGACGGTAAGGCGAGTCGTATCGGCTACTCCCGTCATCTTTATCGCGGCTAGAAGACCGACGGGAGTGCTTGACACGTTCTCGACTTCGACTTGAGCTCTCTCGATAGCTTGATCGATACGAAGCATTTGTTTTGCTGGAAGAATACTCGGAACGGTTGCGATTTTCGGATCGGTCGCTTCGTTGAGCTCGACTGGTTCCACGGGAGCGAGATCGCGATCCTCTTCGACGATAACTCTCTGTTGAGTAACTATGAGAAACTCATTGTGAAGGCAGAATTGAGAGGAGCGTACCGCGTTCGTTAGAATAGTCTCGATGTTGACTTTCGCGCTTTCTTCTTCGATATGAAGATGACTCGAAGCCATTAGAGCGGTCGCGTTTGCTCCTTGGCGATCGAGTTCCTCGATCACTGCTTTCACGTTTCTGCCTTGTTTTCTCAGCACTCCGGTCTTTTGTATCGCGCGTCGAAATTACACGGTGGTTGCTCTCCTCACTTTCGCTTCTTCCACCGGCCTGTGATTTCGTGAATTCATCCTCATTTCGGATTTTGCCAAGTACAAGATTGAGACCTCCACGTTGGGCTGCAAAAGCCTCGACTTTATCCTTCCCGTGCTCACGTCCCCAGTTGACCAAGTCGTTGAACGAACGTTCTTGCATTCGCTTCCAAGCACATAAGCTGCGGTACTCTTTCAGCACATCACCTATCAAGAAAATGGTGGATTTTGATCAACGAATGCGATTTTCCGAGATGGAGACAACGGCTTACGGGCTTGACGATCACTCAACACGCGGTGTCTCTTGTCAGCTCGACACCACTTGAAACTGAAGATCCTATCGGCTTGCTTGCAAGCGATATAAACTGCAGTTTCCGCGAGGGAGCGAGGAGACATCGATAAACAGATTGGGAGCCAAAAGCTGAGGACACAAAAGCGATCAGATATTGCTCATCACACATCCAAGACTCATAGTCACGTACAGTTCTTCCAAGACTGTATTCGCTGTAATTTTGATATCGTCAACCACTAGAGAACGACCGGAAGGCTTCTTTTCAGAAATTAGGTCAAAAAGGCTTTGGGGTCTTACACTTTGATGGAATTCCTTCCAGAAGTCTTCGAAGATGGTAGAACGGCATGTCGACTGTGAGTTCATACTGAATTCCCTGCAAAACCTGCAGCTCATAATGGAGCAATTGGAGCCGTTCCAGTTCCAATTTATCTTCATCGCCCATCATCAAAGGCCTTTCCAAGATATCGTGCATCGTTCGTACCATCCGGATTAATTTCATTCGTTTACTAGCGGCCTTTGCGGCCAGGAACAGACAAGCTGCTGCAACTTTGAATCTTTCCTGTGCATAGATACCACAATCGAATATCCGGTGAAAATAACTGCATGCAGTTAGGACAATATCGCGATTCAAGACGAGACATTGGCCCAAGACATCGATATATGCAATAGCTGTAAGCCGCCACTGCTTCCTAGCCTCACATTGAAGCTCCAAATCCTTACGCTCATACAAATATGGACAAGTTGATCGGTTCAAGTCTATCACATTGGCTGATGCACTATCGTGCTTTGCTGGAATCAGATTTCCGTTCACGACTTCGCTTGTGTTTTCCGCTTCCATGGCAAAGTACTCTGCCAGCCTTTCAGCCTCGTTTCTCGGAAGTCGAATTGGTGCTCGCTTGGGCTTGATTTCTCCAAGTACGATACTTTTCCAGGTCTTCATCTTGCTCGGGTACAAATCAAGCTCCTCCCAACGCGCTAGTGTTTTGAAAAGCCGCTTCTTGCCATCATCAATGTTTTTGGTCTCGCGAACGCACCCATACAAAACATCTTCAACCGTCTGGAACCACTCACGCTGAATACGCTCATACTCCAGAGAATCGTGCTGGAAATGCTTGAAGAACTCGTGCAAGACGTAGAATAACATGATCTTGACGTTGAACGGCTTGATAGCTTCACTGCTGCTCTGGGCACGCTACATATCAAGGACAAGAAACAATAAAAACAACAACAAAATGTTAGCTCGAGTGTTTATGGCTTGCTTTTTTGATACAAATGCTTAAATAAAAGCAACAACTTTGCATTGTGCACTGTCTTATTCCTTCATACAACTAAGAATATGCAACACATGCTACTGAACGATAGCTGATGGAAAGCCCGGGCTTACAAAAGCAGAACAGGTCGAAAGCAGTCAATGTGTGCATTTAAAGACAAGATTGGACGCTGCGACTTTTTAATGATGCAAGTTGTGCCACATTTTTCGACATGCACCGTGTCAGTCGACCTCAGCATTAGATGTTATCTTATAGTTCGGTCTGTCTGTTCTTTCATGCTTTTGTTTGCTTTGTAAGCGCGGTATTTCCAAAGCAATCTCATACAAAATGATTCATACAAAAAGTTTCAAGCGGCTGTGTTCACCTGTTTCAATTTGAGCTGGAAACGGATGGAATGATGTGGATGATGCAGGATATATTCAGCTGTTTGTTGTATCAGATCACGAGATGTGACTTGGGTCAGCATTTTGTCGAGTATTTGTGTGAATCGATTCACTTCTTCTTCCCAATCGGTTTGAGGAGGAGTTACTGTAGCCTTACGCGATCCGACAGGCAGATCTGATTTGACTTCAGAATTCATTTCAGCATCTGAACATGATAGGGATGATTTTTCGTCGCTGCACCCTGGATTCTCAGGGGTGAGCGTGAGGGTGGTAAGATCAGCGAAAGTTGCGTCGGAATTCAATTCTTCTTTCTGTTGTTTGCTTGATTCAGTGAGTAGATCGTCAGTGATTTCTTGCACTGAATCATCTTTCATGTGTGGATTTTCTATCGTTGAGTTTTGTTCGTTATTTGAGGCTGTCCGTCCTTTGGGTGCGCTCCACGCCCCATCATCGTCGCCTACCATTTCTTCCTATATCAAAGATCGTGTCGCCTAACAGTAAAACCGGTATAAAACCTTCAAGAACTGATTAATTAAGCGGATAGCGCCAATTCACCTCATTTCCGTGGCAATTGTAACATTATACGTGGGTTTGTGCCAAAAATCGACCGCTGCCAGACTATTGTAATGACCAGGGCCCTAGTATAAATCGAGTTAGTTTGTCAATGGTCCAATCCGATACTCACATAACGTACCGGCATGTCTGACGCTGAGCAATGAAATCTTGGCTCCTTACATGCAACACATAACCGATTAACTCTATCGGCGACTGAGAAATCTTACAGTCGCAAAGGACGCTGCGCGTGTAGCCAGATGAAGCGTTCCTTCTTTCGTATATTCTACGGGATCCTAATGAAATCATAAGACCAATTTTATAAGAGACGGGTTGCTTCTGTACCTCCTCACCGAGTCGTGGCGATGCGGGGCGTGAAAAGCGCTCTATTGCTGACTTGAAAGGTCCTTTGGCACCTGTAGCGTCCCAGGAAAGACCAACCTATGGTTTAAATGAATCAGCTTGAATCAACATGGTTCTGATATCGCTATCAAACACAAACCTCATAGTCACCGGGGCATGGCCCACCTCCTCGGGCCTGGCCCTGAAAACGATCCAACTTTGATGCAAAAGAAGAACCAGCAGATCGTCGAGATTTTCGGATCCCTACAGATTTTTTCTTCGCTTCCAAATGTGCCTTCTCTTGAATTTGCTTATTCATTAAATTCGCAAACGCGCCTTCAGGCTTTGATTTCGGCCCGCTAGATGATTTAACAGGAAAGCGTTCTGCACTTTTGTCGAAGCTGATCTGATAGAAACACTCAGTTATAAGGCTTGAAGTATCAAATGTCATTCGTAGGCACCGTTTTGCAATTCGAATTTCTGATTCTATTTGAGTTCTGGTAAGCACCTGGTGCCGGTGTAAGGTTCCTTTTACGATAATCTTCGAATCGACTCAATTTCGAGTCAAGAAAAGCTTGGCGTCTACTTTTTTTGCTCGCCTCAGCTAAAGTCAAATGCGGACATACTTCATAAGACCCAGGTCCACACGCTGTCAGGTCACTGCTATGGAATGGAATTATAGTACTTGCAGGCTGTTTTGAAAGCAATCATCACCTCGATATCGTCGTGAAGCGGTCGCTGGTGCTTCCGAAAAATTGCAAGTGCTCGGGTTTTTTCGAGATGCGAAATGCGCCGGAACCTCTATCATACGAACCCGGTCCGGGAACATCAAATACGAATGAGCGACTTCCGTTCAGTTCCCTTGTCGTGGACGAACTAAATGCAGCGCTAGCATTGCATCCATGTCGATAAGTATCAGCAGTCGAGTGGTCGTAATAGCCAGGACCCGGTATGTCTGCCTTGCGCTTGATCTGATCGTCAAACATCCTCACGAGCTGCATTTAGTGTGACACTCAGCACAAGCCAGCATTCGATGTAGCACGCTCTTTTGCTTACCTTTGTTTTCGCAAAATCGGTGCTAAAATGCTTATCAAGTTTTTTTATTCCTTCCAACGCGTCGTAGTCTCCTGGACCCGTCGTATCGTCTCCCACGCCGCTGTGTCTAATTCCTTTTGGTGCATGTCGGATGAGCTTGCCATCAAATCTCTCTTCATATCCGTAGCTTTGCGAGAGAGAAGGAATTGATGGCGCGGTCGATAATTGCATGATGTGGGCTCCAACGCGATCTCGTTGCCTATACAATGGATGTGAAAAACCTCAAGGAGTGGCTTGTAGAGAATTGGGTACCTCGTCATTTGCCCTTCTTTTGGCTCTTGTCCCACCAGTTCGGGGCAATACGCTCCCGGCCCCGGAGTTTGCACAGTTTTAAGGCCATTGAATCGCGTAGTTTTGGATTCGAAAGCTGAGAGAGCGCCTCTGATGCTTGCAAGGCCCGTAGGGTGGTCGAGATTACCAGAATAGCTGCCGGGTCCTGGTGTTTCTGCAGCGGTTTGATAGCCATGGCTTCGTTGCTCATACCGACTGGCTGATCCGAAACCAGCAGCATTGGGACGAACTCGCGATTTTCGTGTGGGTTCATAGCATCCTGGGCCCAAATGTGGATTCTTATTGTCCTGGAAACACTCTTCAGGCAGTTGGCCTCGAAAGGTGCGATATACCCAAGCCATATTGACAGGGTCTGCGTCGCAATCAATCGCAAAAATAGCTTTGCAGAAACCAAAGAAATTGGCTCAAGACTGAAGTTGCCTCTACAGTAGAGTAGTGAAAACTTCGGCTAATTCTCTTTTCAGGCTCACTACTGTCAGATAACCCGTTTGCCTGGGGATCGCATAGAGCAACGATTAGCTAGTGCGCTGACATGCTCCAGAATCGGCTTTGTATTCATGCTTATAACGCTAATCATCTCACTGAAAGTTCCCACCCTCTACACTGCCTAATTATCGGCGATATTTGCTTCCAAGACAGTACGAGCCAGTGTTTGCATCATTGCTTGCTGAAATCGGGAAGCAATTGTCGGATGTCGTATCTTCATTTCTTCGAATTTTACTTTGCTCAGAAATAAAAGCAGTGTGTCTGCTTTCGATTCCGCTGTAAATTGGTACCGTTTGTGAAGCATCATCTCAGCAACGCCGAGAATTCCTCCTTGGCACACCCGCTGAATCCGACGCTTACCTCTAAATCCGGGCCCCATGCTTTCATGTAACTTTGATGGCAAAAAAACATCGACTTTACCCAAGCCGATAAAGTATATACCATCCACTGGTGCTCCAACTTGATACACTAGCTCTCCTGCGACTTGATGTCTCGACTCGATATAGTACGCAGCGATATCTTGCGTCAGGACTGCTGATAGATCGATCTCTTGTATAAAGTCTTTTCCAACCTGGCCTTCATCTTCTTCGTCTGTCTCACTACTATCGCTAGTCGACTTGCTCGGCTCCATCTTGACAGAGTTCTTTGGTGTCACCTTCGGAAGCAATGTATCGAGTAATTGAATTGCACATCGTCCATCGTTGTCGATTGAGGCTAATTCACTTAGTGGGAGCACTCCTTGTTCAGCCAAAAGTTCGTCCTCGCACCATTCCAATGCCTTGTCTAGGGTATCGAATGCAAGCGTACTGACTCGTTGCGTGCTTCCCATGGCAATCTCGTACTCATCATCCAGAATATCATGAGCACGTAATAGTTGTTCAACTTCGTGCTGAAGGCTCGCAAAAAGTAGCAAAATTCCGTGCTGTGCAAGCAGTTGTTTGGTGGCTTTGATACAGCTTCTAATTGCGGTCGCATCCACGCCACGAACTCGCTCAAAGTCCAATATAAAAAAACGAGTTCGTACCGGACGCATGGCAAGTTGATCATACTTTTTTGGTTGCGAACAAGTGTTGTATTCTTCATGATCATCCAGTGTTCGAAGATCATCGGTGATATCAAATGTAGAAGCATTCATAATGGTTGGGAGGGGAGGCTCATACTGAAATACTGTGGTAAGGAAGCTTCCATTTGTTCGAAAAGCTGGAGAGCACATCGCAGGAGGAAAAGTTGGTTCCGAAGCATTTACCAAAACGTGATGTCTCACTTCTTCCATAATCTTGACGGAACTTCCAAAAAAAAGAAATCCATCGAGCTCCAGAGTAACAATTGCGAGGTGAGATTTTTGTAGCAATGCTCGCTCGCGCAAATCTCTCTCTACGTGACTTCGTTTCATAACGCGTCGAACAGAGGAGACGGTGATATAAGAGTGAATGAAATTGAATCCGGCGACGATGATGCCAGCAATAATTCCGAACTCCAAATTGTAAATACAGGTCATCATAAACGTAAGCCACACGACGGTGTACTCTTGAAGTAGCATTTTGTGTCGCGCATGCCACATGTATTCGACCATCAAATCAGCTGCTATGAGTGTCTGTAACGCGCCGAAAAACACTTTTGGTACGTAGGCGATGATAGAGAATGGGCATAGAACTAGGATCAATTCTAAGCCACAAACCAGGGTGCCGACCAGCCTAGATTGAAGATTGGCACGAAGTGTGAATATGGTTTGAGAGAATATGTACGATCCAGTAAAGCCTCCAGCGACACCAGAGATGAGATTAGACCAACCTACCGTCTGTAGCTCGTGATTGTAATCGAGTGGTGTACCCAAAGCCATTTCAATGGCTGCAACATCCAGTGACGACGAAAAAGCTACCACAAAATACATGGCGATCCATGTGGGAACCTGGGTCAGCGTTTGGGACGTATCCAGATGATGATAATCGAACATTTGGTAGATTTCAAAAATGGAAGCCGATGTGGCTGGTAGTGGGCTGACCCATCCATTCAGACGTGCTTGTTCCAAAGAAGTCCCCATGAACGCTAAAGATAGGTAGAATATGACCAGAATACTTGCCATTGAGATGGGAAGAATCATCACGTGCTCATAACGTGACAAAACGAGAAAGATAGCTATACCCGACACCAGTCCTGGTGCAATCAAAACAAGGCTCTCAAAATCCAATAACCTTGGCCAGTCGAGGATGCCATTGATCACTTTTCCTGACATCATAGATAAGCCAGCTTCAAGACAATAGAATCCGATGAAAGCTAAGTATCCGCCGACCACAGGCATTGGAAGGTATTGTACGAAACTAGCTAGTTTCAACTTTCCCGTTATGATCAATGCGACACCCAATAGCGCTGTAGAAGCTGCCAAAGTAATCAAAGTCGTTGCTAGCAACTTTCGAGGGTCAACATTTCCACTCTCGCTCGAGTTCTGCAGTCCATGCACGATTGAGGTAGCCATTGCTGAAAGAAAAATGAGGCCAGCATCCTGAACTTGGCCCACTGCAAAACTAAGGGAGCTTTTCAACGTAAAGCAGAATTGATGAATTGCAGCTACAAAGATAAATAAGATTTGCTAATCTGGAATCATGTTAGGAATAAAGTGTGAGTCATACCAGAAGTCATGACGAGCTTGATTAATTCAGACATAAAAGGTCGGAAGGCCGAGTCACGAAATATAATCTGGGCAAAGCTGATCATCAACGGTACCAGGATGACTGTATTCATAACACCGTATAGAGTAGTACGAACAATTTGATCTTTCCAAGATACAATGGACGAGTGCTCATCCTGAACATCAATTTCTTCCGTCCCCGGTAGCAGAGTAGAGGTCTCTTTTTCGTGAGTAGCTATTGTCACGCTAGAATCATGTGCCAAAGTTGACTTTTTCATGAAGTCGTAGGAATGTCGTGGAGTTTTTTTGATCAAGTGTGGACCATGTAGATGGTCCGATGATTTACTACCTGTGGGTGCAACGCTATCAACGTGCAATACTGGGAACATAAAGTCTAATGTGTCTAAACGCGACGGACGGAGCAATCTTCCACTTCCAGTGGCCCCGTAACCATGGCCAGAACCGCTGAATCGTGATCCACGCGCGCTGGGCGTGCATGCTTCGGTCATAGCAGGAATACCCGCTCGTAGCATGGATCGCCGAAGCCGCGGGGTGCGCGCTGTCGCACCTACACTATCCATTGGCCAAGAGCCTGTTCTTTGTTGTCGGTTTTGTACGTTTACTCAAAATGTGGAAGGTACCGCAGTGAGTTATTAAGGTTATTATTCTATAGCATTATTGTTTCGCAGCATTCTATTTCGAACAACACTTTTTTTACGTTCGGTGTTTCAGATTGGTTGGTGCGTTGCTAACCGTTTTAAACTCCTGTGCAAAAAACATGCTGATGGGATTTATATCCATTCGAGCCAACAAGGTACAGTACACACGCCGAGGTGGTTCTCACAACGTGATAATCTGGACGCTCTGTATACTTCGGGTGCTGCGCACGCGTTTTACTTTGGCGTCTGGTGTATTCGTAGTTTTTGAATCATATTTTCAGCTTCCTATCATTCGGCAAGATATATTTTGGTCAAGTGTACTGAGTCCTTCCTTGACGCCATAACGCCACCTGCTGGCCCGCAATACTGTGATGCAGATCCGGTTCTACTAGATAGCTTCCTCCTACTTTTCATTCTACTATGTCTACCTTGTCTCCATAACGATTTGAGCATATTCCCTTCGGAGTTGAATGGATAATCTTCAAGCACCCGACAGCCGATACACAGAAAAGCTACAATCTCGGTGTTGCGCTCAAATCATGCACCAGGTTTTCAAGTTTTCGAGAAGGTATGCGAATCCAAGCCATGCATGCGAAATCAGGTTTATCCAAAGTTCAATGCCCACCAACTGAGACTCTTCTTTCAGTGTGGTTAGTACTTCCAGACAAACGCCATTATCAAACTATAAGGTAAAAGATCGCATATGATCTTAGTGGATGTGAGCTTCCTATCAACGTTGTCTTACTGCGATACAGCCAAATAATGATCTGGTAGCGAACGCAGTATACGGAGCTTGACCACTTTTCATACCCGCATTGTTTCACAATAATTTTTGTTTGATCCGATTTGTCTTTTTGCTGTGCTTATGTATAACCCGGACTATCCAGTTTCGAATTGAAGCAATGGATAACAAGAAGTATCTTTCGCTCCCAATTGTGTCAAACGTTTCAACTTTATGGGTGTAGATCCATGCAAGGCTCCAAAGATGCCAACAATCTACTCATTTCGCTTGCCTGTACTATGGTTGAGGGACATTCTAAAAAGGCAAAAGACTGCCAGTCTACTAGGACATTGAAAGAAACAGAGTCTGCTGTTTACACTAGAGAGATTAGGCGTCACTATTATTTTCATATTATATTTGCTCGTTGGGTACAACGAGACTTGCTGCAAAACAGCATCTGGTTCTAGCTCAGGTTGTGACTGTCTTTGCTTCAATCACAATGTGAATGCCGCTATCGACTACAGTTTGTGCTTTCCCCTTTCCTTGTGAATCTACCCTGACACCCTTGCAGCATAGCGCTTGGTTGGCTCCTCAAAGACTTCTAGGGAGGCTTTTTTTTCTCGTCATCATGAGAGAAATCAAGAACAACAAGTACCATAGAATGACTCATCAACAATCCAGACGTGAACGATAAATACAGCATCAACACAAGCTTGCGAGTGGCCCGAAAAACATCTTCGCTTGCGTCAATAGGATGCAGATCCATGACCGATATGGTCAATTCTGTTGCAATTCGTGCTAGGACAATTAAAAATCAACTACATCGGAATTGGAGGTCTGGGTCGAATGGGTTGAAAATGGAAGTACAGGCTCTTTTTGTATCCTGTGGATTCTGTTCGAGATACGTGCACAGTCTGGTTGCGTCCTTACCTCCACCTCCCATCCAAGGTCACACTTACGGCACTAAATCGTCAGGATAACAGCAGTGGACGCATTCGTGGCTGCTCGTTATCCGCATTGCTTGGTGATTGTCAGTTTGCGACGCCAGGCTTCTATCTTGAATGTCACGGTCCGTGTTGAGAACGTTCCATTCATGTGAATTGACTCTTTTTTCAGGTCAATGATGGGTGACTTACGGATTTCGAGGTTGTGACACAATGCTCAACAATGAGCTACAACACCTCGAGAAAGTATGCAACCTGATGCGCAACGCGACGCTTGACAAAACTTGTGATGGTGGACTACTCGCATGGAAACGCCAAAAGAAATCATGCGAGGATGTCGTACATCAAATTAGAATGGAGATGCTCGCATTATTGGCGTGATAGTGATACATGAGTCTTATCAAAGGGATGGAAATCGGAAACTCGTACCAGGTCAGATGCGTGCATAGGAGTACAACATCCTCAATGTTTCGCATAATACGCGGCTTTAGTTTGATGGAAAGATGCACTGAGAATACAGAATAAACAAATGAAGGCTTAATATATTGTTCTTTATCTTCTAATTGTACAATTTGTTTAAGTAAAAGTTGATATTAAATATGAAGTGCAAAATACGTACTATGATATGATCATGAAATGTAGATGGAGCCTTTGGAATAGAGATCTCCTGCTAAAGAGTAAAGTCCACAAAGTGTCAAAGTGGCACATTGCTAAACACGAATTGTTTCTTCAAGATGCGCAGTGTTTGCAATAAAAGATTTGTTGCCATCGCAATTGGTAAGAATTAATGCAACAGGAGAGCAGTGATGTGATTAAATCCATCCATACCGACTCTTCGAAAAATTACTTATTCCTTTAGAGCTTATAATGTAAGAAATAACTTCAACACAGGCTTTTGTGAGTTAGATACAATGAAAAAAACACAATTACAGCAAAACGACTTGGATTGATTACAATTAACGACGGTGTGATCTGAATGCAATGACAGGGACGTAATGAGGTCCTAGTGCACTGACATTCACGTAGTGAGGTCTTCGGATGCTCGAGTGGAGACGTAATAAGGTATTCCAGTATCGGAATGACGTGATGAGGTCATTGATACTGGTTCTATATTCTGTATAAAGTTGGAAACCCTCGTGATGTATCGGTTGTGGGCTCTCGAGAGCATAACATCATAATCAACGTTCCGCGATAGGCTGTTCTCCAACTGGTATAGGACGTCGTAATTCCTGTCGTTTAGGTCACAAAGACCCCCTCGGCGTCACATAACTGCATGGATTTTCTTTCAAGCGAGCTTCTCAAATCAATGTTGATGCGCTCCAGTTCTGTGACTTGATTGAGCAGTGTCGGGAGCTTTGCAACGTTGGAAGACTTGATCTAAAGTTGCTTGTCAAGGTATATCACTTTCGCATTGAGCTCGCTGATTGTTTGCAGTGCATCATTGAGCCGAGCCGATTCATCCTCCAACGCGCGCGACAACTCTTCATTTCTCTTTTCGAGCTGACTGCTTTGAATCACCTCTGCTATAATTGGAGTGCGGGTCGTTTGAATCGAACACGTCACTGGTGTCAGAGATACCATTGGTGCTGTCGTCTGAGCTCTTGGTTGAGCTCCAGCTTGCGGTGTTGAACGCACCGTACGGTCTCTGGTGAGGTGAGCTGGCGTTGGTTTTCTGGTTGTCACATTCCTAGTCGGATGGGTTGTACGATTGATGGCCGTTTGTGTCGGAGACACCATTGGTGCTGTCATCTGGGCTATTGCTTGAGCTCCAGTTTGCGGTTTTGAACGCACTGTACGGTCTCTGGCGAGGCGAGCTGACGCTGGATTTCCGGTTGTCACATTCCTAGCCGTACGGGTTGTGCGATTGATGGCCGTTTGTGGCTGGACTAGCCTCGGTATCACCGTCCGAGCCGCCCGAGAGACTGAATCACCGCCACGCCGAGTCACTGTAGACGTTGACGTACTGCTCGTTGTATTGGTTCGGGTCGTCGTCGTTGTTGGTGGAACTATTGCAGGTGTTCTTCGCTGCACAGCCTCCGATGAGATTGTTTTCTTGGCGAACCCACCGCCGACACGCTTCAAGGCCGACGGTGTTGAATTATTTGCTGAAGCTGGCGCAATTCGTGTGGCTGGTATTGCGGTCCTGGTCGACGTATTCCACGCCGGCCGTTTGGTTGCTGTTGTACTTGTTCGCATGATTCTGTACATTTAGAAAGTGATCAGTGAGAAAGAATTCGGAGAAGAGAAAGAATAGTGATTAATATTGACCTGACCATCACACGTCATGCGCCAACATGCTTCCACATGCTGATTGGACAATTTGTCCACGATGGAATTCCACGTATCCTGAGTCGTTGAGTTATGGATTGGTATATGGAGTGAATCGATGGATATGTCGCATCTTGTGTATCATTTTCATTGAGAGAGTGGATGCAAACGACACACAAGATACGACATATTCATTGATGCATTCGCTTCCATGAGAAGCTTCCGACATCCGATTGGCTATATTTGTAGTTGGATTCCGTTGATTCTCAAAATAGCAATGGTGTGGGTAGGTTGTATTTCCGTTAGATATGGTATGAAATATGATGGGGGCGGTAGAAAAGTAAACCAGTAAAATAATTCAACGAGATGGGAATATATGTTATATATATTACAGCTTTTATCTGGCATCTATGACAATTTACATTTATAGCGCTAAATGACAGGGTTCAATCTATTCGGAACAGCTCATCGTCCGTGTCGTGTTGGCCTTCGAAAGCTCGCTATTCTTATACATGGGATTGTACCTCACGTAGTGGATATCGAGAGAACATTCTCTCGATATCACAATGTGAATGCCGCTATCGACTACAGTTTGTGATTTTCCCTTTTCTTGTGAATCTATTCTGACACTTCCTTGCAGCATAGCGCCTGATTGGCTCCTCAAAGACCTTGAGATCCCATTTACGTCGACTCTTCCTTCCATAGATAGATACGTCAGACGGAGAGAATCTACCTAGTGTCTACAAACATGAGTTGGATATCCTGTACCGCCACTTTTTGACATAACACGCCTAATTACCGTCATAAGCGCTGATGAGAAGTCAAAACTCAAACGATGCATCTCTTGAATAGCATGCACTAAGCTCATGTTTATCTCTGATAAACAATGTGGTCAAGAGCGTTGGCCAGCAAGCGAATCCGACTCGGTAATAGGTGAACCAAATAGGTTCATGACACCAAACACCAAATTCCGTGAGCGCCCTCCAACTCAGTATGATAGAATACCCATTATCGTATTGGCTGCGTATGATGAACCAGTGTGCTTGATGTGCCAGGTTCTTCTAATAATGTACTATTGGTATCAACCGCGAAAAGATAGATTCGGATGGTCAAGAGAGAGGGACGAAAGGAAATTTTATCGGTGAATCATGTTTGCGTGATCAGAGAACACTTATGATGCCCAATACTGATCCAATGCGTTTGATAGCTGCCGAAAGGTAGAGGAAAACGAAGAAAGAATGAGCATGACTTACTACCTCACCACAACAATAATTGTGAGCAGTTTTGAGCCCTACTGGGTTGCCTGTCGTGCTTCAAACATATTGACAGCCTCACACGTAGAATGAAGGCACTAATCAGACTCATGACCTTCTAACCTTTGCCATACACCTGATTTTGTGAAATGTGCCGATGTCTGACCTCAAAACTCGCACATGCCATCTAGTGAAGTGTTATCTCCAATGGGCGATAGGATCGTCTCTAGTGTTTTATGCCAATCTCCGCATTTTACATGGAAGCTACCCTTATGATTCGATCGCTCTATAGGAACAATCGACAGTCAAGATGAGATGCAGCATTCGAGATATCTTGACAGGAAATAATGGATCTAATGGATCGAACCCAATCTATCTATAATTAATCACCGACACTGAACCCAACACCTATGCGTCCTCTTCTTCTTGGACGATCAAGTCTTGAGACTCCAAAAAGGTTTGCATGCAATCAACTAACTGCACTCCATCAAACATGTCAAAGACTCTAGTGCTACCGTCAGCGAATGCCTCAGTAGCATTTGAGCCATGTGGTTTTGTCTAATGCAAGTCGATTCGATTGAAATGATTTTGCATTGACTGAATCTGGGATGATATCGATCGTTGATGCTGTGCCGGGGGTGGTTGAGACGAAAAGGCAGTTCTCAGGCGGCTAGGGCCGTTGACAGGTGTTGATGCTGAGTTTTGGCCTTCAATGTAATTCTCGTCAGCATCCTCGGTGCGAGATCCATGCGGATGCAGAAAGCCAGTCGTGTGATTGATGAAAAAATGTGTGAGTCGCATCTTTTTGCTCGGCTTTATAGACAAAACCGTGCGACCAAACTGAAGCCACGACAAAATTGTTTGGTGAGAAGTCTTCTATATAAGAACTATAGTGAAAATATACCTTGATATGGACAGAGTGATTGCTTTGTAAATGCAGAGGTCGATACATATACCGGAGAGTCCCATTTGAGCTGCCAGCGTCCTTAATAAAAAATTCGCCCTACAATATTCGATGAGCAACAAATCACATGAGTTTTTCAATACCCGTACCTTGTTGTAATGAATTTCTGCGTGAATAGTTGACACGGTTCGATATTTCAAGATCAAATCGCACTGGGATGAACGACCAACCATAAGTGGTCGATGCGTCTCGCTTTCCAAAAGAGATTTGTAGCTTAATTGGTACTTTGTTGATAGATTTAAAGTGGTCGAGGAATGTTTGGTCACCACTTGAAACATAATGGAAGGTGCGCCGAGTCGATCGGGCATTAATGACACGAATTGACCATCCGGTAGCTTACTTTTTGCAGGATATGGTGTTTTACAAATAGAGCAAGTCCGAGCATTACTCTCATCGAGAATTGTGCAAACTTCATTCTTGTCACCGTTCGTATTCCACCGCTTGAGACAATTCAAATGAATATACTTTGTATCGCCAGTACACTTGCACGGGGCAATTAGCGGATTGCCGTCTTCAGATTCGTCGTAGCATATGTAGCATGTTGCGCTCATAGACCGGCGTTGAGCAGAGTTTCGTGGTTTTGTCTCATCCATTGCTGGTGTATCACCAGTCTCATCGTCAGTGTCCAGGCCGCTATCTGCATCTGGTCCCATTGCTTCTTGACAGATTACTCGCTGGATCAAAGTGCTGACCTCAGAGGAAGACAACGAAGCATCATTACTGCCCAATCCACCCGTATCAATTTCTGTCACTAAAAGTCCCACAGAGCCAAATCGAATAATATCACCCACTCGAATCCGATGCTTTCCGCTTCGTATTGATTTCGTGCCCAGAATCTGACACGTTCCCGTGTGTGCCGAGAACTTTTCTGAAGAAGGTAGTAGCTCATATCCTTCATTCACATAATCAATATTCAGACAAGGCGCTCGTGGATCCTCAATATACATTTTCTCGCGTGAACTCGATGCTACGACTTCTAACACATCATTCGTCAATACAAGTTTTTCTTGGAAGATATCAGCTATAAATACCGTTGCTCTGCGCATGTTTTGGACCGTAGATGGTGACCCCACACTTGGACAACGTGCGTCGGAACTTGTTTTTAGCAACGGCGGTGATACCACGTATTTCTAGTCTATGTAGTCATAGATCAACTCAGAGGGGATACAGGGCGAGACATTTCATGTGAACCTACATGTCTGCTTTACCATCTCCGCTAAAAAACTCTGTGGCACGTGACAAACTCCATTTTTTGTCGGATGTGGGTGTCATTCTGAAGTGTGGACTACCTCGGTATCAATTTGTGCAGTGATGTCGATTATCCGTCGTGACGGATTGAAAACAATGGTCAACGAAGCCCTTCAAGACGTAAAGAATTCCTGTCCGGGCGTAATGTTGGAAATAACAGAGTAGAAAATGAAACCTATTTCTCTCAAAAATTTCAATGTGAGTAATATTTTGTATTTTATTTCTGTCCGCCTCCTCTCCCTGTTTTTACGGAATACAATTTCTTTATAAAAGAACAGATCAGAGAAACTTGGAATAAAGGCTATAACTGGTATGATGGTATTTTCCTAGAAAATACACAACTTGCTCCATGATTGTATCGACCACCACACTCTTTAAGGCTTTGTCGTGTAGAAGACTAGAGCGACGAAACTGGTGCAGTTGAACAGGATGCTTGGCTTCGCACATAAGCTAATCACCTAACTCTGCCCTACTCACATTTCCAATAGATTTCTTTATACTCACCCGGATCATTCTAGACCGAAACTCGTTGTATCTCTTAAGACTTGAATTGTTTGCTTCTCGGTAGTCGCGACGTGTGTCAAAGGCAGTATTAACTGGTAAAGGTTCTCTGCAAATATAAATAATTTGAAATCTCCATGGCGCTCGAACTTCGTAGGCGATGGAGTGATGAGAGTATTACATACAATCGACATCTATCACGCAACTCTACCGAATCCACCACCGGTCAACACAATACGCATAGGCCACCTTCTATTACAAAAGGTACTGATAACCTCGAGTGTAATGATCAATTCGAAGGAATTGCACGACACTCTAGGAGCATTCTCGAGGACCAAGAATGCGTTATTTGTTTAGACACTCTTATCAATTCGGGGGAAGCGCTCTTCACAGCGGAATGTGGTCATCGGTATCACTTCAATTGTCTTTTGGAGAATATTAATCATGATGAAGCAAACTCTGACAAATGTCCTATTTGCCGCAAAGCACAGATTGAATGGCCACACCAAACCAGAGGCCTTGTGAATGCACATCCTTTTTGCACAAATTGTGGAAAACGAGGCACAGGTGGGCAATTCTGTGATGGTTGTGGTCATTCACTCTCACATACACCCACCGCGCGCGATCGTGCTCGTGCTGCTGCGGCAGCGATCGCAGCAAGAAGCAGCATTGTCGTCGAGTGTCCGACCTGTCGTGTTCGCTGTCTTGTGAATACAAATGCAAGAGGAACTCTGCAGTGCCCGAATGGCCATTTATTCCAGGTCCACACTGCGAATGGTAATGAAAATGTGGCCACCTCTGCAGGAAGCACAACAAGGTCTTCTTTGAGTGCACCTCACAATTTTCGACCACCACCACCGCTGCGACCGATTACAGGACCGCAGGAAGCTGCAAGTCATACGGCTGGACACCCTGAATCGTACGGATCGGGTCGAGTGGTTATGCGGCAGTGTCCGACTTGTTTTACTCATGTTCAAATGCCGCCAGGCTCTCATACTGGCCAATATATGTGCCCTCATGGGCATACATTTCATTATGCTCCGTAAGTGGTCGATTGGAATTACAAGTGTCTCGTATTTAGTAGTAGAGCTTCATTTCGACTTTTTATTAGAGCTATCGGAAATGGTAAAAGAGAAAGAATTAACGAATGATACTATTCAGGTCCTTGGGAGATGAGAATATCGCCACTGATAAAAGCATTCAGACCTTGTAACTTTTTGAGTGTGAGATCCATGGGGTAGCTATACATTTCGACATTGAGAGGCATTGAATTCGCGGTCCGTTGATCCACTTGTATATACGTCCAGCAAACGGGAAGATATGTATTCGCGTCCGACATCACATCACCATCCACGGACGCACTTTGAGGTGGTGGAGGTGTTGATATGGGGTTGCCTTGTTCTGGTGTAAATGGGGCTGTAGAAGAAAACCCCGCATCCTTTGGGGATACGGTGAGCTCGAAAACAACACATGCGCCGTGTGGAAGATTCTCCAGAGGCGTTTGCATGTGCCAGGTAAACGACCACAAAAGCGACGACGACAAAACAAGTGGTTGAATGGATACTTGCTGGCGCATTTCTACAAGGTTGCGCTGTAGACCAACAACGGAGATGATTACTCGTGGTCGATATAGATTCTGAGGATTATCGAGACCAATCGATTCGACAAAGACGGAAACGTACGAGCTATGGCGTATTTTTCCAGGCTCCTTTTGCAGAAATATAAGCGGGACGTCTGCTTGATACGAGTTCGTCATTCCAGCATTTACATTCGGGCTCGGGGCTGCATTACCAGTATTTGCGTTTGAATATTTTCTTTTCACTGCGCTTAGAAGAGCACTCGACGAAGCTGTGGTACGCTGCAGAAAACTCATAGTTCTCTGCCTGTTGGAATTGGGAGACGTTGGGATTGATTTGATTGCAAACGAGTTTGTTCGTGGAGAGGAACAAGACACGCTGGAAATGGCGTTTTTGACCAGGACCGCCTTTAACTTTTGTACCTCAGCCATCTCACTCTCGTTGAGTCCAGACACAATAGCTCCACGATCCAACAAATGCTTGGCCACTGCGTAGTTGTGAGCGTTCAACGCACACTTTAATGGACTTTGACCCATCCAATTATGGCTGTTAATGTCTGCTCCATTTTCGATCAACCAAAGTGCTACTTTTATGAATTCAACTTCCAAACTGGTTGGAACATGATGACCGACACTTGAGCTTTCTGAATCTTGGGCATTCTGTTGCACGAAAGCCGCAACTAAATGCAATGGAGAGGCAAACTCATAGAGTTTGGCAGCGTGAGGCATCACAGTTTGACCCTTTTTCCCAACTTTCCGGACAAGCAAATTGCAAATTCGTTTTCGTGTTTGAAAGTCGACGTATTCGAGCTTTCCGTATTTTGAAGCTCGATGCATTGCAAAAAGGCGAGACTCGATACTATTTGGAATTATATTACGAAGCTGTCCGAGCCATTGTTGAATTTCCAATTCGGTATCGGCCGCGAAATAGAGTCGACCTTCTTTATTCCGACCACTTAGAAGATGAGGAGAATGGACCTCAAATGCAAATGGAACGTCCATACTCTTCTTCACCAAAGCTGCCTCCAAGTCTATTCTCCGAGATTTCTTTGCATCGAGATGAGGAAGCGTGGAAGCAAGCTCGTTGTCGTAGTATTCCAATTCTGGTGATGCATCGGCTACATTTAAAAGCGCAACATAACGCTTCAGCCATCGGGAGCTCTCCCGACGTTTTCGCAAATATCCGCTGAAAATGACTTCTTTCTCCTTTCGGGTGAGTTTGTCGTCAGACGAAGAATCAGAGGGGAGATTCAAGGCCTGGCTTTCAATGGGTCGAACTTCCAATGACATCTTTATTTTTTGCTCGGTTTGTTGTATCTGAGTGAGAAGGAACTTGGCGATCTCGTATTGTGCATTTGCGCAAGCTTCGTGAAAGGCGGTACGACCCGAGAGATTAATATCATAGAAAAGACGTTGAGCTTCCGATTCATCATCACGCAGGAGCTCAAATACATACTTTACGACATGGAGGTCACCGCATATGGCTCCGTGGTGTAGTAACGTGTTGTAGCTATAACATTTGGGCTGAAGGTACAAGAATATTTGCGGTTGTTCGCGTAGCTTTCGGATACGATACTCGGACCCTTCAAGTTTGTCATGGTACTGCATCGTGGATGGCTCACGATCTTGCAACATATTTGGCGAAGTTTGTGAATGGGAGCTGTGGTTACCGTACAGCATATCGACTTCTCGGTGCCAGTGCTTTTCACGAATGAATCGTTTCCAAAGAGTCTGAATGTAACGAACTGCTCGACGAGATCTCCTAAAATGCTTTTGCAAACACCAACTTTTGAGTCGATTCTGGATGCAAATCAATGCGACATAGCTTCGGAGATATTTTCTGCGAACGAGCCATCCTCTGATATTATGATGCATTTTGCATTGGGCTTCCCGGCGACAGTTCGCAAGCTTGTTGGCCATTCGTTGTCGTTGGAAGCTTTGAATCCGAATAGTTTGTTTTCGAAGGTGAAGGAAATGTTTCCTGTCTAAATAACCACGAACGTGAGCTTGCATGGTCACAACCCGAACTTTGAGTCGTCGAAAGCGTTGGCGTTGCAGCCATTGGCGTACTGTGGACTCCAGAACGATAGAAGCTTTTCTGTTCCGCAAATACATCCGACGATACATGATCGCGCGATATATCGATTGGATCCGGATAATGGAGGTACGCACATGGCGATATGCATTCAATTCCTTTTGCATCCGATACCATTTTTGTATCCTCAATGTAGCGTTATGCTGCAATCGACGATGTCTTTCCTCTCGAGTTCGATCCAAATAAACTCGAGTCCAGTGCGTTAGCGTCGTAGCTGCTCTTTTCTCTCGGATGTATCGCTTGTATCGCTGGTTCGTCAAATAGCGCTGTGTCATCCAGCACACTCTGTTGGCAGCATTTCGAAGACGAAGAAACGACCGTCGAGCGCGGTATGCCCGATATTTTGCTTGAAATTGGATAGCACTGCTTCTTTGCTTGAGGAAGTGACGTCGAACACAATGCATTCGCCATAGTGCTTGGAAAACCAGCATTCCAGCCTTGAGAACTCGATATTTTTTACATGTTACGCGACCGCGTCCCAAAACGGCCTGCAAGCGCGTCGCTCTCTGAGACAACAGCGCTGCTACAAAAGATTCTAGCTTTTCCAATTGACCATATCGAAGAAAAATCTCTTGGCGACCCATCGCAAATAAACGCTTCCCGGGAACTGGTTGAACTGCTTGTGTGTCATTTTTGGTTGCAAGGAACGGATCATTCGCTCTTTGTAGAAACTCAGAAGCAATGGTTTCGCATATTTGACGACACTTCTGCGGATTGTTTCTACATTGTGAGGCATCTACGATTTTCAACTGGACCGCTAGAGGCCAAAACAGTTCGAAAAATACTTCAAAGCGCTTTCGAATCGGAAAGCCTTCTTGACGAATTCGGACGACTTCGAGAACACCACTGTATATCAGCTGGTCTCGTACAAGCTCGCAGCTGAAGCCTCCGGGAAATTTAAGATTGTTCGGCTTGATGCATTTGATATAATTTGGAGACGTAGCCCACAATACTTCCATCAGTTCGGTCAATTGTGTTCGAAATCGGCTTGTCACAGTCATCGTACCGGTGAGAGAAGCACTTTGAGCTCGCTTTGCTGCCGAAGTTGGGGAAATGAGACTTGATGGTCCATTGTCCGATATCGTTGACCGCCGATTGGGAGTAGTAGGCGGCTGGAAAATGGCACGAAGAATGGGGTGGGTGCTATGCCTGAGTAAGTTGAGTAGATCGTCATGGAGATTGTCGGTGTTTTTCGCAAGGAATCCATGAACATCATAGGCAACTTCACCAGCGTAATGACGGATAACAAACTCGTCACACTCAAAACGAGGCTTCTTGTAATGTGCGTGCTTTTCAAGATGCGTGGAATGATAAATCGTCAACAATTGCTTATCAGTTGTTGTCTTCCGCTTCAAAAGCATTTGCTCTTCAAGCAAGGGCAATAAACCCTGCGGAGGCTTTTGTATCAGGTCCAAGCATAACTGATTATCTTGAAATTCGATCGCGTTGAATTCAATTCCTTCCTGCGCGTACCGCTCTTGCTCCAAGACAAAAACGTGCTTGTTGAACTGCTGTTGTAAAGTTTCATTCGTAAAGTTGATACAGAGTTGTTCTAGGCTGTTCTTGGCCATTATTTCAAAGCCAAATATATCCAATATTCCTATAAAGGATACCTGCTTCGCAGAAGCATTCGATTTTCCCGATTGTGAAGCTGGACTTTTCAACCCGGTGGCTTGCTCTGCTGCCTGTACAGTTTGTTGCTTGGCGTACGCATTGATTCGAGATATAAGGTGGTTGAACACCTCGCCGTACAAGTACTTGCAGAACGCATCCAGTGCATTTTTAGCTTGATCAGGGGTTAGTTTAATCTCCAGTATGCTTCCACGGCCGGTAATTGTTGTTTGCGTGACCATTTTCATCATAAATTCACTTGCAGATATACCCAATAAAGAAGAAACAAATTCGGACGTGATGCCTCCATTAGCTCCGTATGAAGATTGTTCACATTCATTCTCATCCGGAAATACTGCGCGTGTTATATCATCATGGTAGCTGGACTGAATGCTACCAGCATCTCCTTGTGACTCGACCGGCTCAAAGCGAACATTTCCCAAATGTAGAATTGCCGCAAGGATCTCAAACATTGGCATCTGAAATTCATCCATGGTCATTCCAAGCTGATCCATGCAAGCACAAAGTTGCGCAAATTCGGTTATGTCATCCACTCCGTCGATTTCTACGCATTCACCCAAACTAGTAAAATTGTACCTCCACACATCCTGATGTAGCCGCAACCGCTTTCGCCTCGCAGACATCCCTACCTCATTGTCTTCAGTGAGATCATCGGTGCACCCTAAGCCAGCAATGAGCTGATAAAAAATGTGATAATTTCGTTCATTCGCTGGAGGCAAGACTAGCCTCGTTTTTTCCAATAGAAAATGGCGGATGGAGACCATAATCATCCGACCTTGAGAATTGTAATGTATCTGAATATACTTTCCAAAGCGACTGGAATTATCATTACGCGAGGTTTTAGCGTTTCCAAATGACTCTAAAATAAGATTGGAAAGCATGACGCATTCCTCGATTTTTTCATGAGCGTTTGTGCTGTTTATGGAGGAGCTGGATTCGATAGGACTGGAAGACAATTTACTCGCGGTTGCAAGGTATTTCATGATGTATTTTGAGGCCTCTGTCTTACCAGCTCCACTTTCTCCACTGATAATGATTGACTGTGGAGTGCCTGTGCCCATTATAACTCCTTTCATGTTGGTGTACGCATTTTCAGCGATGGTAAATAAATGAGGTGGACGTCGCGACCCATCGAGATTGATTGAGGCAATACCCTGGTCATGGACTTGCTGCATTCCTGCATCAAGATGCTCTTTGTTTTCCAACGACTTCAGAATGCCTTGCTGCTGCATATACACACCGACATCATACAGCAATGGGATTGTTTTATACGGATTTATAGATATCAGGATGTCTGCTGTGAATGTGTAAATGACATTTTGCTCAAAACGCTGTCGCAAGACATTCAATAAAGGCGCTTCATGCATGTTATTCATTTGTGCAATGTCGTCGTGATTGATGACGTGAGAAGGGTCAAAAGCGTATACTTTCTTGTGCGGAATCCATTGCAAGTTGTTTCCCAATGCGTCAGGGATGTATATTTGCACTTGTGGTAATGGAGAAACGCTTTTCCCAATGTTTTCGATCTTGGAGGGGGATACAGGAGTTTTCTCTGCATCATTTGCGATCATTTGTATCTCTCCTATTCTCCATAATACTTGCGGGTCTTGTACCCAGACCTTTTGGCCGATATGAGCATGTCCGGGAGCAAGTTGGCCAACAGCTGGAGAAGGGACAGTCGACTCATTATTGGAGTTAGTTTCATTCTGTTGATTGATTTTTCCATCTTTCAACGAATGTTCGGGCTTTATGGTCGATGAAGTGGTCACTCGTATGATAGTTTCTGAAGTAGAGGATCTCCTAAACATTTTAACGCAGCGATTACCTAAGTGACGGATCTCTTCATCCAGGAAGAGTGTCGTTTCAGGATCGCTTTTCTTGTGTTAAGAGAAGAACAGTACTATTAAATTCAAATTGTTTCATATTGTTTCAATCACGTTAGTAATACTATCTGTGGACCGGCTACATTGCTTAGCGCATGTTCTTTTTCTGCTCCAATTGCTCGATACAGTATGATTATTCAGGTGGTCGTAAGCCATGCGTGTAAGGGGGTCGTTTGTACAAATCTTCAAGTCGCAACCCTGACTAGCCTCTACTGTTCAAAATATAGCATACATTACTATGAATAATCTGAAAGCCCATTCAATCGTGTGGACGACCGGGAGCACCGTATTCGAATCAAATCGCAATTTCCATAAAAAGAGGTACACACTACAGCGTGGTGCTGGTATTACAAGTCATTATCATCGTTCTTTATAGTTCGTTTCACACTTTAAGAGCTGGTTAAGTGGTATTCTCTCACACTCGACATTATGCTATCTTTTGAAAAAGCAATTGACCTTGTCCGAAACGTGACGCATCAATCCGTAGCAAGACCAGATATACGTACAGTACAAGGTCATACATGGCAAACAACTGATTCAAATACGTTAGATGCGCCAGCCAGCAAACAACAACGTCGTCGCTTTGTAAAGCCTGGTGTAGCCGGGTTTGAAGCACATATTCACCGCCGACGATTTGGTCGTCGTCTATTTCATATCTCTGTTACGGAAGATTCCGGAAATGTCAATCTAGCTGAAAAAAATGAAAAGGAGGATACAGAAGTCTCATCATTTTCCATGTTCATGAGAAACGTGAACGAGCCTGGTAGGCCCGATTTATTGAACGCAGAGTTGTCTGAAGCAGGGCAGAATTCTGGAAATGAAGATAACTATACAATGGAAGAAGTCGACGTTGACAGTCCCATTGAATCACAAAATGAATTCACCTTAGACCCGTCTATCCAAAGTATCTCATTAAAGCGTTCATGTCGGGGTTCTAGAAATCTGTTGAGCCATTCACCGAATTTTGAGAGACCACAAGCAAAATCAAATGCACTAGTAGAATCAATCCTGGCGTGTCCGGACTTGTTGGAAGATCATTCGAGCGATTCTGATAGTCCTGATAGTTGCGCAGAGTCTAGGATTGACACGGTATCGCTATTGGTAGATGATGATGATGATGATATCGTAGAAACTGCTTTTCAAAAAGTCTATGATCCTGATTTTGATCGTCTCACCTCAGGAACCTGCAGACGGAAGCCGCAAGATATAAAAATCAGCTACGATGCGACCGACGACAATCTTGTGACGTTCTTAGGTGGTTTTCGTGGACATGGAAAATGTACTCGCAAAGTGAATCGATCTGGTGCAATCCGTGGAAATCGACGCAAAATGACCGAGGAGCGCAGATGTTCTTTTGAATTTCATTGTCGTCTGAACGAAGCATTTGATCGAATTCCACTCGAATTTCGAGATAACACAACGTGTCACGAAAAAGGTGAAGACTCTATCCATGTAGTAAAAATTGGCTGTAGAAGCGTTACATTTGATTCTCAACCACATATTCGATACTTTGAAGTCGAAGATACTTCGATAAGTCAGTGAATAGAATGCATGGGATATGGTAGTTCAACAAGTATTCAAAATTACCAGTATCTGTATCTGTATACACAAAACCCAGCGTATGCAGAGTACTTGCAAATGTATCATACAGATTTGTCCGATGTGATGCTGAATGATACCCGCTTGCTACTACAAAATATGGAAAAATAAAGAAGGCTTTCGTGATACGAATCGAAGAGTTTTGATGCAACTAAGTTCTCGAAGGATATCGATCCAAATAAAGTGGTTTCTTTGTTTACCACCTTTGTGAACCCTACCTATAAGACAACTGGTCTCATCATGACTCTATTTCTCTCCATACAAGTTCTCCCTATACACTCGTGCAGACACGTTTCATCCAGCTTCATCTACACTTTACCCTTATTCCGTTTGGCGCTGGGAGCCTTTGTGCTGACATATATCCTCTACAAGAAAAATCAGGCATACTAGCGCAAAGGTCAATCGCCGATAGCAGCACCGAAAACGATTAGACACAGCAAACTTGTTTCATCTGTAGAAGTTGCTAGGCAATAGGGTCATACTCGGAAAACATCCCGAGATGTATCGATTGAAAAATGCAATAAATAAAGTACTCTTGACGCTACATAAGCTAGCATTAATTCAAGTTTGGATGTTTTTAAGAGAGTGCAAATTAATGAGTCTCCGTAGGGTGACAAACTCTCTAAGTTTCGCTATATTTCCGATTGACACGATCAATGAATTGGCATTGAGGCGAATTTCTCGGTATCATTTTCCAAGAATGAGCATTTTTAATCTTAATTTTCGGATGCATTGAGGTGAGAATTTTGCTTCAATTGCATTTCCAACGCGGTGGCAGATCCATACAGCTACTTATTCACACACATCATCGCGTGACATCAAGTACGCAATCACGTCTTGAGCGTAACGACAAATGTCGTCATCGTCGTCGAAATATTGCTGCTCGGACTCCTTCATTTCTTTCATTGTCAGACTGAATAATGGCACCACCTTTTCCGCTAGGTGCTTATAATGCATGCATACTTGCTTCTCGCCTCTGATGAAAAACAATGCCTGTATTCGGTTTGAGTACAACGGGTATTCTTTTGACTTCAAAATTGCCTCGCCTTCGTCCAGACTTGTAGGGTATTGATCTAGTTGTGTATCCATCAGCTGTTTCAAAAGATTCAATGCTGCAATCTCATTTCTAAACGATATAGGCGGAGATGCATGAGCTGGACTTCGCATTTTCATGCTCGAGAATTCATCTTCCGTGGCCGCAATCAGCCTCGCAAAACTGAAACCTTCCCTTGTGCTTGGGTCTGAGTGTGAACAACTTAAACGAGCATTCATTGTATAAATGCCACTCTCGTAAAGATATGCGGTCTTGTCGTAAAGCAATTGGCCATCCCCAGGATCCAACTGAAAATCGACCATAATTTCATTGGGATTGCTACCATCTTCTTCAGTGTTATCTTCCACCGCAAATCCATAATTCAGCAAAAAGCGATGATTGCATTTCTTTCCATACGAATCATACACTTGAGCACCGGAGCAGATTGATTCTAGCGACGTGATCGTGAATCCATCCAACTTCTGATCAAAAGTCCAGCTACCCAATCATATTCGCAAACTTATTCAGTCATAATCACACACAGAATAGATGTCTCACCTTGTTTCTCGTGGGCGATAATGATTCAACATGTCTGCAAATGGAACTAGTGCAGCAGTCTTCACTCCGTCGATCGTTAAGCCGAAGTTTCGACTACAGACAATCATGCGAGCCCAAGAAAATCGTTCAAGCGAAAAGCGAGAAAATGATGGGTCTGCCTAAGCATCAACAAAAATGCAGCTAATTTTTTCATGTCAGATCATCATGTTGGTACCCTGCAGATGGCGTCATAATCCTTTCTGATAGCCGCTTTCCGTTCTTGTATTTGATGTAGGATGTAAGATCCTTTGAGCCAACTAAGTTCTTGGTCGGACCAGAAGATCGGCATATTCTTCAAAGTGGACGGAAGAGTGCTGTAGTAGTACTTGAAAAACGTTAGATCCTTCTTTGGTACAACATACATAGGAGTGTTACAAAACCCTGCTGGTATTACGTAAATGTATGAACTTCTACCTTCTCCATGTCAGTCAGTAGATAAAGTATCAAAAAGATGTGTTTCGGTGCCACAAACTCGATATTGTGTGCCAAGACTTTCTGTCCAATTTCAGTTTGCTTGCCCATTTCGACTGTTATCAGGCAATTCTTTGGAATGAATAAAATTCGTTCTCCTGGGACAAGCTCATTTCGACAATGCACTCCTCTAACTTCAGGTGCATATTGCTGTAGCATCAACTTCTTCGTCTCTGCACCCTGATTCTGCAACCAGTCTATCAGCTCCGCCCCCACAACATCGTTCTCCAAATCGGCCACATCTTCCCTCTTAGCTCGATCATTCTTGTTGATATTGTTTGAATTGAACTGCTTTGATTCAAGGCTATTGCTTTGTGAACGTTGTTGCTTCAGTTGCTCAAACGTTTGCTTATCCATTGGTGGAGAGCTAGCTGTCCTGTCGCTTGCTATGATAGGGGATATGCTGACATTGTTTAAAGAGGAGTCGCCTCGATGGATTATATTAGAGTTGCTGGACGACTCTCTTTCGAGAGCCAATGCGACATTCGACTTTGCCGCGTTCCCGGTTGTCGTCACATCAGAGTCAATGGGATGGTCTACCATTCCTACTAGACACTACCGTGTATTATCGATTTGAAGGTCCATTGACGCTATACAAAGTCATTAGAAAGACATACGTGCATGTTAATGTCCTTTACTTTATGCGTTCATGCACGGCGTTCTTCTAACATACCTCCAATAGCAAGTGTATGAAGCTACTAATATAGGGGCGGAATTATGAATGTAAGGTATCGGAAAAGTTGTGTGTGTAATCATGCCTGACTCAATCCATTCCATCAAGCTACCCAGTTTAGCATTCGTGTAAGCTGATTACTAATGGTAAAGACGGCCGATAATCACTGCAAAATTAGATGAGGAAACTTCGCAAAGTGTCTTTATAGCTCATCGGCTACGGTCAGCTTTCTCTGTTTCTGTCCTTCCCGTCTGACGTGAACGCTTTGCCACTTCTCTTGTCACCTCGCATTTGCTAAGCGTGCACACATGGAAATATCGTCTTGCTTGATGTCCACCAAGTAGGCAATGAGGACTATGAACATTTCGTTTGTATTTATAGTAAAATCACAGCGTTCTCTTAACAGTGTAGAGTTGTATCTCTGTTCTATCAAGTATGTAATAGGATTCTGTATTGCGTGAACTGAGGTGGTGTTGATTACTATCATAAAAATGCGGATCCAGCTCATTACGACTTGGATCTGCTTACTTCTTCGGACCGTTGATGAACGGAACGAGCTCCCATCAGAAAGAAGTCTTTTCGTGTGTGCTTGCCAGGTACCGAGCCTGGATTATCCGGGGGGCGGTACCGGACAAGTAGCTCCAACACAACTTTCGATCTTCAATTTTTTTGTAGTCAGCAGTTAGCTCATAGAGCACATCTGTTCCACGATAATCATACATTGCCCTACCGCTACACGTTATTGAGGAAGAATTCTGCTGCTCCAACAGTTAGCGTCCTGAATCCCTTGAGGAGAAGCGCACAGCTAATCGCTACTAGTTGAGTAGCGGTGCCAACGGGCCCGTACTAGAATAAGTTAGGGGCTGCAACTATTTCTACCACCTTCTAAGTCAGTGACTGAGTCATGGTCCAAATGAAATGCGATATCTGGTTTTGTGAGCAAGGGCGTGCTTTTCGGCAAAGTAGTGCGATGAGAGAAATAGGGACGACACGAGTGAGATGTACTTCAGGTCAGAATGTAAAGCGATCAAGGTATTCATTGTATTACATCATGATTCAATCTTTTGATAAGACCAGGTACCTCCTAGTCTACCCCTTCAAAACCGACGCATTGAATCGTCAGGCTTCTTTTGATGTGTTTCCTCGTCGAGAAGGCTTCTCACCAGATTTATCTATTGATTATAGACATGTGAGATTACACAATCTATCAGGAATATCAATGCGCACCTTTCTGAAAAGCCCAATTCACCGAAATTTTCTGCCCAAGTATCTCCTTTTCATCCATCCGATTCATGGCTTCTTTTGCGGCGTCAAAATCTTCAAACTCTAACAATGCGTAACCTTTGACAAATCCAGTTCTTCTATCTAGATTCATATGTATGTTCTTCACTTGTGCGTGTTCACCAAAAGCATCTAGGACATCCTCCTCTTGAGCTTCTTCGTGAATACCTGTGACAAAAAGAATCCATCCTTCGATCGATTTGAGAGCCTTATCATGATTCTTTTGGGCATTCCGATGCGTGGAGCGCTTCGTTGTGTTATCTTTACCATCCCCACTTTCATCTTGATCTAGCTTCTCGAAAACCCCTGCAGCATCAGGATACCGCTCTTCGTCCATTGCGGCCTTTCCTTTTCCACGGCCTTTGATACGACGCGATTTATCTTCGTTTGGTGACTTATCACCGCTGTCGCTCTTATCTGTATTTTTTATCAATGTGTTGATCTTCGTATCTTCCTCCTCTTCCATCGCCATTGCTGCATCGCTCTCATAGTCTACTTCTTCAGCCATGCTATATCGCAAATGTTGTAGGAATGTTTGGTTGCTCGCTTAATACAAGGCTTTGTCAAAATGATCAAGTCTGTGTGAAAAAGCACTTAGATTCATGTCTGTAACAATTTGCACGGTGCTTCCCGGAATGATTCAAGCTCGAGACCATTCTCATTTAAGCTTGTTGGCAATCCTTCTATCGTCAGAAATCATCACAAGTCTCAAGTAATATAAACTGAACAAAGATGGTTTCAAAATCCAAAATGGTATTCACATCACAGCAACAATTTAAAAGACATCCTAGAAAAGAATTCCAAAGACTGTCCAGAACCATGAGACTCATGAAAGAAGCTCGAAATATGCATCTCCGGCGTATTGGTTCACTTGCAGAGATTGTCGACGACGTCGCGCAACTGCCAAGATAATTACTCCGAGAAACGCGCTTCCCATCACAGCAAGCTGGGCAGCATGATTTTGCGGTTGAGAGATGTAAGAAGTGGCCGCATTCGAAGCTGAGGCCAGTACACGTCCTGCCACACGGACGTACCCTTCATCTTTCGTGTTGAATCTTCCATTGTTGTTCGAATCGCGTTCTTTTAAAAATTGTGAAGTTCCACTTTGAGTATCTTTGCTTGTCTTGTTCTCACCAACGTTCACTGCTGCTTCAAACGGGCGTTGCTTTTTCGCCTTTTTTAATGCTTTTTCTGGATTTTGTTGATATTTTTGTTCGGATCCGCCATTCGTGGATAAAATTGCCTGATCGCTTCTTGCCGTCGGATTCTTCCCGCGATTTTGAGGTCCATAAATACCTGCACTGGGTGGCGGGTTGCTTGTCAAAATTGAAGACTCTTGCGCCTGATTGATATCCCGAGGCGTATTACCTTCATCAATTACTTGAATTTGGTCGTTTGGGGGCTGTACATTCCTTTCATCACCAGCTTGTGGTGGGTGTTGATCGGGTGAAGAGATGGCGTTCACCGATGGAGCCGAGTTGTTTTCTCCAACATCAAGCAGTCCTCTTGCACTCACGAATCCTTGACCATTTATTTGGGCTCTCGGGTTGTTCCCTCCAACACCAACAGAGCCTTGTCCTTTAGCCTGAATCAAAGGTATATTACCTCCAGCACCGACGGAGCCTTGACCATTAACTTGAGCACCCGCGTTTGTTCTTCCAACACCAAGCGATCCTTGACCATTGACCTGGGCTCCCGCGTTGTTCCCTCCAACACCGACAGAGCCTTGATCATTGACTTGAGCGCCAGCGTTAGATCTTCCGACACCAAGCGATCCTTGATCATTGACTTGAGCTCCCCCGTTATTTCCTCCAATACCGAGCGATCCTTGACCGTTGACTTGAAGTCCCGGGTTGTTTCCTCGAGCTCCAGCACCGACAGAGCCTTGACCAGTAACTTGAGCTCCCACGTTGTTTCCTCCAACACCAAGCGATCCTTGACCATTGACTTGAAGTCCCGGATTGTTTCCTCCAACACCTAGTGACCCTTGTCCTCTGACTTGAACCAGCGGTATAGTACCTCCACCACCGACAGAACCTTGACCATTAACGTTAGTTCTGGGTGTATTGCCTCCTAAGCTAACTGATCCTTGTCCTCCGATCAGACCTAATACATTTCCATCAACCGACGCTTGCACTGAACCTGGTGTGTTGCTAGTTAGTCCTAAATTATCACTTCCTTGAGCTCTAGGTATGTTGTTCCTTCCGTCAACGTATCCTTGAGAATTATTTTGATATGAAGGTGTGTTGCTTCTTGCATTTCCGCGTCCGGGACCAAGAATTTGGTGCAGAGGAGAGAAAAGTCCACCCAATAATCCTCCACCTGCCCCACCGTATCCTCGACCGTTGACTTGAGAACCCGGATTGTTTCCTCCAACACCAAGCGACCCTTGTCCTTGGACCTGGACAAGAGGTATGTTACCTCCTACACCGACGGATCCTTGGCCACCAATCTGGGCCCCCGGAAGGATTCCTCCAACTCCAAGCGATCCTTGACCACCAATATGAACTCCCGGGTTATTTCCTCCAACACTTACTGCCCCTTGTCCTCCAATTAGACCTGGCATATTTCCACCAAGCGACACATGGACTAGAGATGGGCCTCTTGAAGACTTGTTGTTTGGCACCACGTATGTAGTTCCTTGCTCTCTAGGTACATTGTTCCTTCCGTCAACGTATCCTTGAGCATTATTTTGATATGGAGGGATGTTTCCACTTGCACCCCCACGCCCACGACCAAGAATCTGGGTCAGAGGAGAGAGAAGGCCACCCAATAGTCCTCCACTCGCCCCGCCGTATCCTCGACCACTGACCTGAGGTACTGGGTAATTCTCTACAGCACCAGGCGACCCTTGTCCTTGGTTCTGGACCGGGGGTATGTACCCACCTGCTCCGATGTACCCTTGGCCATTTTCTTGGGCTTCCGGATTGTTCACTCCGATATCAGGAGACCATTCTCCTTGGTTCTGGACCAGGGGTATGTTACCACCTGGCCCAACGGACCCTTGACCATCAACGACCTGATCAGGTCCCTGTTCTGGATATGGGACTATTGGGGAGTCACTGTTTGACGTAGAGTACTCACTGCGTCTAGGAGTGGCATCAACTTTAAAACGCTGATCGATTCCTTGAAACGAAGGGATCTGTTCGTTGTCTGCAGCATCATTACTTTGCCGACGTACGTTTGCTAAAGTTGGATTTTTTTTAAATGTGCGGTACTCACGAGGTCTAACGGGTCCCCGATCTTGACGTTTGATATCAGCAAACTCCTGATTATCACCTTGACCCGGTTGACTGATAATGTCTTCCGGATTGCGTGCGAAAGTACGATGGACTTGAAATTCAGGTCTATTCTTGTCTACTGAAGCTTGTACTTCATTTTGATTCTGTGCTTGCCCGGCAATAAACTGACGCTTTTTATCCTCATTGCTTTCTAATGTTGGAGGGACTTCTACATTCTCATTTTGTGGGCGTTCGGTTTCAGGAACCTCATCGGAAGTTTTGAAAGGAAATTGTCTTGTTTCTGGGGCATTCTGTTCATCGATCATTTCGTTACCCTCCTGAATAGAATCACGTGAAAGAAGAGTATTAGACGTCAAGACCCGATAGTTGGAGTTGGCTTGTCCATAGGCACTATTTTTTGGTGCAGGTGGTGGTCGTGTTGGTTCACAGCGCATCAGACTTTTTGCGTTACCTTGTGTCTTCAAAATCGGTACACAACTTGCTCGGGCACCGCAGGTTGGGCAGCATCCCTTTTCTATTTCCGTGAGTACTGTTCTGCGGTCGGGCGTCATGAAAATGCGATTACCATAACATAGCTCATATACAGATGATTTAGTTGCAGGGCACGTATCAGACTTGCACTTTGGATCCGCGACGGCTTTGTCTGAGTCTTGACAAACTGCAATTGAAAACGTCTGATCGCATCTCTGTGTGTTGCTTCCACCAGAGGGATCCGTGTAAGTAAATTGACATCGCGTGATGACTGAGTCGGTAGAAGGTTGGGTACGAGGTAGATCAATTGCAAAATGTTTGACTACTTCGGAACCCGAACATTCTTTTCGCAGAATCTCAGTAGCTGGAGTTCCTTGATACTCAATTGTGCACATAATGTTGCTGACCCTCGCATCGGGATGATTCGGTGAGTTTGTTGATCCAACATTGGGATGATAATTGAATGTCAGCTCCAAGAAATTGCTTTTTTTGTATGAGCATAGAGCATTACCGGCGTTGGGACGTGGCGTCGTCGCCTGGTACCACATGCTTGGAAAGTAATTACAGATAGTGACAGGTGGAACACGACGCAGCACAATGTTAAAGGTGGATCGATACGCAAGACCGCATTGCGTCCAAGCCTCCACAATAATCTCAGTCTCATTGGATTTCCAAGCCTGTTCTTGATGTTCTGCAAATTGTTGCCATTGCGATGAGCTGTCACTTGAGACTTTGTATCGCCAGAAAACATAATTGGCGGCGGGGAACTCGCTATTTTTATCTAGTAAATCAAAGTTGAAGTTCTCATGACGCACAATCAGGCTGTCCATTGAAGCTTTGAATATGCAATCCGGATTGGATTCCGTGCAATCCAGTGAACGATGAATCTGGGTCTGTGTTTGAAGTTCTCCGTTTGGTAAGCTTTTCTTCACAATAGCTGAGTCATTCATATAGGATGGTGCAACAGATGCGGTGGCAGTAACAAGTGTGTCACCATGGAATTGTAGACATTGATCTAGCTCGCATCCTTCCCCAAAGATACCCTCACATCGTTCCGTGTAGAATTTGAAATTGCAGCTGTAGTCGACCCATCTCTCCTGCAGTTTCATCGATAGTCGACAGCATCGCTGGCACTGTCCCTCGGCGACCGGAACAGATTTTTGCAATATATCAGTACTTCCAAATGGATTCGTCTTCGTCGATGAGCTACGTAATAGTGCCAATCGAAAGTGGTCCGAGTTGAAACATTCTTCACCAGAGCGATAATTACTTTGCTTTATATATGTTGTTGCAAAAAAGTCTTTCAGCTCAAAAAGCTCTTCATCACAGCGATTCTGAACACTACACGCATCATTGGAGGCAGTTTGTTGCACTTTGTAAAGATCCATGATCGCAGAATTTGCTCTATCCAAATTGGATACCGTCGACACTGCGAATCCAGCGCTAGACTCACACTCCGAGCCTTCACAAAAACGAGTCGGGCAAGTCTCTGTCTTCCTCGGGCGGGTTTTGTCGATAATAGCGAGACACCCCTCACATTTCGATGAACTTAGTTGAGGAGTCTTCCCTGCTTTATCATATGACCCGGTCAGGTCATAAGCAGTCAATGTTAGTGCGTATTGACCGTAGCCGGGAAATGTTAGCATGTCAATTCTTGATTGTCCATCCTTATGATAATCGTTCCAAGAGTACGTCGATGGACTAGAAGATGGGTAAGAATCGGGATAAGGCTTTACTTTGTTGGGTTTCAATTTCGAAGGAAGTGGCTGTTTCTGATCGCATTCCTTCCCATTTAATTGGGTAGAGATCGATCCATGTTCGTAAACAACAAGTGACTTTTTTTGGGATCCAAGCTCGATACGTGAGCCAGTCACTTCGTGCTTGTCTTCGAGAGAAATTGTTCTTTTCCCTGACGTAAAGCTGTCAAATGGGAAGGGAACCGGAATTTTCCAGCTGCTGGAGATATTGGAGAATGGACATTGCGGAAAGTTGTCTCCAGGCTTTACTTCATGGTAGAAAGGACCCTCATTGCTCCAGGTACACGAACATTGCTCGGTTTCCTTACGAATACATTGAGCGCTTTCACGACCAGCATCTATTGTGTACCCTGCTGGACAGCCACAAAAACAATTTGGATTGTTCGAAGCATCGAGATACGACACCGGAATTCCATTTTTGAGACTGGGACATTGCCAGGAACGGAGAGAAGAAATTGGATTAAACAAAAAAATTTCTCTCAAATTCCTGAGCTTGAAACCATCGGTGTTTTCTGCTTGGCAGATCGATCCAGAATCACATATTTGAAAGTTGAAATTATTCTCCACCTGGACGACCTGTTGGTATGAAATCACCCGCTTGAGACAAGTGATATCATTGCTAAAGCTAATGACAGCCACCGGTCGATCTGGTGCGTACATTGGTGGGAAGTTTGGCAAAACCTTACCATAGACACTGAAAATAGCAGCCCGCTTACGATTTTTCGCTTCCCGTGTAAACGTAGATGCTACCAGAGTTCGAGCAGTTGCGTATGGTCCTTTCAGCTCGATGTTGTTCGTGCTGTCTCCGTAATTGTTCACTGTTTGATACTGGTGATTGTTTATTGGTTGAGTTGGGCAATTTCCATTAACGATCACTGTGTGAAATTTGAGCTGAACATTATCTCTGTTTTTCAAATACTTTGTTGTATCTGCTTTGCTGCCTAATTGATCAATCCAACTTCTGATTATCTCAAAGTCCTCGTCATTCAAACAGTCGGAAATCGCGAGTACGACAACAATAGAATTCCCTTTTTGTAGCTCGGTGTTCAAAGTACACGGGAACAAACTGCTTGGATCATTGGCAGCGCTTTGTAAGACGGAATATGGAAGCGGCGAGCGAGAAAATTTTTCGAACAATACTTGGTCACATTTACGTTTGTTAACTCTTGTCGTGCTCAGTGAGAGGCAGAACCAAGAGAGCAGCAAACACTGCAACAAAATCATTGCGAAGCTGGTACACTTTACAAAAAGCTTATAAAGATCTCAACTAATTGATGCGCTCTTTAGCAGTCTCTACGGAAAAGTGAAAGTGCGTGAAAACTACGGCTATCACTGCTCACGTCTAGATACCAGGAGACTTCTCTCCGGAATCGGCGACTCCCGAGTGAAGAGTCTCGCGACTCTGGAGGAGTTCCGAAAAGGTGACATATCCTTCGTTTGTCCAGGAAGCTCAAGCGTCCGGCGACGCTATCCAACAGGCACAATTGGGTATATTTGAGGCTATGATGTGACGGAGTAAAATAAGCCATATAGGCTCAGGGTTTTATTCAAGCGGCAGTAAAAGTATACTGTTTAGTTGTTTTGCAATCATCGATGTATTCTGAAACAAATTATCCGACGCGAGCCAACATACCGCCAATTTGGTTAGAATTCATGTGCCATCAATCATTCTAGTAGCGCTACAAGCTGAAAAAAGCGCTATACCTAGCTATAATTTGGAGTCATTCAGGTTTTTTCCCCGCTAAACAAGTCTTGTTTCGAAAAGAACCGTACTTCGTCTTTATGCAGAGGTCTATAAATATGAAGTAGCATCCCTACTTGAGCTTGGTGAGCAAATGGATAGAGATCGTCAAGAGACGGACTTGGATCTTTGCACAGGTCGTTTCTCTGCCTCCATTTCATTGCATTGATATAATAAATAAGCTATTTTTGACCTTGCTAAACCTGGATCCAATCACATGATTGTGTGCTATTCTTCTCAGCTTTTCTTTCCCAAAAATAGCAGTCGTCTTTTCCTGTTAATTAATACCGTTGGCTGTTGGCCATCCATTTGAAGCTGCGCAATTCTCCATCATGCTCACAAACTCTCTTAAACTACTGATCCAGGAACGATTGCGCGCAAAGATATTTCGTGAGGATGTGACAGATAACAGCAATGCTTCAAGACCCACCCCACCATCGTCGCTACATCCAGAGATACTCGATACTCTAGTGATTTGCAAATCGAATTTGAAGGGTGAGATACTCGCATCGTCTGCATCGACTGCCCACAAATTGACAAAGACAGCGCCCGAAGTCGATGATGTATTGCACGTGTCGAATTTGGGTACATATTTGCATGAAGAAGAGAGGGTCTCCGAACGTACAATTGCAAAATATCGCAATCGTATATTCAGAGACAATCCTCGGCAAGATGAGTTTTGGAACAGAGGATCGAAGGCGTGCTTAAAAATGGATTCTTCATCGGTTGTTTCTCACCCGGAAGCTCATGAATGCATCGGGTCGAATCCTGCAGATAAAACGAAGATAACCATCACCACATCTGGCGGAGACGCTGGAAGCAGTGTCGCGACTTCTCCGCAGCCTGCATCTTACGCACTTCGATTCAAATCCAAGGTGTCATCTGATTCGACCCTCCACTCAGCTAGAGAAGGAACAAAGCGAAAGGCTGATGCAGAAATTCTCTCATGTACCATTCAAGGATCTGCAGTAGTAAGTTGTTACATAAAGTTGCTAGCTCCTCAACCGTGAACTGACTACTGGGTATCGATCTCCAGGCATTTATAGAAAAAAGAAGACGACGAGCTCCACAGCTCACACCGCGAACACTTGCGACCCAGCGATGGCTTCAGTCTTTGAGTTCTACCTTAGATGTGAAATGCTTTCCCAAGTGTGATGGTTTCCTGTAGTCAGACACCTGGATTACCAGCTGCCAAATCATACATCAGTGCTTTTTCAACATCATTTAGGATGTAATCGTGTGCAATTTTGGACCAAGCCTTAGGATCAATTTTTTTGGCCACCTATCGTGCATTGGCTTTATTCCAAAGCCCGTATCTATGATATGATACGTAATTAGACTGATTAACTGCCGAATCATCTAACTGATAATTTATGTCGACGAGTTTCAACGTTATAATTAGTTTGTTTGCTCGCAACATAGACCACTTTTCACTGATTTAAGGCCGTGATTTTGTACGCAAATGTCCACGCTAACATCATCCGATCTTCATATCAAAAGGAGTACAACCAGAGTACGAGCTCCACCAGGAGGCGTCTCCATTCTTTCATTTGGTAAGTTGAGCCCGTGATTTAATTCATGCACTGCCCTATACCATTTCCACATGATATCAGGTCCGGGTGGTTTCGGTGCTACTTTCGATCAAGTTGGATCTGATGAGGTTCACTATAATGGAACATCATGCCACATCAGTCAAATAGAAGAGAATAATCCCGCATTGAGGCAACCGATACAAAGTTGTAATGTAAGGAAGGCGTCTGCAAATAATTTGGATAGTTTACACAGCGAGCTCAGTGGATCATCTAAGCTGGGAATTTCTAACCGGGACCAGTACGATTCATATATTGATAATACGATGCGCAAGTCTTCAAATGTGTCTTTTGATTCCTCCATGTCAAACCCCACCTTGTATACGTATGGCTCCAAAATCAAAGCACCAATAACTTCTTCGAAAAGAGATCAAAACTGGGAGAAGAAAAGAAGATTGTGGCTATCGAGGTCTGGATCCCTTCTTAAGGAAATAATTGTCGACAGAGATCATATGCCAAGTCAAGCAGAGGAATTTTGTTACTCCAAAGGCCGAGGTCGAGAGCCACAGGAAGTTACATCCCCTTTATCAAAGTTGATGTGTGATCATAGCCAGCTTCAGACCAAGGGTCCTTTACACCAACAGCATTCCACAAGAATGCAGGTTGACAATCAAGACCATGCTTCTTTTCACCACGCAGATACTGGATCCAGCCAGGTCAAATGCACATCGTACAATCAAATGCGTCAAGAAGCGGCTACTTCAAGAGTATCATGTCTAGGAACACGAGCAGCTTCTCGACAACCTCCTGGTGGCCACTCAAATTGGAATCCATATTGCTAAAATTGATACCCATGTTTACCATATACAATTCTCAATATGATAGCTTGTACTTGATCAGTGCAAATAATTGTTTGGTAGTTTGATGTTGCGCTTTTGGACGATGTATGATACAATGCTGACCAGGAGCAATGTTTGCTTAGCATTGTATTCCATTGATCCACCTCATCACTTTAGGTCCAAATCCAGATACATTGATAGGGATAGATCTAATGAAATATCGTATGGCCATAACTTTTCCTCCGAGCCTTGTTGTTGTGGACCGATGATTCCAGTCAGTGTCCAACAACGCTGGTTGTATGTGTCGATATCGGAATCCATTCGGGAATTATTCTTGGACGAGACTGTGTGACATGATAGTATGGATTCAGAATTCGATCTTGTCCAGTCAAATGAGACTTCTGAAGAGAATATTCGACTCATAAATTCATTTGCTTCCAGACAAACTTTTGGGCGCTTCACTTCTTCCTGAGCCCAAATACCATTCGGCGACCCATACTTTGCACTTTTTGCGCAGACTGACTCCAAATTCACTAAATCACGGTAAGCACGAGAGCGCTTCATGTCTAGTTGAATACTTACAAGTGATGGCTTTGGCCTTATTCAAGTTTGACTGTCTGACTCAATATTACTTTGTAATTTGATTGCGAAGGTAAATTGACTTGAGCTGCCGAAATATCTTGTATCCTGTACGAAAGCCTTTTTGATCATTTGATATGCTGTCACTATCCGTATTTATAGAGCTCAACTTGCGCATGCGTTTTTCTTACTGACTATATGAGGAAAGTGCAGTCCCATGATGTGATAAACGATTCGAGGTCCTATCGCTACGTGCCGGAAAGCCAATCAACCTTTATAAAGTGATATCCCAGCAGTGCAAAAAATTGATAGACAGGCGTTCCTTCAAAACCTTTAGAAACGGATAGTAGAAAGACAACGTTCGGTTGAAGTCCAACTTGAATTTGCCATGAAATTATCACTGATTAGGTAACATCAAGTCAGTGTCTGTCAAACTGAATCAAAACGACGTTTTCCATGGGTATCATAACGGTCAGCTGAACGAGACCCTTTTATGAAGCTTTACATTCATTTAGAACATAGCATTGGATAGATAGCCAGTCTGTATTCATCAATCAAGTGTCGACAGATCTCCCACCTTTGCATTCTTTGTCCCTAGAATACGAGCATTTTCTCCTTGTTTTGTAAGAGCTTGTGAGTCGGCTCCGGTCTGTAGCAATACGCTGACTACTGCATTTGATCCATTATACGCGCCACAATGTAATGCTGACCAACCTTTGTAATCTCGGGCCTCGGGATCCGCGTTATGTTCCAATAGCACTCGAACAATTTCCTTAGCACCTCTCAAACACGCAAAATGCAAAGGTGTTCGTTTGAATAAGCGATTTTCTACTGCATTCGTATTCGCCCCAAGCCTTATCAAAAACTGCACAGCTTCGAGGTTTCCGTAATCGCAAGCCCAGTGCAAGGCGGTCAAGCCATACTTATCTCGCTCATCTAGATTGCCTTCTTTTTCTATCAATATGCGCATCAATTCTTCCATGTTTCCTTCTCTTACTGCGTCATGTAAGGGACTTGCATCCCACACTGTGTGCAGATCATCAAGCCCTCCGTGTGCTGGAAAGTTCATGAGGTTAGCGTGTCGATCGAGACCCCTCACTTGATGTGTGCAACGCTATCGTCAATATGACGGGTACAATGGATCGCTCTTCTTTGGTTTAGTCGTTCCATGGTCGCATAAGATAACGTTGTGAAGAGTCAGTAGCGAATCGCCGCAGTAATTAAAAATATTGAAGGACGTGGAGATGGAAAGCCAAGTGCATTCACCTTGTATTGGAACCACCGATGGAAAGGAGGAATATGAACCACCAATTTTGGGCTGCTCGAATACGGAGAATAGCATCAGTTTGACGCCGGACAAGAGTGAGGATACAATCATGGACGAAATGATGAAAGAAGGAAGTCGAGCACTTGCAAGAAATAGAGAAAAGATTGCGCATAAACGCCGGCAGGAAAGTAAGAGCTCTTTTGGAGCGGGGTTACAGAAAGGATTTCTATCTTCAGGAAGTGTAACATTAAAAAAAGTCACACCTGTATCGTCAAAACGAGAGTCACTGGTAGACTCGACATTCTCCGATCAAGCAAAATCTCTCATTGTGCGGTCACCCTCAAAAATTAATCAGCAGGAAGCTGCGAAGGATAACTCTTTCGTGTTTCCGGAAGTACAGAAAGTGATGAACGAGTTAGGCAATAACAATAACAATGGTAAGTGGTGAGAAAGTATGGCTGAATTCAGCATGCAAACTCTTTTGGTATACAGATTGGATGAACGGAGCATTAATGGAAAGACTTTCTTCGGAACCGGAGCTTTGCGAAGGTATTTCATCGTGAGTGTATCTGTACCAATTTTCATGGATGATGCGTTCCCGCAGCCATGCAAAATAGAGAATTTATGGAAGCAATAACGGAGTTTCAGAATGATCCAAAGAAAAGCATAGAGAAATATAAGGCATGCAATACGTACATTACCACGGTGAAGTAGCTAAACTCTATACACGTCACAGAACAATCCAAAATTAGGCTGCATGCTACAGAAGTTCATTGCATTTCTAGGAGATCATTTCGAGCAGGTTCATTCCAACCCAAAGTGTTTAAAGCTGACCTACTAACTAATGATTTTCAGGTTGCTGAAGAGATGGAAAAGAAAAACACAATCATCCCTTCAGTGCCACCACCTGCCACAGAAAACGTTAGCAGGGTTGTTGATTTGGACGAAGCACGCCTAGACGCAATCCGAAATATGCCTCATGAGCCGGAGGAAGAAGCTCAAATTCAAAGCATACTGAATAACCAGCAGTTGATGAACGCTTTAGCCGATGAGAAGTTCATGCGAGTCCTTCAGTCTTGCCAAAATTCATCCAGTGGCCTGCAAGCCCTTGCTCGGGATGCTAATTTCGGGCCTAAATTGCGCTTATTGCTTGAAAATAATATGGTACAATTGCAATAGTGCGCTTATGTCATATCATAATTAAAGTAAATAAAATTCAAAAATGAGTAAGCGTGTGGACGTTGAGACAGCAAAGTATCACGTACTGCAAGAAGGTGTAGTGATTTCTCAAGCTCAAAGCCAGTGATTCATATCGTTTACTATTTCTTAGAGCTCCAAGTCCTTGTCGCTCAGCAACAAAAGTATAGGCAACAGGCCAATGAGAACAATATGGTGAAACAAGAGCTTGATTTGGTCCACGATGAAACCAAAGTGTACAAGATGGTGGGTCCAGTCCTTCTCAAGCAGGACTTAGAGGAAGCAAAAACGAATGTGAACAAGAGAATCGAATTCATCAAGCACGAACTGTACACACTTTCAAGAAGACTTCCGTCGCTTGCCATGCTCACTATCATTATACTTGCAGATATAAAGTTACCAAAAAGATCGAAGACAAAGAAAATGAAGCGATCGAAGTTAGAAAGGAGGTGAAGTTTTGTAACTTTATTGATAGAATAAGTCGACTGAGTTTTGCGTATATTTGCAAATGCAGATCGCCACCATACAAATGGAAATGCAGAAACAAGCGGCAGAGGCGTCAAGAAATGCTATTGCTGCAAATTGAGACTAGAATTATTTTACCCACAAAATTGAAAGAATTGATGTGTTGATTCATGGAGCGGCTACTACAATTATAACTCTGCAAAACTGTGCGGACGAGCACCAAGCAAATCGCTTCGTACGACGGCGTTAACTTCAGCCAAAGTTGTCCTCGCTATTGGTGTTGCATGGAGGGTTGCACGACCAGCCTCGTGAATACGAACAAGAACGTAATCGCCTTGAGCGGCTCTAACTCCATTTACTCCAAGCGGCATGTCTATTGGGGAAAGCCCATCAGGATGATTCAAGTCTTGACTGCCGGAATGTCCAGCACAGTGCATACTTTTCAGTTCCCTGTATCGCTGCAGCGATGTTGGCATCATTACGTCGGGGAATACACAGCGCTTGTTTGTGTCGGTCAGGCCAGTCAGCTTTGGATTCTCGTCGGTTGATCTGCGACTCGCTCCTTGAACCAGTACAACGTGCAGACGATCGCTGTTTTCTGCCAGGTTCTTCCTGGTCACGATACTGCTAAATTCATCGATAATTTCCTTGAGACGACGTAGTTTGACTTCTTGGGGTACGTTATCCTCCATGCGATGTGCAGCATGAGTTTTTGCACGTAAGGAGTAGGTAAACATGAATGCTTGGTCGAAGCACACACGTTGGATGAGTGTCAGCGTGTCCTGATGTTCTTCTTCTGTTTCACCGCAAAACCCTGTGATAAAGTCTGATGAGATCGAGACACCTGGAATACGGGTTCGCATATTTTCTGCCAGTGCCAAGTATGCTTCTCGCGAGTAGCCCCGGCGCATACGTTCCAAAACGGTCGTGCTTCCACTTTGTGCGGGCATGTGTACACTATTACAGATATTGTGCCGTTCCTGAATCAAATCGAGCACATCATCGGGGAAATCCTTTGGATGAGGTGAGGTAAAACGTATGCGCATCTCACTGTCCACTTGTGACACATGATCTAAAACATCAACAAAGCGAAAACCTGTTGCGTTCCGAGCTTTAAACATATTCTTGAACCCATTTGCACTAACATAAGCGCGTCCTTTCTCCTGTGCTTGTTGTGATTGTTTGTCATGATAGCTATTCACATTTTGCCCCAGTAGCATAATTTCTTTCACTCCTTGGTCGCGAAGACTCTTCACTTCTGAGATTATTGATTCAAGTTCACAACTTCGTTCCCTACCTCTTGTAAAGGGTACAATGCAGTAAGAGCACATATTGTTGCACCCTCGCATTATGGACACAAACGCAGACGGGTTTGAAGGATCTGATCGCACTGGTACAATGCCTGCATATGTTTCATCTAATGAAAGCTGCACATTCACGGCGGATTGCCCTCCTCGAACAACTTGCAACAGATTTGGAAGATCACGGTAAGCATCAGGGCCAACAACAAGGTCAACCATTTTATCACACTCGAGCAATTTGGTTTTCAAGCGTTCTGCCATGCAACCCAAAACACCAACAGTTGGTAAGTGGTTTCTTGTCGATTTATGACGCAGTAGCTTGACTTTTATCTGCCGCCATTGTTCTAATCGATTCCAAATTTTCGATTCTGCGTTTTCTCGAATGGCACATGTATTCAGGAGAATAACGTCAGCGTCTTCTGGGTTTTTTGCAAGCTGATAGCCATTTTTGACTAGAATGGCATGCACGATTTCCGAGTCAGCAGTGTTCATTTGGCAGCCATACGTCTCGATGTAAAAGTTTTTCGTTTGCGTCTGCTCTTCATTACCATCCATGTCAGCAAGATTTGAAGGAAAGTTCATTGCGCTTGTTTCATTTATAATGGATTCTTGAGGATAATCAATAGGATGTGCCGAAAGGTGGCTTCTGACTATGAAATCCTGAAGTGTTTTACCATCAGCCTCGTTGAGCGATGATACTCTTTTTCTACTTTTTGCTTTAGTCGTGAACAAACTCTGCTGAGACCGTAGCGCTTTGGATGGAGCCCTTCGGATCGTTTGGCGGTGCGGCCATATGCGCTGGAGCATTTCGATCAGCTTGCTCGGGTTTCAAGTCGATTGGATTGAGTAATTATTGCCCACCCATCATTGGTGGTAAAAGTGTGAAGGAAAATCTCAGCTGATTTACGGACAAGCGCTTTGGGCAGCAAATTCCTCATTATGATCGACAATTATAGAACGCAACACAACTCTCATGAAATACAAGTACGACAACTATGCCTGTACGATCTCATTTCTCTGAAGATAATCGAAGATGGACACCGCGCTTGATTACGCGATTAATCGTTACAATTGCGTCGTTGTGTCGAACCTTGACTCAACACTGATCAAGGTGGGGAGAAGCGCCGCATTCATCATCTAGCTGCGTTGATGAAACGATTTACAACGGTACATATGCATATCATGCAACTGAGATGGGTAGCTGCAATATTTTCTAGGGAAGTAACGAACGCAAAAGTTCATCGGCTCGTGTAACGAAATGGTTTTCGACTAATGGGAATACGTTGGTCGTATTTTATTTTTTTACGCACACTTCTCCAATTATCATTGCTGAAAACTACATAGCATTGATACACTTACACGAACTGACATTCAGCTACTTTTATCAGCCCGTATGCCATTCCAAGTCGTCACTTATACAGGTCGAGCAAGTACATTGTCAATTTTACTTGATATGCCGTGGGATACTGCTTCAAAAGATTATAAGGCTTTAGCTTCTGTAGGCGACATTTATGGTTGCCAGCATCGTTGTGTCCATGTCTCTCGTCTTACAGACTTGCGTATTATTTCAGTAATGCTATATTGTATGCATAGGCTCTATTGGTACCTTTCGTTAGCTGCTACAAGTGCAGTGAACAAGTCAAGCGGGTGCTCAGTTGCACACATTATTTGCAGTGCTCTATCTATTTTCGCAGTCCTTGTTGTGTATCTGGGCTTGCATGTTCATGCAAAGCAGGAGAAAGAAACATGGAGCAATTGAGCTTTCAGGACGTTTTTTATTAGAGGCTCTCAGTCACGTTCACGCAATATAGCAAGTCCATTTTTATTCAACTCGACTTCCCATCTAACGCAACAGACTCAGTAAGCAGGGAGTTGAGACATAAAAGTCCATTCTAAACGTACTGCTCGTAGCATGACTGATAGAATTGTAGTAAGCGTTTCTGGCGCGCTTGTAATGTTTCCTTGTTCATGATATCCAATTCTTTAGCTGATCTGAGTGATAGGAACACGTAAGTGAAAAGAAACTATGTGCTCGAAAAAGCTCCTCAGATACTCGCCTAGAATTCAAATTATGAGAAGAAGATGGAGAGCTATGACCTTTTCGAAATAGGAGACGCTCTTCCCAATTCGCACAAATCGCGATTCGCTCGTTCTTGTTGCGGTAATCTCGAGCTTGAACAAGTTCTTCTTCTCGACGAATATACCGCTCCACATTGGGATGCTTCATTTTTTCGCGTGATTCTGCCAATGTATCAGGCTTTCACCGGAGCTTAGTATATAGGTCTTTTCGGCGGTATTTTCTGAATGGGTAAATCGAAATGGCCAAAAATACGAATGCGGTTACATCGAGGGCGTGGAGTCGGACTGGCCGACAAACGTCGCATCGTAATCACTTCCACTCAGAACAGAATCTGGGAGTCTGGTAGTAGCGTCGTTGTTCCAGCGTAAGTGAGTTTAGAGATAGTTGATGTTAACGCACACGTGATATTCGAAACTGAAACAGGATAGCTTTTAATCGGACCAACGCCATATTCGCACTGAAATGAAGCACGAAAGTGCAGTAAGCCTGACCAACTGCACTACTGATTCTGAATGATCTCACGTTCCTTTATCATCGCGTCGAGCTTACCGGCAATCATCCTGATCTAATTCTTCCGTGCGGAAAGCAGCACAATTTATCGTAAAGGAACAAACAGCGAGATCGAATCTGTTGTGACGATTTGAGGTATCCAAGTAGTTTGTTAAATGAACTATACCATAATCCACAATGATAGGTCTCATTCGATCGTATACTTTTATCTTTTATATTTGCAATGAGGGAAGTCTTCATAAAACTGACATTGGTAAATGTATTGTCGAATGCAAATTCTCACCACTTCCAACTCTGTGTGAGATTTTTCTGTCCTCAACATTTATGTCCAATTCACAGGCCCACGTAATAGATTAGTACCCTGGCAACGGTGCTGCATGTAATGGTCATGGGCATGGTCAACCCCACTGATATGTTTATGTCGGCATCGATGGCATCCGAAACTAATCCACAGAATTGTGTTGATCCCGTTTCAGGTCAACTCGACTTCCCATCAAGGTAAGGAAGTAGAGAGTCTGGACAGGTTACTCTGCTTCAAGCGTACTGCTCGTACCTAATGTCCCTGCATCCAGCTCTTTGACTGAGTATCAGCATCCTGCCATAAAGAATGTGCGTGCGGTTTAAAATGCTCCACGGCTACGATCTTCTTCACGAATAAAAAGCTCACATTGGAATGTTTCCTGGCAGCAGCTTCCGCTGAAGCACTGGATCCAGTAATCCAGCTCCCAGTGTTGATCTATCACGGAAACTGAAGAGTCCAAATATTGACGAGCACAAAACGTTATTGAAAAGATCAAATAGTTGTAAGCACACCTGAGCTGATTTTCACTTAAAGCGGCATTAATTCGATGGGTGCGGCTATTGCCACAGACGTTTTCGCTATTGCCACAGTCGTTTTAGCTATTGCCACAGACAGGTAGCATTTGATTGGCTAATATCTAAAAAATAGTATGATTGTTCGATTGCATGTTCTCCCTTAGCTCTCACAGAATTTGATATTGCGTTAAACAAAAGAACTATAGAGTACGGCTCACCGATTAGTATATCCTTAACGGACACTTCGGTGTGGCTAAGATAAAACAACCTTTTTTTTTCTAAATTTAACCCAGACATCCGACTGAACCTCAACACTGGCTTTTCTTTCCTTGCACTTCTTAGAATTCGAGCGATGTCCTTGTTCGCCACAAGCTCGACATGAGCGTTTATGTGTCTTCTGGGTGACTTTCACGTACTCAAAATCCTGAATAATCGCCTCGCGTCGATCGGATATGTTGGCGAGTCCTTCCTTTTGAGCGCACACTACTGGCTCTTGCAGAACTCTTGTAGTTTGCTGCGAGAGTCTGGGATGCTCGTCGAGTGTCGCGGTTTGCTGATGGTCTGGTAAGGCCCCGAATTTGAAACGCACTTGGTCAAGCCCCAGTAAGAGAATTTTTGCCGGTCGAGACAAAAGAGGTCTTAATTGTTGGGGTTTAGCCAAGTGTCACTGTGAATGAATGTCGCTCAACTGCAAGTCGTGTTCTTGATCCAGATATAGACGCAGTTTTTGTGATCAGGGGAGACCCCAGAGAGTGTTATGAACTCCCGTGCAGTTTTTTTTAACTTTTTTGCGGCTGACGAGCGAGCTTCAGCTGTTCGTAAATCTGATTCAGCGCAAATGAGAAATTTTCAGACTGATATTTTGAAAAATCATCTCTTGAGGCGTTGGATGTGCATGATTGCATATTCTTATTTGCTGACGGTGCCGGGACACGTCTTCTTCTGCATGATTATTACAAATTATTAAAGTGTCCTGTCACGCCGCGACAGACTCAGGAGAAGCGCGGGCCGCGCACACGATATTCGAAGCAAAAAGACTAAGTGTTTTATTCTTAGTTAAAACTTACCGCTTTACCTAATGTTACGTTGTCCACGCATCAATACACAATATAAACCACCACGGTTCTAGCTTCGTCGAACGGAACTTTCAACACCAATAGCCAAGTAAAGCTTCTCACAGCATGAAAAAAGGTTAACCATGCTAGTTGGCATGTACTGCTTCAGCATACGATGAGCGCTTTCACCTCGCGAGGTTACAGTGTGGCCGGAATGCGTTATGCGGTCAGCAAACGCACTAACAAACATTTCTTTGTAGAGAATCCATGTGTCGAATATATATTTGACGATTGCACTTTCTTTACGAGATTCGAAATGCTTTAAAAGTTCATCAAAGAAATCTTCCAATTTTCCGTACATGATTGCTCACCATTACTTCATAAGTACCTTCGAAGCTTCATCATTTGGGAATATGCTTTATATTTTTTTACAATATTTTTTAATATGCCATGCACATAAAAGTAGATGGGAAGTAGGAAAGTGCTCTCCGTTGCTTGACATAAACGCCACTGCGCGATCAACAAAGAAAATTTTTTGGAGGGTTTTGTCCCTAAAGTTCGATCGAAAGACGCTCATTGCTAAAGAGTATGAGAATTGACTCTCGTTTGTCATAAAAACAAATGCGAATGAAAATGTTTCATACAACGCCGAGCATCCAACGAGTTGCAACAATGGAAGTTTCAAAGCATTCGTTTTGTGCGTGGCATCTTCCAGAAAGACATCATCATGACTCCGAGCCATATCTGTTGATCTTGGATGGGCGAAAAGAAGGTGAGAAACACATCCGTCATATTCATTCACGATTGTATCCACACCAAATTCCAATCCGTGAAATTTCTGTACAAGGGCATCCATCGGTGTACGGACATCAGACGCTTTATAGCTTGAGGCTTGGTGGACATTCTTCAGTCTGCTTTTAGGCAAAACAAGTGCGTGATCCTTCCGCAAAAGTTTTTTGAATGCTTCTTGTTGGGATTCCAGCATCATACAATCCAACTATTGTCTCTTCCATTTCTTTTCTGAGTCTCGTATCGATAGGATGGGTGCTCGTGGATGTAGACGGCATATGGTTATGATTATCTTTGATCACACTGAAGGTCCAGTGCGAATCATCCTGTTTCACTTTCAAACTGAAAGGACAATTGACGAGTGCCGTTGATGCTTTTCTTTTTCTTGTTTCTTCAGTTAAACCAAGACGATTATGGTAAGAGCCAACCCGATCACATTTGTAAAAGACCGTAGAGTGTCCATTACGCTTCTTGTAGGATGATTTAGTTACAATCCCATAGCCTTGATTGGCAGCGAATTCGTTTAATGCCTTTCCATGGCTGCGCGAGAGCCAAATTGAACTCCACCAAGCCTTTTTGCTGGCTTTATAACCGTTTTGTGTACCTTATCGTCATACTCGTTGCTGTTTTCGAATCCATTTCAAATGTTTATGTCTGTTGTTGAAAGTGAGAATTGCACTTGAGCAGAAGTAGGTAGAAGTAAAGTGAATTATATTTTTTATCGAAACGTACTAGAGTATGCCTGCGCAAGAGAGCCTTGCGCTTTATTCGCCCGTGAAGCGGGATAGTGCGGGCACACTTGAACTGGGACAAACAAATCTGGTCATTAGCTCACCTGCTGAAATCTACAGGTTCTAACATCTGTGTCAGCTATTAAATGACACATTCGACCAATATACTATTTTTCAATGAATACCTCAATCAAATGCTACCGCCTGTGGCGATAGCCAAAACGTCTGTGGCAATAGACGCACCCTATCAAATGCTGTGATAGCAAAATAGATTATGTAATCGACCAATCATACTATGTTGCGTAACTATTACCCAATTAAAAGCTTCCGTCTGTGGCAATAGACGCACCCTATCAAATGCTGTGATAGCAAAATAGATTATGTAATCGACCAATCATACTATGTTGCGTAACTATTACCCAATTAAAAGCTTCCGTCTGTGGCAATAGTCAAAAAGTATGTGAAAATAGCCGCACCCTTATATGATTGAGATGCAGCGTCATTCTGACGAGAAGTACGATAAAAAAAGGTTCATTATGATGGAACACACGCGATCCTGCATCTACCAAATCGAGACAGTTTACAGATTGAGCACGCTGATAGAGGTAAGCAAGTGTAATTGCGAGACGATACATGCATAAACGACATATTAGAAAGAGAATAATCACATCAGATGCATCCAATAGTTGGCCGGTTGTTCATCGGAACAAGTATACATATCCAACATTTGAAACGTTATATCACATCATTCGTACTCGATCAAAGGAACAATAGTCCAAATCGCTATGAAACCGCTACATGGAACGAGCTGTACGGATGCCACGAGCAGTACCCAGTCGAATTGTTCAAGTTCGGATGCTACCACAATATGAAATTCTGACGCATCCGAGCTAACAGATTATGCAGTCATTATAATTATACAGAGCATCGGCATCTCTGCCGAATTAATTCTTTCTCTAACAAGGAAAAGTACAAAACAACGGGGACAACAGCAGCAACCGAGCTGAATGTATGAATGTAATCTATCTGGTATATATCTTGTGAACCGATCTCACGCAATCCAGCTCACTCAGGACAAAATATGGATATGACAAATCAGAATGCTCAGAATTATATACTGCATTTACCGAGTGTGCGTTAGACTCACAGTCTTGATCAAAAATAAAGTACACCTCATGTACCCCTATGTTTTGCTGTCAATCTCAGCGACTACTGCGAGTTGAGAGCTGCCATTTGGATAGTATAGATCTGTGAGGGTTTTGAATAGGGTACACGTGTAATCACCGTGGTTTCTTCGCAGTTTGCAGGGGGTTTCGCATACATAGTTCCGGCTTAACGTTCCCGACATGCCAGTTCTGTTCTTTTTGGTAAGCCGAGACACACTCAGTAGACTCTTCCCGGAGAAATTTTGTTCTGGTCTACAGTGCGTATACATAGAGATTTGATTTCCAGTTGATCACGTATCAAGATGGCTGTGGTAGCACTTGCAACACTTCATCAAATCAAAGCACGCACATCTCAGCTGAAGTTTTTTTGATTCATGAAATAAAAAATGGCATCGAACAGCGAACTACTTGCTGTGCATAGCCAGACATTCTCGACATGTAGCAAAGTTCAAGAAACTAGGAATTACCATACATCGGATCGAGGAGTCGATTGCTTCCTGATTGGCAATCTTCTATAGAACAGTGTCACAAGATAAACCGGGCTCCAAGTTCACTTTCTTTTACTCGGTTAACCCAGATTTATTGGTTTCCACAAAATGTGAGCTTGGATCCCGGGTTACCTTGTGACGCTTGATCTATAAAAGATTGCCTTGATTTGAAGAAGTGTTGCAAGTGCTACCACAGCCATCTTTATACGTGATCAACTGGAAATCAAAACTCAATGTATACGCAGTGTAGAACAGAACAAAATTTCTTCGGGAAGAGAGTACTGAGTGTGTTTCGGCTTACCAAAAGGAACAGAACTGGCATGTCGGGAACGTTAAGCCGGAATTATGTAATGCGTGCCTAAACTCACATATTGGACATCCAGCATCCTCACTCTCGGACGAAAGGTCCCTTTTGGCTATCGAAACCTTCGAACAGAAGTCAAAACTCCGCATATGCATCTCCAAAATAATTTGGTCGTAGCTTACGTTTATCCCCGATTAAATGTGTGATCAGCAGCATTTGCATACAATCCGGCCCCATAATGTAATGTGCCCAACACAACATACAACGAACGTTGCAGTCCTTCCAACGCAGCCTAATAGATAGTTACTGTCATGGCGGCTAGTCGGCAAAAACGGATATTTTACGGTTAGAAAATGCTGGGTATTTTTGCTCATCACAAAGAACTCAACTTGCATGGCGGGAACGTTCACCAACTCTTCTCCTGTTGATGGGAGTCAATGACTACTTTTTTGTTCGTTGTTTGCTCTTTTTTTGATTTTACAAGTGAGGTAGCGGTTCGATCATCGGCAAAGATGATTTGTATTCCTAGCAGAGAATTCTCATCTTCCTCCCTTCATGTAGTATCTTAAAAGTTTTACCTAGAGTAGTGGCGATGAGGTCACTTGCAGTCAGAAGGAGATGACAACGCATCAAAAAAAGAATGAAAGTGACATGTTCGGGTTTTATTGACACAAAATGACCTAGATGAGTGAGAATATCGCTTCGTGTATGGATGGTCAAGGAATGCGAAATACTGACTCATTAATCTCTGGACCCTCCATGTGTTTGATGTCGAGGTCTATTGCGTTTTCAGGATCTAAAGCCGCTCCATTTCCGGTTATTTAGTATAAGCTGCTTTCAAGCATTCTTCATGTGCGAGCCCCAACGCCATTGCATCCTGATCAATAGGCGATACTGTCCATGTACATATACTCAGCCGTTACATCTGGCAAGCAATCTTCTAGTGACAATGCCCGTCTTATCGCTACCACAAGTAATTTATTATTATGGTCAAGACCAATCCAGACTGCTAGATGCGAATCTGTGTCTCGAAATAACACATAAGAGATTTTGGCTGCTAATTCCCGACTCAAGGTATTGTGCACTCTGATTTGATCGGAGTCAATTATCATACAAGGTCATCGCGTGTCGTCTATGTAATAGGAAGAGCCAAGTAGATAGAGAATACCTATCCATAGATATATTTATATGTAAAATGGTCACCCGTAATTCAATACTTTGATGTTGAAGAGCTTGGTTCTCATTCATCAAGGCTTTGTTCAGATTCTGGTCGGAGCTAGTGGATTGTACAACATCAGACGCTTTCAAAAAAACTTTGGTGAATGTAGTATGGTAAACCTACTGGTTGTCGCTTGTTCCCAATGGTGTTTGACCTCACTGAGACGACTTTTTGCCGTCTCCAAATCAGCCTCAACTTTTTAAATCAATTTTATTCCTCTTCAAGTCTGAATGTACCAGCATCCAGCCCTAAAAAACCCTAAAGCCTAAAGAACACTAAGCCCTAAGCCCTAAACCCTAACACACTGCGAAGATAACGCCTGGATTATTTCCTTTTGTGAGGCTATGTTTTTGATTCGTATTGTGCGAGTCGTTCCTTCAATGCAGCGCGCTCTTGGAGGCCTTGATGGTATGTAGTACGCTGAACCTCGAAGGCACCTTTTGAAGCAGTCAGCATTCCCTTTAGCATCTGAAGTTGAGTTTTCAAATCCACATTCTCCTCTTTGAGGGATACAAACTACTGTGCAAGCTGAGCCGATCAATCAAATGTGGGTACCCTTGGTCGGGCCACTGTTCGGATGGGTCCCCTAGTGGGAACGTATCCTCCACCGACTCTTCTCATGTTGCGCGAGTCAATAGTGCATTTGTTTGTCGGGTGTTCATTTTTTGTTGATTTGTCAAATGAGTTAGCATGTTCGATCATTGGCAGTAGATCATGAAAGATGTCGATGAAGAAAAAGAGAACGAAAACAGAAAAGAATATCATCATTTGTATTCTAAGCAGAGAATTCTCATCTTCCTCACTTCATGTTGTATCTCATACTATTTTCCCATAGTAGTGGCGATGAGGTCACTTGCAGTCAGAAGGAGATGACAACGCATCAAAAAAGAATGAAAGTGACATGTTCGGGTTTTATTGACACAAAATGACCTAGATGAGTGAGAATATCGCTTCGTGTATGGATGGTCAAGGAATGCGAAATACTGACTCATTAATCTCTGGACCCTCCATGTGTTTGATGTCGAGGTCTATTGCGTTTCCAAGATCTGAAGCCGCTCTATTCCCGAATATATAGTATAAGCTATCCTTTTTTTGACCTTGTCTGTAATAGTTAACATGTTAGTAACATGTTAACATCAGACCATCGGTCACCTCATCCTTTTTGAATTGCATATTTTCTATATCTTACGTCACTACACGTGCTCCCAAAATGTAATATGATTGGCTCAAGGGATACATCGTGCGTAGTGGAAAGCCTTAGTGGTAGGGTAGCGAACTAAGAACTTTGTTGACCGTTCTGATTATCCAAAAAGAGTTGGATAGGTCTTCCAAACGGATGTCCCATATCTTTCAAAAGGTGCTATACCCAAAGTATTTCTTGCACACACATTAACATCGCCATATACTCTGCTCAGCTGAACTAAGGGCAACACTTCTCTGTAGTCGGGATTTATATACCACCGGGGTTCCATTTACCATGACCATGATGCCGGACGTTGAACGTCTATCATCTCGACTTCCACCCCAGTCGGAATCACTGTAAGTTTCAATCACTAGCTTTCCATGACTACCATTGAATACAAGACCGAGATCCGAGGTTGTCTTCAAGTATCTACAGTGCCGGAAAGAGGAATAGTTTCAGTCACATTTTTGCATCCTGACAGCCCATATTTGGGTTATTTTAGCAATAATTTCACTCAATCGTAGAGCATACAAAAACAAATCGAACGACGGTCTTTATTCGCGAATCTACCACGTACAGCCTGAGCAATGGTAAAAAGACGGAAAATGTACTGGAAATAGCAATAGGCTCATCTAGCGCCAGTGCTACTAACGGGTGAAATATATTGCAGATCCCGCTCGAAACGATTTCGGTTTAGCCGCTAAGAGGTACGCTGTCTATGTGAATGCGTAATTCGGCTAATGAACGTATGTTCGTATTTCCAACGCTTCAAATAGAGACGGGTCGAGGAAAACGACTCTACGACTTTGTAAAGGGCGAGATAATGGCTCTACACGCGCAAGGAACTAGCAATAGGGCCATCGCAAAGGCTATCTCGCGTTCCAGAAACGTTATGAGCAATTTTCTGCGTGATCCGGTCACTTATACTGCGAGCAAGCCAGCTGGACGTGTGCCTATGATCACCCATCAAGATGTCCGTCGGATCATAAGAACTGCTGAAAAGGGGGAAGAGTCTTCAAAAAACCTCGTCGTCAGTCTTGGACTTCCCGTGAGTGATAGGCGTGACCGACAGAAGCTCAACGCGTCACCCGACTTCATTTTCACGAAGCGAAAACACACGCCCAAGCTTGAGAAGCATCACGTCCCTGCCCAGCTGTCATGGGCGATAGAGCGAGTGTCGTGGGGAGCAAATTGGCAGGAGGTTGTATTCTCGGACGAAAAGAAATTCAATCTAGATGGGCCTGATGGGTTCCAATATTACTGGCATGACCTTCGCAAGGAGCCAGAAGTCTACTCGAACCGACAAATGGGAGGCGGTTCAGTGATGGTACGGGCGGCATTTTCGGCCGGTGGGGAGTCAGCGTTGGCAGTTCTCAAAGGTCACCAGGACAGCGTGTGCTACCAAAGAACCCTTGAAAAATTCTTACTTCCTTTTGCACGTGCAGCCCATCCCTTAGGGTATGCCTTTCAACAAGACAACGCGTCAATCCATACGGCCAGTGGTACGAAGATTTGGTTCCAGACCCATGGGGTCGACCTGATGTGGTCGCCTGCGAAGTCCCCCGATTTGAATCCAATGGAAAACGTATGGGGGATCCTTGCTCGGCGCGTATACGCAAAGGGAAGACAATTTTACAGTAGCGAAACGATTGTTGTGTGCATCCTACGTGAGTGGGAGCTGCTCCCTCTCAGCACCCTTGTCCAGCTCGCAGGATCGATGGGAAAACGGTGCGTTGAGGTTATCATGAAGAACGGGAAGAAAACAATACTCATCGCTCACATGCAACGCTGGGAACGGGTAGAAAATGACTTTACAGTCGGTGAACCTATCACTATTTCCAGGCGGACTTTGCTTTTTTTCTCGCCATTTGATCAATACTTTTCATAATTGAGCAAAATAAACGTTAAACCCTTTTAAAATTCTCTGTCCATTATCTGTGAAATTTTCGTGATCTGAACGGCTCTTGCGACTTCAAGATTCAAAAGTTTATGAGTGAACCTAGTGCTATTTCCGGCACTGTAAGAACTCGAATTCCTGCGTTCCAATGAACCACACATGGTTTCTCCAAGAACCGACTGAGTTCACATGCTGCGAACGCTATGTCAGGTCTGATACTCATTGCAATGTATAAAAGTGATCCAATCAATAAGCGAAACGGCTTTTCCTTCATGCTTTCGTCTCCAATTACTGCCTTGACTAACTTTTGACTTGTAAAAGCTGAACTATGAATTGGAGCTGACTTCTCTTCGCCGAATCTCTGAACCATTCGATTTATGCAAGCCTTCTGTGACAGGTACATCAACTTGTTATTGATGTTGTACGATAGTTTCATGACCAGTATAAACTTTGCCATGCCTAATTTCTTTAGTGTGAATATCTTTGCGAGCTTATTGCTAATACTTTCAATCACGTCGAATGATCGCGCCGAAATCAGCATGTCATTCACATACAGAGCGATGTACGCAAAGTTTGTTTGATCACGTCGAACGAAAATGCATGCGTCGGATTTGCACTGCTGGAACTTGAGTATTAGAAAGACGTTGGTAATAGTCTTGTACCATACAGCTGAAGCTTGCTTCAATCCGTAGAGACTTCGCTGTAGTTTGCATACTTGTCCAGGTTCTGCTGCTAATCCGGTGTTGGCCACATGTATACTTCTTCTTCCAACTTTCCATTGAGAAATGCTGTGTCCATGTCGTACTGGTAAATCTCGTAGCCAAGCTGAACAGATATACCGAGGAAGATTCGAATTGAACTGGTGCTGGCAACTGGAGCATAAGTGTCTGAATAGTCCACTCCAGCTTTTTGGCGAAATCCTTGCGCGACCAGTCGTGCTTTGTAGCGCTGCACTTTGCCATATTCATCCCGCTTGATTTCAAAAACCCATTTGCAGCCGATCACTTTTTGACCGCTTGGACGATTGATTATTATCCAAGTCTTCTTTTCGTCCAGAGACTTGAATTCTAAAGCGATTGCGTTTTTTCACTGAACCACGTCACCACTTTTACTACTTCCTAATACGTAGCGGGGCTTTCGATTGCTGCATTCGCATGTTCCGACATGAGCCTTAGGTGCTTTGGATTTTTTCCATCTTCATCATCGACGACTGCCGGAAGTCTCGGAACAATACTAGTGCTGAAATCTTCCAAACGCTCATCCGGTCCGACGCTCTCCTCGGCACAAGACTTGTTTAAAATCGTGTCCGTATGTGATGACTGGGTGGGGGGCTAGCGGAACGATTTCATGACAGGGATCTTCGTCCACATCCATAGGAGAGGAACCTTCAGGTGTCGGAGACAGCTGTGTAGCATCGGATCTTTGTGGTATGACCAACGTATTAGGATGCTGGTGTGTCGCTCCAACTTGATCGATCTCCATGTGTTGATACTCCTGAAGGGTTCTGTGAAGTAGATCTTCGCCTTCAGCGTCATCACTAAAAACAGGTCTATGGAGAACTAAGAGGCTGTGGTCGATCACCTGAACGTATCTGTTCTCACTTCCTTCCCCCAACTGAACACTGCGTGATATTTCAACGCGGTATGTCAGCTTATTGAATACCCGGTACGCTTTCGAGTCATCAGCATAGCCCAAATTTAAGCATGGATAAGCTTTGGCATCCAGTTTCGATCGCTTTGACTTGTCGATATGAGCGAATCCAGTCGATCCGAACACACGTAGATGACCGAGATCTGGTTTGAAACCAAAACAAGTTTCGAACTGTGTCGTGTTGGATCGTCGATGGTTGGGAATCCGATTGGTAATGTACGCAGCTGTGTTCACAGCTTCAGCCCACCATTCTTTCTCAACATTCTTGTGTGTAAGCATCGACCTAGCTCTTTCCATTAGCGTACGATTCATTCGCTCCGCTAAACAATTCTGCTGAGGTGCGAATGGAGCCGTAGTTTGGTGAACGATTCCACTTCTTCGACATTCTGCGGCAAATCGCTTGTTCACATACTCCGTACCATTATCCGTGCGAATACACTTGAGTTGCTTGGTCGTTTGGCGTTCCATCTTAGACTTTTATTCGATGGAATAGTCTACTACCTGTGACTTCGTCTTCAGAAAATAAACTGTGACGAGCCTTGAGTAGTCATCGGTGAATGTTAAAACATATCGTGACCTCCCTACTGACGTTGGCGTGATCGGTCCGATGATATCACTGTGCACTATTTCCAGCACGTCCGTTGTGCTGTACTCTGTGTTTTTGAGTTTGTTGAAAGGTTTCACTAATTCTTTTCCTTTCGCACATCCAGCACAAACATTCTCGTCATCATACACATCGTGAGCTAAGAGCTCGTTCACATGAGTTCAAGAAACACATTGCTGTAATTGCTGGATCTGATCGATGGGAAGATGACCTAACCATGCATGCCATAGGTTTATTTCCTGTTTGCTCACACGCAATGACACTACGGATGCGATCGATGTCGATGCTCCCACCAATCCGTCAAGCATGTACATGTTCCTGCTCCGTTGCACTCGGATGATTCGCTTATTCTCCGAGACAATGTAGCACCAATGTTTACCGAATGTAATCTTGAGGCCCCTCGATACCAACGCCGGTATTGACAATAGCCTTCGATCAAGGTCCGGGACGTTTAATACGTCATGTATAGTGACACGTTCACCGTTAGTCAACGTGCTTGAGATGTTACCAGTAGCAACTGCTTCAACCGATGATCCATCTGCGATTGAGATCTTGATCGGTGCTTCTATGTTAGGCAAACTTTGAAAATCCGATTTCTGATAACACACATGTCTGGTGGCTATACGATCCAGGAGCCAATTCTTTCTTTCCATATGATTCACAGCCATGAACGCATGGGAATCATCGCCAGGCTTACTTCAAACGATGAACTTGCAGAAGTCTTGTCCGTCATTCATTCTTCCTGTGTCCACGCTTTCCACACTGGAAACACTTCCCGCTGAATTCTTCTCCAACAGTTCCAGAATGTCGTTGATATTTCTTCCTTGGAGATCCTTCCTCTTGTCACTTGTAGTGCCATTGCGCTGGATTCCCGATTTTGCATGCGTTCCCATTCCCGTCGAAGAGTCTCCTTTGCACTCATAAGATCGATTCCAGGCATGTACTCCAGTATTCGTACGATCAGATCGAAGTCCACGGGTAGACTACCCAAGAGAATTTCAAGCATTTCTTGATCGTTCAATCCATCTCCGAAGTCAACACCTTGTTTGCACTCGGTTGTGCAGGCTTTTCCAAACAAAATACTCCTTCAAAATTGTCCACAATTGCGCTGTCGATGTCGCATTCCGTATCATTGTCTGATACTGCGGACTGATCATGGCTGACAATATTGCGAGAGCCTTTAAATCCTTGGCATGCCAATTTTCCACCGCCGACACATCTTACTGCTTTATGTCGACCGGTCCGTCGATGAACTGCAGTAGACTCTTCCGCGCGTTGAACTCCCAATAAAAATAGTTGTTGTCCCCCAGGATTTCGTTGTCCGCTGCGCTTGGGCTCATAAACTGTTGACCGTTCTTACCAAAGAACGGGAGAGGGGGCTTAAATTCGGAAGTCCTTATTTTTATGTCCTTGGTTCACTTAACCGCTATTCTAAGCCATTACATTCTTTCTCTAACTTACCTGGTATCACTTGGGTTGTTAATCTCAAACAGACCTAACCAAATAACACTCTTCTTTTTACCAGCTCCACAACATTGTCATCCAAACGGATACGTTCTTTGATCTCAAATCGCCATCGTTCCCTTCTATCAAGAAAATTTAGG
>CACSLJ010000047.1:0-124428 GCA_902706625.1 Albugo laibachii | reverse complement strand
TCGCCCCAGTGGTCGATTCGATGAAACGAAACAATATTTCTCGAACAAGCACAAGATGTACGGCTTAAAGCTAGAGGCTTCAGTATCCTATCCTGGTATCTGCGTTGGCGAAGGTTGCGAAAATAATAGCTAGATGTGGACTGTTCTTGTTGACAAAGGCTACCAAGGATCACAGGGTTTTATACGAGCTATCCATCCAAAGAAAAAACCAATCAGAGGAAATCTTACAGTCGAAGACACTCAACGTAATATTTGAGCATTGTCTGATCGTGTCCTTGTTGAAAACTACTTTGGACGTGTAACTGCATTGTGGAAGATATCGAGAAGTACTTATACGTGGATTGAAGCGAGTTATGACAGGATATCTCGACTTACATTTGCTCTAACCAACATTCATGTCTCTCTTATGAGTCTACGTGCATGCGATGGCGAGTTTTATAAGTCAGCACTAGCAAAATATTACTTACAAGGTGAGTATAGCGTCAATATTCGCTCTACAACGCAAGCCAATTATCGTAAACGTCGCGCAGCAAGACTTCGAACAGAGAGATTGGTTCAAGCACGCACAGGCCAGCGTCCGCCACAGTACTACAATATTCGAGACAGTATGTTGAGTTCATCATTTGGTCATGACTCACAATAGTCGCAACAATCAAATGCAGACGTTTAGATATGTTTTAGTGATCAATGCGACACTCACAAACATAACGCATTTGCCATTCAGCCAGTTTACTATTGCGATTGGAACTACGCTGTATTCGATGACATACTAATAACTGGAGTGCATAATCGGGCACTATCAAACGCATTTCTTCGCTATGCAATCATCTACCGGGAGACCGAACAGCTGATATCCAAGTCATCTCGGTGGTCAATTATGCAATGCGAATTCTCTCTGTAAATGCTCAGAGTTGTATAACATAAGTCTGAGCCACTTATTTCGTTGATATAGTATGTTTTTCGCAAACATTTTGATATGTCGAAAAGATTGACATATTTCGCAAAAACAAAAGATATGCAAAGCACAGCTGTAATTTCGAATATAACTTAGTAATGTCACAAATGAGTGCGTTATTTACATAAATCTCCTTAACTGATTTTGTTATCTATTGTGTCCCAGCCCAAGATAAGCGGCATTTTCTTCTCCGCGGTTGCTCTAACGCTTCTGTTTACACTATTACGTGCTCAAACTCTGAAGGCTGCCTTGCAGTTGACCCAGATGGTCTTCCACTCCCTTGCATATGAATAAAATCACGAATGTCCAACTCTGCTGGAAGTGCGAGCAGATACTCATGCATTCTTTGTCTACGATATGGAAAAATTTCACTTTCATAGTTGTCTTGAATTCTTTTTGGGAAATTTGCAAATGAACGTGTTTCGTCCGTAGCATGAATGTATACAGGTATTTCCAACACGTATCAAAGTCAGCGATTTCCAGGGATTGATTTCCGCGCATTCCAAATTCATGAGAGCAAGGATGTTCCATTGTTCTTCTAGTGATTCCATGGCAGTCTTTCATATTCATGCGCTGGTCATACTCTCCATAGGCAGCGTGTAAACCTACCACTGAAACTTTCCCCGTAACTTTAGCAAAAATCGGCTCAAATCGCAAATTGCTTATGGCACAATCCTTGGAATTCTGCTGTCGGACTATTGCCAGCTGTCGATCACAGGCAGCTTTAATGGCCATATTCACAGACAATAAATCACCTGAGTAACAAGAATAATCAACATGAGACCTTAAATCATTAGCAGACGCACTACTAACCAATTGATACCTCGACCCATTTTAGGGCAGCATGAGCACTCTCAACACGTGAAGTTTTGGTATGGCCGAAATGCAGAATGTTACTGATTCATGCAGTGACAAATTTATCCTTATGAATCAGCCATATCGATTCCAAATAGCTCATCACACACACCGGAATTGAAGTCCGCATCTCCTCGACATTCACTGTATATTTGATCTTGGTGGTGGATTTTACCAGCACCTTTCAAGCGAGAGTAAATTATTTAAAGATTCCTGAGTAGGAAATGAGGACTTGTGCTTTGTATGCCACCTGCAAAGCAATGTACCGGTAGTCGGGAATATTTCGGAGAGCGCGGTCATCAGCGCCAGGTCTCGGTCCGTAATAAAGGTGAAAGTTTGATGCTGATGATCAATTCTGAATTTTCAGAAGACTTCGCTGAGATTGATCATGGATCAGTGGTAGTCTGCCACTGTCCCATTCCGCATAAAACAATAGAACAAAGTAAAGGTCGAATTTGTCGCTGTCAGTCTAGCCACATGCAGCAAAGGGAGACCATATCGATTTGTTTTGTATGGCGCATGAATGAGCCAAATTTTACCGCGACTTTACTCTTGGCAAATCTGCTCGGCAGAGAGAGACAAAATGAAAAGATGACTCAGCTCCTTTGTTTCAGGATGCTGTCGCACAGAATGATTTGCCCCCTCAGTACTTGCAAGACCGTCTAAAAGGGTTTGCAAGGGGTACGCCAGCAAGCATGACAGCCCTGTGAACGGTACGCAAGTTGTAAATGTCCTGTGAAGGGGCGTTCATGTGCTGGTTTTGTTGCTGTGGAGCTGTTAGTATACGGCAAGTGGGATGCCTGCTTGACTAAAAGAAAGAACCGATGCATTTTTATCTGATGTGAAGGTTCTTCCTTTAGGGTGGGCGGAGGGGTGTTTGAAAGCTTCATGGTTGCGGTCTGGACATTTCATTACAACTACTTATGCGACTGGGGTGCTTTGCGGTAGCCTTTTTGCGATAAGTGTATACGTGGAAACAACAGTTGGTCTTCCGACTGGAATTTTTGCTTGTTGTCGGGATGCTAGGGGTAATGCCAGAATGAGAGCAGTGCAGGGCCTGACCTCTAATTTCTCCGTTTATTCGGTTTCCTACTTTCATGATTCGCAGAACACGACCGGCGTAGCCTTACTGACGTGCGTTTTCATCGATAGCGGTTCTCACATCTTCCAAGGTGCTGTATGATAGCTGCTACAGATTTCATTGCTACTGAGTGTATAGTGATGGCGTTCTCCGCCCGGGGTAATATCAGCCAATCAGCAGCATCATAATGCCGTTTACGGCATTAATTGAGCCGTAATCGTAGGATGAAGCATTTTCACAAAATTTCACTAGCAAATGGTGCGATGATATAAGAAAACGGAAGGAAAAGTAAGTGTAAACTGTGGGATTTTATCAAAAAATGGAGGGAAACTGAGGGATTTAGTCAGGAACTGAGGAAAAGGGGTAATAAAACCGAGGGAAAACTAAGGGATTTTTAGCGAAAAGTGAGGGATTTTTAATGGTTCCCTAAATATACTATAGAAATAAGAGCGTCGATCCATATCACTCACTTTCCTTCTACATCACTCACCCTCTTTAATCTGATTGGCCAAATATTTTCATATCACTCACGTCGTTAATTATCGTTCCGTACGCCACCATGAAGACCACTACTACTATTCACAATCAGCATATGGCTCACTGGAAGAAGCAAAGTTAGCAATCGAGGAGCACGCACGCAAGGTTATGTTTTATGGATCCTACACACCAGAAAGTGAGAATTAAGGTGGATGGCTAAATCAAAGCCATTGTGCTGCAATGTCCGAGTGCTGGTCAGCCACGGCTGACAGCCCCAAAACGGCGTACTACCAGCCGCAAAACCGGCTGCAAATTCAAGGTTGCACCGCATAGACAAGACGTGATCTGCCAAGTTGAGGTCGCGGTTGCTGAGCACGTCCATGAGCCTTTTGTACACCCTTCTGCTCATCCTTCGGGGAGACCCTTGACTTTACAGCAACAGGAATATGCCATTTCCTTGGGCGTCCAGGTGTCACGCCCGACGGTATAACAATTTCTCTGCGTCAGCAGGATAACAATGTAAAAATCATTGCGCAGGATATCTACAACATTCGTCGCACATGTCCAGACAGCTTTCTTTCTGTGAGAAGTACTCCTCACGCACTTCTTGAAAGCCTTACTGTTGCTAAAATCCCACATTATGTTAAAATAAACGACAGGAACAAATTAAGCCATCTTTTTATTGTGTCGGAGTCAGCAGATAAATATGCAGCCAGTTCAGGAGGGGACGTATCTGGTTATTGGATACGACACATGAAACAAACCGCTATGGTCTTTCACTATGCATATCATTGGTGTGACGGCAACAAACAAAACTTTCACCCTCTGTTACAGTTTCATGAGGAGTAAAAGAAGGGAAGATTACATCTGGGCGCGGAAATGCTCAGGTCATTTTTCCTTTACATCGGTATACTTGAAGACATTACCTTTGTCACTGACCGTGATCTCGCCTTGATGAGCGCTTTGCCAGAGATTTTTTTCAAAAAGCACCGCGCTCCTGTGCCGTTGACACATCAACTAAAATATCTCCGCAAAGCAGAGGAGTGCGTTTTTTACAAGACGAGTTTGCTGAGTTTATGAAGGCATGGAACATACTTGTCAATTCTGCAACTTCGTCATCATACAACGGTCAGCTTCGAGCAGCTGACCGCATGATACCTCCGCATGTCATGTACTACGTGGACGCAACCTGGCTAATAAACATGGAAATATCTATCAATGCCTGGATTCGTTCCCGATATTTCGGGTACACTTCCACGCCACGTGTTGAGAGTGCGCATGCCGCACTCAAGAGGTGGATTTCTGACTCATCAGGTTTCTAAAGACCGTATATTTTGAATTTTTATAATTTTATTCCCTATCGCTCATGCTAACTCGACTCATCTTTTCAGGCGACCTTCTAGATGTCGAAGTGGCAATCAAATTAGCCTGTCATGGGCAACTTGGTCGAATTCGGCTTCATAATGCCAGAGAGCGGGCAATCAAAAATATGCAGCTAGGCCCAATGTTTGCTTCAGTAGTTGGCAAGGTGTCAGTTGCTACGTTGCGGGGTGCCCAGAAGCAGTATAGTTTCAGAGTTGGACCCCTTAGTGAGTGCCATGGACATTTACGATCAACAATGATTATCCCTGCTCGCATGACTTCAGCATGCGTGGAAACAACCCCCTCCAAAATGCCGATTTTGACAGCACTGGGGGCCACAGTCTCCAGTCATATCGTTTGAACCAAAGGTAGCAGTATCAATGGCTGGTGCCTTGAAAAGTATTAATGAGGAGTATGAGTAAGAAGATTCGTGGCATCGAAAAAAGATGATGCTTGAACAAGTTCTTGCTTTACCAGCCGTGGAGACAATACATGATCCAGTGTGCGTGCAAGGTCGTGGAAGGCCGTTCGGATAAACTGTGCGGTTTCCTTCAGAATTTGAGCATGTTGCATCAGCCTTGGCATCAAAGGCAAAGGTAGGAAAAGTTACAAGCATACGGTTTGGAGTTTACAGAGGGTCAGGTCACAATGCACAAAGTTGCCGAATGCGTGCACGAACTCTCGGTTTTGATATCAAAGGAGAATGTAGCAAAGGAAAGATAGAAGACATGCAATAAAGAAAATAACAGAGCTTTCTTCCACCTTAAGTCAATATCTTGTGCTTTAGAGAGTTATAACTAACGACGTGAGTGATATGAAAATATATAGCCAATCAGATTAAAGTGGGTGAGTAATGTAGAAGGAAAGTGAGTGATATTCAACGATTCCCAGAAATAATGTATTTGCAGAGGTGGCCGAATTTGTACCTGCCCATACTATAATGCAAGTGTAGCCTGACTTGGAGTAAAAATATCTGGTTAAAAAAAATTGATAGAGAAAATCTGAAAACGTAGAGAGATAGCCGAATTGTTTTTTTTAGGTGATAGCGCTCTTTTTTAGGGGGCCATTAAAATGCCTCACTTTTCGTTAAAAATCCCTCAGTTTTCCCTGGATTATATTATCAGTTTCCCCTCGGTTCCTGACTCAATCCCTCGGTTTTTCCTCCATTTTTTGATAAAATCCCACACGTTACCCTTACGTTTCCTTCCGCTATCCCACCGTTTGCCCGTACATTTTATGTGAAAATGATCGTCCTACCATGACGGCTCAATTAATGCCTTGAAAGGTGCTGATTTGTTTCTATTAACTCGGACGAAGACCACCATCACTCTCAACTCAGTAGTAATGAATTCTCTAGCGCCTCCTCAGCAGCTATTGTACAGCACCTTGGAAGATGCGAAGCGGCTATCGATGAAAACGCACGTAAGCAAGGCCATGTGATGATGTTTTTTTTCTTTAGTTGGCGCGTTTCAGTCTAGACTTTCTCATCAATGACATTCCATAAATTTGACGAAATTGGTCATTGTGATCGTCATGTGCACATTTTTGAGCATAATTTTCCGCTATTCTGAGTAACAGAGCGCAACAGAATTTTCAATCCCAAATCTACCCACCTCTTATATAGAATTTCCTCCGTTTGGCTTACCTATAACGCAATGGTTTTCTAGAATATATCGCTTTTGTGATTTACAATGCCTTCTGGTGTATCTGCTCTAGCCTTACTGTTCACCGGCTGTAGATTGGATGAAATTCAATAATAGGCATGGTACAAGCTCAAGCTATATGGCAGTCTTTTATAGGTCCGAATATGAGCCAATCGGTATCATTACGAGCCACTCAACGGCTTTTCAATCAAACCCGTTATCGTAGGTTGAGAAACTGATAAAGTCCGAAGGAAAACTGAGGGATTTTTAACGGTTCCTTTTTTAATATAAGATATACATAGTACATCCAATTAGATATTATCAATTTTATTAGGGACAAAAAACATCCTGGTTGTAAGTGCCCTGCACTACATACTGTATACTGCAAAACACTTGTTAGTCCGGATGAAATGTGGGTATGGACAATAGTATTGACCAATCAAAAGCTTCCGTGCCGATTCATTCAAAAACATTTGTTGGTACGGACAGTACCACATGAAACTGTACCATGAACCGCTACTGACGGTACAGCTATCTGCAGCATTTTGCTGGTTGTCACAGCTGTTGAAGGCATCGGATCAGAATCTGCATTACGTCATGATATGACGTAAGATGACCCACATGAATGATGTAAGAGCGAAAAAACCAATCAGCTAATTGCATATCGTATTCCGCCAATAGGCAAACAGGTATGTATACTTGTCAAGTTCGCATGTATAGAACAGGGCTTAGGCTAGCTAATGTGAGCTAAGGACCTAATAATAAAACATTTTCCATTTTTCTTTGTACTGTTAATCACCAATAACAACAAAAGAGAAATAGCCATTCCGCGTGGACGAAAGCGGTCTCCCGGTGGACAAGGCCGATAAAAGACCAAGTACAGTCAGCGAACGACACCTATGGGAAGAAGCTCGATGTGATCAACCACCTCTTCCAGAAGAATGACATGCAACCGACTCTGGACGAGTTTTGAAGTCACTTGGACCCTGCAAAACGAGAGAGTAAGCGCAAATTGATCTACACGTGGGCGAAGTAGCGCACGCACATTGAAGACATGTGTCGCGTCACAACAGGAGCATCACAGAAATCATGCGTGAAAAAGGGATTGCAACGGTGATTCCACGAGAAGGAGAAGAGCCGGTCAAGCTCTGGGTGAAATCTCTTGGCAGAGAGGGGGGATCCCCGTCTCAGCGCTCATGCTGAAGCTGAAGGCCCAATAAGTTGCGGAGGACGAGGGCGTGCTAAGCGAAGTGTTCACTGGTGCATGGTATTGGAGGAAGCTGTTCATTGAGCGTTGTGGTCTCTCGTCCCGCACACGAACTCGGCAAGGCCAGCAGACATCAACAGACATGGCAGCGGAAAAAATTGTGTGTCTCAGCTGACCGCGATTATTGTGAGCTCGGTGTCATAGAGATCTACAATGCCGATCAATCCGAAATCTGCTTCGAGTACCTCCCGAAGCTAATAGTGAGCAGAAAGGGAGAGAAAAACGTATGGGTAGAAAAGACAAGCATCAATAACAGGCATGTTTCTGGGTGACTCAGACGGTAACCAATACCCCCCGTTCTACGTCCTCGAGACTCCTCTCTCGAAGAACAGTGACACAGCGGAGAGAAACGCAACAGGATGTCACGGATTCGGGGTGCGCCTGTGGAAGGACATCAAGGTGCTGTCAGAGTCATCCGGCGCACAAATTTACGGGAAACGGGAATAGGTGTGGATGGTGGAACTCAGCGTTGTCTGTTGAGTTAGCGGACCACCATTTTGCTACGCGCAACTCGGAAGGACCAGTACTGTTTCTCTGGGATGACGTTTTCGCCCACTGGACTGAAGAAGTCGCCCAGTACGCCGAGAACATCAAAGTGTTTCTCCTGAGGTCCCTCCGGGGTTAACGTCGGTCTGTCAGCCAGCAGACGTCACCTGGTATGGGCTTTCTGAAGCGCAGGATTCGTGGCAAGTGGGTTCAGTTTGTGTTTCAGCATCTGAAGGATCACGAAGCGAAGGCCGACAAAGCACCGTTCAAGTTTTTACCTCCGTCACGGTCCGATGCAGTCAGCTGGGCGTGCAAATCGTGGCAACAAGTGGGCCCGCGGATCGTGAAGACCGGATTTGAACAGCGTACGATACCAGACAACATCCCAGATCTGCACCAAGATGAGCTACTTGAGCTATTACAGATTCATTTAGTGATTGCTGAAACTATTAGTGAGGCTAATGACGTCATCGTGGATGTTGTACGATAGCTGCATTTATCACACATAACAGATCATAAAAAAAAGTTGCGGGTCTTTTTATGCATGTATGAAAAGCAAACATGAGGTTTTATTAGCTAGCAAGGTTTTTCAGTTTGTATGAAAACATGGCTGTCTGGACTAACAAGTGTTTTGCGGTAACCAGCATATTTTTTGACCCCACTAAGATTGATAATATTTGATTATATATACATTAAAACCTGTGTAAAGTTATACTGTCTAAAGTTTGAACCTGTCTAAAGTTCTAAGCTTTAGCTGGTCCCAACTTGGGACATATACAATTTGGTATAACCTGTCTAAAGTTTTAAGTTATGACTTTTCTTCAGTCCCAAGCAGTTTTTTAAGTTATAAAATTATGATCGTCATGTAACTTGGCCATCCTTCCGAATGACCTTAATTATTTTCGCAACACCACAAGAATGATGCAAACATCACGTGCTGACTCTCTTTCTTGCAGGACAGATTACCTGAGTAGAAATACCATAGTGTAATCAATTTAAACAGATAATTCCAACTGAGCAAATTTGTATAAAAACATATGCTAAATCATGAAAAATATTTATCTAAAGTTGTTTGAGCAAGAGGTGATTTGTGAGCCGAAGTGAACGCTTCATTTAAACTTTGAAATTTTGCCAAATTCTCCATTTGATTACTATTTTGTTGAAGAAGAGATAATTCAATCAAATCAAGTAGTTTGATAGCCTCCGAAGGAGATACTTTTTTGGGCTCGTTGCTGTCATTCATCTCCTCCTCGGATGAAAGATTCTCCTGTTCTTGACCATTAACTTGTATAATTTCATCATCATTGGGAAGGATATATGTCTCCCTTTCGGATGGATGGTTGAGAAGAAAGTTGATATGCATAAGATTGCTGAATGGGAATTGCGCAAGCTGATTATCTAGTTCTTGAATAAGAGCTGGCTCATCGATCATGTCCACAGTAATAATTGGAGTACTAATTGAACGAGTTCTAATGTTGCAGTGCTGAAAGCAGTTGCGAATAGTGGATGCTTTTACATTACCTCATGCTTCAATGCACATTTTGATTGCTTCAAGCATGTCAACTTTCATTGGGTCCACAATGCCATTCTCAATATTTTGCAGTAGCCGTTGATGAAAATTTCGACGATAATACGATTTGAAAGAACGATTAATACCAGCATCACAAGGCTGAAGTTTAGATGTGGTATTTAGCGGTAGATAAAGTACTTCATTATTTGAAAGAGGAGGCATAATTTTCAGCTTTGTGTGCGAAGGACAATTGTCCAATATCAGAAGAACTTTTCTTCCGTGCATTTTTGAATTGACCCATCTCAACCACTCTTCAAAGTAAGCAATAGTCATCCAGGATTTTTTGCTGGTCCTGTATTTGAAGTTAAGACTGTCCAGATTAATGTTTTTGAAGCAGCATGGTTTTCAAATTTACCAATGATCCAAAGTGGTAGTTTGTCACTTCCATCACCATTTGCACAGATAACTGCGCTGAGACGTTCTTTCTCTTGCTTGCGGCCTTCAAGTTGACGGGAGGAAAATGAGTGATCTAGTAACATACGATACTGCAAACCATTTTCATCCATGTTGTAGATGTCTGTGAGATTAAACGTATCAAGTTTTGCTTGAATAGAACCTAAAGCTAAAGCAAGAGCATCCATATCAACAGACCCACTCTCCCCAAAACGTCTGGTTGAAGAAATATGGTGCCTGTTTTTAAATGATTGCAAACATCCATTTGAAAAGTTAGAGCTTTCGTTTGGGTAAAAGCGACCCAAAAAGAAACTCCCTTTTTTGTTTAATAATGTATCCAGACATAGGAATTGTTTCTTCACAAAGATGAAACCATTCAATCAATGCTCTGTCCATTAAAGGAAACTTTGTTTGTCTTTGTCACATTACATTTGGATTGAAACTTCCAGGCTGTCAGAGAAATTCACTGGATCGCTTTACAATTTTCGATACTGTCACTTGGCTGACTGATATATCGTAGGTTTCTTTCAACCAGCGTGAAAGCTGACTTTGACTAAAGGTAGGATTTTCTTTCTTCTTTTTGCAAAGTTCAGTCCTAATCTGATTTGTAAGAGCAGTCATTTTTTATTTTTCGAGCAATTCTTCAATTTTTGGACCTTGCAATGGTTGGTTTAATATTGCAGATAATATCAAAAGCTAAAATTTAATTTTACTTTATATGTAATGCAATTACTCATGCGAATAATCAACGTCGCTTATGGTGAAAGCGTTGATGATAAGTACCTCCAATAGTAGGATGAAGGTTCGTATCCTTGGAAACTACTTGATGAAATCTTACAAAATTGTTGTTTTACCCACACAAATATCGTAATGGGCAGGGTATATGTTTTGGGAATACTATGCTCTATCTGTTTAAAGGTTTAACCTGTCTAACGTTTTAACTTCCACCCGGTCCAGAGGCTATACCTTTAGACAGGTTTTACTGTACTACTCCCTCTGTTTCACTGTGATTGTCCATTTTTGTGTAAACAAGTCAAAACAAGTTCACTTTTTATAGCCTGATTAGCTACTATACCGCAAACTAAAGCTCATTTTGCGCACTTTCCGCCAATTTGGTCAGGCATTCACCGAGTTATATAAAGCCAAGCAATCGACTGATCAAAAATATCAGGTCGAAGGGGCTTACGCCGACGGCCATTGCAAAGCGTGGTCAGCCGCCAATTTTCACGTTTCCGGGCTTAAACGAAAGCTTGGACGACGAGGAGCTAAAGTATCTGCGCCGGGACACTGAATCACCTTGAACAAATCATATCTGCTCCGCAAAACGGACGCTTCATAGCTCAAAAAATGCAAATATGCCTCTATAAATGCTTTACCGTTGTAATTGAATACAATCAAATGTATCATTTTAAATAGTAATCAGCATTAGCGATATAACACATTTTCGATGCTTGCCTCTATGAATTTATCATGCCCAAATGGCCAAACATTGTGAAACAACAAATCGCTTAATTTTGGACAAAAATAGTGAAACAGAGGGAGTATGTATGTATATCAAAAAAAGAGCTTTATCAACTACACTCTTAAATATTCTGTTTCAATTTTTTTGATCGAAATATTGTCGTTCCAAGCCAGGCCACATTTTGAATTTTAGTAAGGGCAGGTACAAAATTGGCCATCTCTACAAATACATTATTTCTATAGTATAAGTAGTACACATCATTATAAATATAATAAACCAATAGAAACACCTCCTGAGTCGGCAGCCAATCGAGCGCCTACTGCCCGACACATACTGTTGAACAGCATGCTTATCCTATCGATCAAGCCTCCCTTTGTACTACAGTATACCGTTCGTGTCTGTTAGCACACTCAACTCCAGCTCGTTCCATTATATTTCAGCGTTGTTATCTTCATCAGATGCTGTATGTATGATTGAACGCTCGATCCTGGCTATCATTTTTTATATTTCACGCATCGCGTATTTTAGCACAAACGAGCCCGTCATTCAAGCTGTTAGCAGGATCATCTATCCGGCGATCAAAACGAAAGCTTCGATTTCGACCTGGTCATCATTCCGAAATCGTCAGCACTACTCCAAGAGATTCACCAGTGTATCCACCACGTCACTGACCAGTTGTCTAGCCAAGTCGAGCACAAAAACACATCTCTCAAGCCACGTGATAGCGCTTCTCAATCTAACAATTGAAAGCGGGTGAATGCTTCAAAGCTCGGTCTGTTCCAGATATTATCTGAGACGTGTATTGGTGTCTCAAGAGGGTTAGCTTCTTTGAAACTAGAGATCATAGCGATAAGTGTAACTTTTGAAAATTGATCAAGGTATCAGGTGGAAAGCTGGTGTGGCGGAATACTGAGACCATCGCAATGCTACAATCGATGTAAGGATACAAAGGCGCCATAATTCTATTCCAGGTTTAACATTCAAATATTTTTCGTTCGGCTTTCCAATGCAACTTGAACGTCTCCGTCCGTAAATCTACATCGCGCTCGGAAACTGATCCCAAGTAGTTTTTTGTCCTTGCACCAAGCAGAGCTCCTGCCCTCTAGACGTACTTCTTCCAGTTCAAACAGCGCATTTGTGTCAAGGCTATAGTGACATGAAAACAATCATCAAGATAGAGCAGCAAAGTCAAAGACGTAATTAGTAGCGAGACATTTGCATCGATTGAGTTCCAAACCGAGCAATCTTAAGCCGAAAAGACGAGCACACTAAATAAGTCAACCTGATAGGAAAAGAAAAGTACACAACCTGTCCTGTATTTCGAAAGATTACACGATTTAGTCGAATAGTAAACCTAGCTGTATTTGCCGAGATCTTTACATACCATTAAAGAGTGGAAAGGCCCCCTATCAAGTGTGAAGTCTCGCAAGCATGCGCGCCGCTAAATCTGACGAGAAAAAGCCTTTGTTGAAGCTCTCCCCGCAACATGATAAATTAGCGCCTTCTGCAACGAGTGGGTTTGCTGATCGATACCCATCACAGCATTCCAATTGCTTGACCTCGCTTTTCTTTCTATGGCTCAACCCGCTGATGAAGCTTGGCAGTGAGAAGCCTCTGGAACACGACGATTTGTTTCAGCTGGATCCTTACAATCGCGCCAATTGTGTGAAAGCCCGATTCGAGCAATTTTGGGAGCAAGAAATCAAACTCTCAAAGGCAAAAAATATGAAATGCAAAAATGGGAAAAAAGCTCACAACCCGAATCTCGGATGGGCACTAGCACATGCTTTTGGAGGTCCATTTTTGGTTGCGGGTTTGCTAAAGTTACTGCACGATACGCTCCAGTTTGTTAGTCCTTTGGTAATCAATCGAATTATCGCTTACTTGAACGTCCCATCAGCTCCTTTGTCGGAAGGTATCATGTACGCGGCAATCATATTTGTGTCTGGAGTTGTGCAGTCATTTGCTCTGCGCCAGTACTTTTTCTATTGTTACGAGTGTGGTATGCGGCTTCGAAGTGCTATTGTATGCGCGGTATACAGCAAGTCTCTACGTTTATCTTCTGCAGCACGTCAGAAGCGTACTTCTGGTGAAATTATAAATTTGATGTCGGTCGACGCGCAACGATTACAAGAATTGACTCCGTTCTTGCATTCTGTTTGGTACGCTTTGTATCAGATATGCATCTCGTGTATACTTCTTTGGAGGCAAATCGGTGTCGCCACATTTGCTGGTGTTGGTGTCATTCTGATACTCATACCGATGACAACCGCGATTTCCAAGAGGATGCGTTCACTACAAGTGAGACTGATGAGAATCAAAGACGAACGTATAAAAATCTGTCATGAAATTCTATCAGGCATCAAAATCATCAAAATGAAGACTTGGGAAGGTCGCTTCACACATCGTGTAATGGAATATCGCACAAGAGAATTGCGATCGCTGAAAAGTTACATTTATGCTCAAAGTATCTCCAGTGCTTTATTCAACTTTGTCCCAACGCTTGTGACAACAGTATCGTTTTATACGTATGTAAAGTTGGGTAATGTACTGGATGTTGCTACAGCATTGACGAGTTTGGCTCTTTTCGATATTTTGCGTTTTCCGCTCTTTATGTTGCCGAACGTGATCAATAATCTTGTTGAAGCAACTGTGAGTACCAAACGTCTTCGTGATTTTCTTATGGAAGAAGAATACGAGGCAGTGGGATCTGGAGATTTGAAGAGTGTGGGTGTCCGAATCGTTGGTGCTGATTTGAGCTGGAATCGTGATTTCAATGCTAATTGTACAAGCGTTGACTCACGTGATGGTACCATTGTGGCAAGGAAGACGGAAGCCACAGCGGTTCTTCGTGACATCAACCTTGAAGCGAGACCGGGCGATCTCATTGCCATTGTGGGCCACGTTGGCGAGGGAAAATCAACATTATTGTCGGGGATCTTGGGGGATGCGAGGGCAAGCCGCGGATCAGTCTCCTTGCGTGGCTCGGTCTGTTATGTCGCCCAACAACCTTTTATTCAAAACGCAAGCATACGTGATAACATTCTCTTTGGACAGCCTTTTGATGCAAACAAATACGATGAGGCTCTTAGAGTGAGCTGCTTGACAAAAGATTTAAAGATTTTTCCTGGTGGCGATCAAACTGAAATTGGAGAAAAGGGAATCAATCTCAGTGGGGGACAACGTACGCGTGTCGCTATTGCCCGTGCTGTATATCATGACGCAGATATCTACATTCTCGATGATGTACTGTCAGCTGTTGACAGCCATGTAGCCAGCGAAATCTTTGAAGAATGCATTAAGAAGAAATTGGCCGATAAATTGGTGCTTCTAGCAACTCATTCTCTATCGTTTCTCAGCCAATGTAGCAGGATTATTGTCTTGGCTGATGGCAGTATCGCAGAAGAAGGACAGTACAAGCAATTACTCGCCAAACCAAGCGGCTGCCTAGCTCGAATGATGGAGAGCTACATCGAGACCGACAATTTTGAAGAGGATGCGAGCCAGTCTAAAGACAAGGATTGCTGCAACAACACTTCTGATGAACAGCACGTTGACGGGCTTGAAGATGGTATCATGACCGTTAGCACCGACATCCACCCGAGTATACAACGCGAGGCTTCATTCAGAAGTGATACAAGCTCTAGCCTGGATAACGAGATATTGGTTGGTGGTGTCAAGCTGATGACCGATGAGGAACGTTCAACAGGAGATGTACCATGGCCGATTTATCGAGCTTGGATTCTTGCTTTTGGAGGCTTCACGCCCGCCATTCTCACATTCATTGGTTATTGTATTGCACAAGCAATCAGCCTCCTCTCGACTGTGTGGATATCATACTGGTCGGAGCACGCTGACTCGAGCAATAGCTCACAGATGTTCTTTTTGAACATTTACATGGGAATCAATGGCGTTTTGGCGATCACTTACTTTTTCCGGACGTTTGCGTTGCTTGCTGGTGGGCTACGAGCGAGTAAAATTCTCTTTAATGCCATATTTTCGCGCATCCTGTTGGCTCCCGTAAGCTTCTTCGATACCACTCCGTTGGGACGGATAGTGAATCGCTTGTCCAAGGACATCTACACCATCGATGAAGGGATTCCATCTACCTGTGGAACAGTGCTGAATATCACACTAAATGTCTTGAGCACAATTGGAATCGTATTATATGTGACACCATTATTCGCGATATTCCTGGTTCCTGTATTGATCGGCTACTACAAGTCTCAAAGATATTTCATGAAAACATCGCGTGAACTACAACGGCTTGATTCGATTAGTCGTTCTCCAGTGTACGCAATGCTATCGGAGACTTTGGATGGATTAGCGACTATACGCGCGTATCGTGCTGAGAATCGCTTCGTTATTCGCAATCAGTTTCTGCTGGACAAGAATCAGCGAGCATTCTTTCTGAACTTTTCGGTAAATTGCTGGCTGGCTCTTCGATTGGAATTTGTGGGAACTTTGATTGGAACGGGTGCTGCACTCGGAGCTGTAATCACGCATGTTACGGCCCAATCCTCGTCAGTTCCGTTTGTCGCTACGACTGGTGTGGGTAGTGGAGCCAATTCTGCAACATTTGCAGGACTTGTTGGCGTATCACTGACGTACGCTTTCAGCGTCACTCAGATTGTAAACTGGATGGCACGCATGGTCAGTCAACTACAGACGCAGATGGTTTCGGTTGAGCGTGTCAAAACGTACGCAGAAATCGATAGCGAGGCTGCTTTGGAAAGTTCTCCTGATCGCAAGCCGCCGACGTCTTGGCCACACGCAGGCAAAATCGCGTTCGAGAATGTAAGAATGCGCTATCGACCTGGTCTGCCTCGCGTGTTACGTGGGCTCACATTTACAGTCAACCCACGAGAGAAGATCGGTATTGTTGGTCGTACTGGAGCGGGTAAATCGAGCCTTATCGTAGCGTTGATGCGCTTGACAGAGCTTGATGGTGGAAGGATTCTCATTGATGATAGAGACATCAGTACTCTTGGACTACACGATTTGCGCGGACGCTTGGCAATCATACCTCAAGATCCTGTCTTATTCTCGGGATCAGTACGTTTCAATTTGGACCCATTTGATCAATATACTGATGACCAACTGTGGACATCGGTCAAACGTGTTCATTTGCAGCGTGCAGTATCAACTTTGGATGCCGCGGTGGAAGAGAAAGGATGCAATTTCAGCGTTGGGGAGCGTCAATTGCTCTGTATTGCTCGAGCTCTTCTCCAAGGTTGCAAAATTATCCTCATGGACGAGGCCACTGCATCAATCGACAGTGAGACGGACCGTAAGATCCAGTTGAGCATCCGCGAAGAGTTTAAAGATTGCACATGCCTCACTGTCGCTCATCGTCTCAACACTATCATGGACGCGGACCGGATTCTCGTCTTGGACAAGGGCAAAGTGGCCGAATACGGACCTCCAAACGAGCTACTTGGGCTGAGAAAAGGTTTATTCAAGTCTCTTTTGGACCAATCGCGACAATCGAAAGAGTAAATGATCGCGTTCCTCCAGTCTTACTACAAGCTGTTTTGTAGCACAATATCTGTTATCGTCATCTACGTGCCCAAGCGATAACAATTTCTCCAACGATACGAATTTCTCTTCAAATTGATTGTTAGTCTTTATTGTATCGCTCTATAGTCATCTCTTCATCGGAAGGTTCCATTACGGGCTCATCATCGAATTCTGCCGTCTTGGGCTTGGACGCAATCGCCCCCTTGTTTTGTTCCTCGGCCCTAAAACCATTCTCAGTATTCGGTCACAACAAAGTACAAAGCAGTGACGTTACTCTGACGGATCTGCTTGTTTCTGACAGCATTTCGCGCAAATCTGACGCGCCTGAGCAAAAAGGTTGAGCTTGTTCTGACATCGGTGTTACGCATTACTTACTGTGGCACAGGAATCACACGCTTGATGATAGGCTGCTAGGACATTTCTTTCGTGACAAAAGCAACTGAAATACGATAAGAGAAGAAATCTGCACGAAAAGTATTTCGACGTACCATGAACTTGGCTGTGTCAATGGTTTATATTTGCGATATTTCTTGCGCCATACAATTTGGTCGTGACAGCGGGGACACAGTCCAAGAATTGGACTGGATAAAATCTTCTCAGTCTTTTTAGACTTTGGATTATGACGAAACGCAACTCTATTCTGATGCTTTGGAGCTTTCCTTTTGTCGTTGCCGCGCTGTGTGCTCATTTGTTCAAATAACTGGTCTTGTGAACCACATTAACGCGTGGACCGGTTTTACAGGGGAAGTAAACGATGTTTAGTCGATCAGAAGCAGAAAATGTAAAGTATCGAGTGCATTATGTGTAGACCAAACAATAATTTAACATCTCATAAAGCTTTGAGTTCTTCCTGCGGTTCATCTACGACAGCTCTTTCCATTATAAACTTTCCTTCTTTGTACCGCTGTGATGGTTCCCTGGCTTTCAACTACAAAACACACTCAGTATTCATTTGATCCAAGTATAAATTCACTTACGTATTTCCAGCCAAGGAGAGCACTGCAGCAGCTACAATGGACATCACAAATCGTATGCAGTCCAGTCATCAAGTAGCGATTTCGAGACGAGCCCATGCAGAAATTGTGCATGTTGTTCATGAGGTATGCTTTTCCAGTTTGACCAAAGAAAGTTTTTGAGATGACATCGTCTCGATCCGCCACAACAGAAGCACACATCGCACAGCGGAATGGTCTCATACATTCCGAAAGATGTACTTCTGCATAAATGTGACGGATATGCGGCGGTGATGATGAGTAGAGCTGTTGCTTCGTCTGATTCACCTCGAAAGGTATCTGGTTCGCATCTTCGTCATCCTCGCTGCTCTCTCCTGAATAATCGTCATCGATCCGAGAGAATTCCTCCCGACAAGGATGAAATTCCTCATTGACATCAGGAATATCATTCGGACTGCCCTGTTCGTCTTGATTATCACGGATCGAATGATCATTTGTCGCAATTCTTTCTTCCCTGCTTTTTTTCCCCTGGTTGGATGATTTGCCTAGAATTTCTTTGTGGTCCGAAAGTCTCAAATATCCAGATTCTTTCAATTGACGCTCCATATAGCTCTGATTCTTGAAACAATCATTTCTGTACTCAATTTGTTTGCCTCCTTGTCGAATTATCACTAGCGGTGCCATCACTTCAAGCAGCCGATTTACCACTTATCTGACATATAACGCCTTGAAGCTCCTGACATTTTCCTCCGAGTCAGACACAAAAAAATTCGGCGGGAATTTGCACGGATGAGCAATGGTGAGCCCAACGCAAGGTATGATATTGATAATCAGATCAGCTATACAATATATAGCTCTACTGTTAGTGATGGACTGGATAAGTCGACACCACCTCATTTAAAGCTGCTTGCAACCTTCTTTTATGCATTAGAGTTTGCTATGCATGCACTCGAATTATATCAACAAAAGACACAGTTCACATCCTTGAAGCGATCCATCGAAGACTCGTGCAAAAGGTATGAATTCTAGCTAGCTGGACTCGACTCCTAACGCGTAACTGAAGAACTTTCACAATGGATCATTTAAAGCAAATTTACTCAATAATTCCGGAGGCTTATTGTATGTACATGGAACGATGTGGAAGTACATCAGATCGCTCTAATAGCCTGGTTATAAAAAGGAAAACCATTGGGGTTGAAGATGGAGAAACTTCGTCATCCAGAATCGATTTGTTCAATTTTCGAGTGAATCATATCGTGAAAGAACAACTCTCCCATCTGCGAAAGCAAAATGTTGATGAAGAATTACTGGAAGAAGCAATGAAAGAATTCGAGATTCAGCGGGGACAATTGCCAATCATGAGAAATTCGATCTCCGAGTCAATTACTTTAGGAACAAAGCCTTCGGCCCAGCAACAGCCGGATGATTTGGATGAGGAACTTGCAAGAGTCCTGGCGAGACCAGTTCCGCAGGCTCTACAATCGTTGCCTACATGGCTCATTGACAAGGTCACGACCCTTGTTGAATTCATGCTTAATGCAAGACTAACAAAATCATACAGGTTCGCAAAGAAGAGGTTTCTCACAGTCTTGCCACTCGGAAATGCGAAAACGCAGTAAAGAAACGTATAATCACAACACTGCCAAAACTTTGCGATGTGCTACAAGGTTACGCTATGGTTTCACGTAAAAGCATTTTTCTGATGGATCAGCTAGTCCTCAAATTGGTCGGCGTACCACTTAAAGGTTTCATTGTGCTGCCCGGGTTTTGTTCCTATCCAAACTAATTCAATTCATAGATCGTCTCACTGATCAGATTTATCTCTTGGATATCATGATTCCGTTTTGGCTGAACGTCATCAGCAAAGATGGCAAAGAATACGTCAAACTGAACGAGAAAGCGAAATACAAGGACGTCAAGACAGCTATCCGAAAGGCAGTTCTAACATCGCTTTGACAGCCAAGAATCCTGTGGTCAAAATTGAAAGTTGGAGGTAATTATTTGTGCAAGCGATCGAGAATTTTTGCTCATTTATAACGAAGTGGTCGACTGATTGATGCAACGGAGGGATACACGCTTCCCATGGGCTCCCATGGATGCAAACTAGAGTAAAGCTTCTTAAATATCCTGACCACAATCTACTATAATGAGCTCAGTTAGGCTTTACCGAGTCTGTATACATTCTAGTCAGGACAAACTGGAGCTTGATACACGGTGGCTGGTCGTCCAACGAGCTCCATTTTTGACCGCTAAATTCTACAAACGAACACTAGCCTCATTACATCATTGACTGTTAACGACTTGAATTCCAGCGCATCATTTGTGTCTTACGCTTGGATTGTTACGTTGGACTCAGATAATTCAAGTGGCTAACAGCTGGCTACACAAAACGCTAGCTCATCCTAGTGCTTAGGTATCATCAGATATTTGCAAGCTGTCGAGATGTCAGTGCACTCAGCATATTGCATTCAATAGAATTCCGAAACCAGAACATAAATCCAACATATTGCACGTACTTTTAAATTCTTCTCTACAACCGAACACAACATATTCCAAGTACTTTCGAAGTCTTTTCAACAACCGAGTACAACAGCGTGCAAGTAGCTTAAGTCCTTCTCCAGAATTCAGGCATGAGAATGAGGAACTTCCTTGCAAGGATTACGAACTATGTGAAGGACCGGAAGTCAAAAAATTCGACTCAAGACCGATCAAGATTAAGACGAATTCTCCGTGCTATCAAGCAGCGTTTCCGTAACCGTAGATAGATAATCACGAATAGATTTGAATTCAGCTTCCAATTCTCAAGCAACTCGACAGCTTCCGGTTGAAGGCAATTATTTTCGTAATCTATTTTTTCCCGGGCACCACCTCGGGCTCTTCATGCACTTCTACACATTACCGGATGCAAATTTCACCAAAGAAATGATAGGTGACAGGATAAGCCTTGAATCCAGAAATCAGTGCCGTTGCATTAGGTTTAAATGTCCAAGTTTTCTGCCTGAAAATTTGTGTTCGTGTGATGGACCCCGAGCCGCATCTATCTGTGGAGATTAATTGACTCTGACTAAATTGAGCTACGCCAGTGTAAAGCCAATGCTTCTTCTCATTATTAAATACTTCTCGAATACAATGCAGCAAGAGATTTGTGCTCGATCTACCAAGTACAGATTCCTGATGGAGCGATGAATGTGCTGTTTACGTAAGCATTTGCCCACTATTTGTGTGCTTACGAGCTCGATCGAATCGGGCTAATGGGTACCAAGAAACTTGTCGGGAAACTGACACAATATCAGAAGTCTCAATTTATATCAGGGGCTAATATCGTTAGCAATGGACAACAAGTCAATGAATGCCCACACACTTATAAAAGGATGTTGTGACACATACGTTGATACTAACCCACGATACCGCCTAGTTGAAATACGACATGCCTCGAACGATACTCTGAATTCTTGTTTGTATTGATTCGATTCTCACCGCATAAGCTACAAACGTAGCATGCACTGATTCGAATTGCTTTGTAAATGAATTTGAGCCCAATGGCAGCAGCATGTCTTGGAGGCTAATAAGCCCGAGGACGAGCACGAAACTCCTCCAGCCGAACACGACAACGCGCAAGTGCTTTGAATACTCTCATGGTGTCAAAACATGGCAACGTGAAAGTGCCTCCTAATCGTCCTTCAGGAACCGTGCACGACAATATGTGAGTACCTCCTTCTCCTGAAGCCAAGCATGAAAAGTATAAAGTATTTTGCAAGTATCCCGAGCCATATACATTTTGTGCAGCATCGTACCTGCATTTTGGGATAGTTAATCACGTGAATGACGGTTTGTTTTTCCCCTCAAGTCTTTATGCCTTTGAGTAAGGCCCGCCTCTCTTTCAAGATAACATTTCAATTTATTTATTAGATCACTATCCAGATGTAAATACTGAAATCATTCTCCGTTCTGGTCAATTGTGACTAGCACAGATGGCATAGATTATGTCGATATGATATCATAACGTCAAGGCTGCTCTTCGAAAAGGAGTTTTGACATGACACACGACAGAACCAGACAGGAAAGTGGGATTGATGTTGAACTCTTAGGATGGCTATATCTATGAACAAAGTACTTACTAAAGGTAATGGTTCTGCACGAGAGAACAGAATCCTTGAGAGCTAAAGTCTCAATACTTTGGAGCAATGTGATGTCCTTACAGCATTAGCAGATGTACGAAGCTCCCATCAATGTGAAGCAGTATGATCACTTCGAAAGTTACTTTTAACACTGCACTAAGAGCCCGCAGAGGCTCTAACGAATTTGCAGCGTTACAGTTAGATAGATGAGCTATCAATCGCCCATTGCAGAACTACCTCCATTTGGTACATCTTGAGCCACAAGATGCATCCTGGAGCGAGAGCATTTTATGAAACCTCGCATGAAATACTAGGATATTGAATTTTACTTCATTTGCAATGATATTTTGGAAACGCGGGACGTTACCAAATCATTTTTTTCTCTTGCTGCCAGTTGTATGTTCCTCACAAGTAGTCAGCACACAGTAAGGCTAGCTGCTATGAGACATTCACTTCTTAGCTAGGCCTGTACCAGATGTTTCTTTGTCTAGAATGTAAATAGTGTTTGTACGAATTTGTAGCCTTCCTGGAGTTACAGTCGATATGATGGTATATATTTATGGCAGTGTTTAGTCTTCTCCGACCCTGAAGTGCTCCATACAGTCACAGCGTCGTCTAGCAGGATAAAACATGAACGCTTCGCCGCAATACAATAGCGATAGCCGTGCAGGAACTTATCACAAAAACAGTAAAGTGGAGGCTTGTGTGTGTTTCCTGACAACGTCGAACGCCTAAAGAGTTTGCTATGTGATATGAGTGAACGCAGAGCTTCAATATTATGACCAATTTCAATGAGGCAGTGAGATCATAAGAGCTCCAGTATCAGTCTGTAGCGCCGCTATTGCATTATAAAGTTATAGCGAATGCGAATGTTAAACCAAGGACCGGGATGCATTGAATAAGCTTAGTGCAAGTGCACCACAAAGGTTGGAAGCTATTTCTCAAATCTTGGGCAGTCTTCAAATCTAAACAGTCGTGATGGAGATGGTTCGATAACTGAGCCTGAACTAAACCACGATTTGTCAATGCTGGAATCGACAATCGAGCAGTACAAGGACAACGTCGTACCCTACATAGCGGTTACAGTAGCTCAGTCATTTGGCACCTTTTACATAATGCTCCAACTGCATTTCAAGTAGCCTTGGAGAGTTTGCCTGGATCGTCGAGCTTCGCATGAAATTGAAGCGAAAACGAACATAATGCAAGTTGAGAATACTTCGTATGCCTTCTTACCCATTTCGAGGTCAACTCACTTCACTCTAGGCATGGTGCGCGGTTCAGAATTACCCGAGTACCTTGAGAATTTGCGACAATATAGCGATACAAATCGAATACACAGCTGGAAAACAATATATTTGTATTTCAGGGGAACCTCATAAATTGACACTATAATGTTCATTTCAGAGCGCGTCCCGAGTGTGTTTCGATGCATCACTCTTCTGCCTTCTCACCACCGTCAGTCGGGCTATAACCACTTGAATTCGGGTCGTACCCTTCCGTCGGATTGTACTGAGGGGAAGATGGGCTATAGCTGGGAGATGTCGGGCTGTAGGCGGGCGATGTTGGGCTGTACGCAGTACCAGATGGATTATAAGCCGGGGATGTTGGGCTATATGCTGGCGATGTCGGGCTGTAAGCAGGGCTCGTTGGACTGTATGCAGGGCTAGTCGGACTATACGCTGGAGAAGTTGGGCTGTATGCCGGGGACGTTGGTGAATAAGCTGGTGAGGTTGGGCTGTACGCAGGGGAGGTTGGACTATACGCCGGGCTCGTTGGGCTGTACGCAGGTGATGTTGGACTGTAAGCTGGAGAAGTTGGTGAGTGGGCTGGAGAAGTTGGGGAATAAGCTGGTGACGTCGGGCTATATGCAGGGCTCGTTGGGCTATACGCGGGTGAGGTCGGACTATAAGCTGGAGAAGTTGGCGAATACGCCGGTGAGGTTGGTGAATACGCTGGAGATGTAGGACTGTATGCAGGTGAAGTGGGGCTGTAGGCTGGAGATGTTGGGCTGTAGGCGGGTGAAGTTGGGCTATATGCAGGTGACGTTGGACTATAAGCAGGTGAAGTGGGTGAGTAAGCAGGTGATGTCGGTGAATAAGCTGGAGAAGTAGGTGAGTAAGCCGGTGACATTGGACTAAAGGCTGGTGATGCGGGATCTAGAGATACACCAGGACTTCGAGCAGGTGACGCAACACTGAATCCGGGAGACGACATAAAACCAGGGGAAGCCGGACTTGCCATTGGTGAGAATGTTCCAGCCGCTGGAGAAAATGACCCACCACCCGGACTGAAAGGTGATGATGCTGAGAAACCAGGCGTAGAGGTGAATGGTGTGGCCATTGGAGTTCCCGGACCTTGTTCGGGACTTCGCCATTCGTCATTGATACCTCGCATCACTTGCTGGATTTCAGATGCTTCATATTCAATAGCATCCGTCAGCTTTTTGGCATCCAATACCAGATCCGTAATTCCAGTGCCGAGAGGCGCTAATTGACCAAGCATCACATTTTCCGATACACCAGTCAGCGGATCTCCTTCAGAAAACATGGCTGCATCCATCAATATCTCTACCGTCTCTTCAAAGGAACAGCGAACAAGCGGTCCCGAATCATCACGATTGATACCATGACGAGTAATGGCCATCAAATGCCCACGAAAGGTCATGACGTCTGCCAAACAAGCCAGGTGCCGATAGTTCACGTAAGCTCCATCAAAAGAAATAACTTGCCGAATTTCATTCAATAGCGCCCGACGTACAGCTTCAATACCCAAAACTTGGATGATTTCCACAATATCATTGGAGATAGTTCGGGTGCCGTCGACCTGAGGAAAGCACAAAACATCTAGCAAGTTCGTCCCATCGGTATCCAAGACCCATTCAGTTGTCATCTTGAATCCAACATCATCAAACCAATGGGTAGGGCGTCCTTCGCGAATGTACACCTTCTTGACCGATTGAACGCCACGAAGTTTCATTTGTGTGAGCATATTGTGTTCCACGCGCTTCAAAAATGTGTCATCTTCTTGTCCAACTGTACTCTCTCCGGTCCGCTGCATTTTCTCTTCCTCATCGCTAACTATTCGAATTCGAAGCACCAATTTGTCTGCATTATCATCCGTGAATATACAAGACAAATCTTGACCATACTCGGACTCGATCTGTGACGCAATTTCGCTCATAGTGAGCTTCTTGTCTGCCATCATCTCACGGTTCAATTCGATACGTAGAAGCCACGGCGATCTTGCAACAGGCGTGTCCTCATCCGGCATCTCATAATACGTCGAGACGAATTCTTGATCTTCTTCGATGATCGTGTTCATTGGATCCGGGTCGTAGAAAATAGCAGTATTAGCCGTGACATCAGCCAGAGTCGTGTATTCCAGCTGAGACTGAATAAACTTGGCTTTATCAGCATCATGCGCACAATCAGGCGTCAGGAAAATTTGGAGAGAAGGCGTACGAACGTCTTTGGCAATGTTCATAATTTCCTTCAGCCTGGGAACTCCGAGTGTCACATTTTTAGCAGACACACCGGCATAGTGAAATGTGTTCAAAGTCATCTGAGTAGCAGGTTCTCCAATAGATTGCGCCGCGACGACACCAGCCATTTCTCCAGCCGATACGAGGGAGCTTGTAAACTTTGATTCGATTTCGCCGAGCAGCCATTCAAACGCGGTCTCTGTCAGTCTATGCTCCAACGTGACACACTTTGAGGCCAAAGCTGATCGTAGTAAAATTTGGAAGAACAGCGTCGCATTTTCTTGAGCTTCCAAACTCAATGGATCATTTCCTTGGACAACAATAATCTTCTTGCACAATTCTTTAACACCATCAATGATGTGCGAAGGATGCAAACTTGAAGGTTGCTGTAAGTCCACACTGAATAGCTGTTGAGCATTTTCAATCAATCGTCGGACATTGACGGGAATTTGCGCAGCATTGTCAGATTCTTGCCCTTGACCTCGACTAGCCAAGATAACGCGGAGATTGACACGATCTTTTTGTAATTGAGCGATTTCGTCACGCAGAATGTGTTGAGTGTGCTGATTCGTCCTTATGTCTTTGATGATTTCCGGGTCCAGGAACAGCTGATCCGGACATTTTGGAACACATCCTAGAAGCTCGCTTGAGGTGTCAAACATATACTTTTGTTCGAATTCCACTTTGTTCAATCTATGTGATTCAAAGCGTTGCTTCTCCACCCAAACCGCATCCATTCCATCTTCACCGTACAGAAACTGAATGATTTCTCCCTGAGCGTTTCGAACGGTGCCATCATATCGAGCCATGACAGATTCCATAGCTTTTACTAGACGCCGTTGAATGTACCCAGTTTCGGCAGTCTTGACAGCCGTATCAATCAATCCTTCACGCCCTCCCATCGCATGGAAGAAGAACTCTTGAGGCGTCAATCCTTTCAGATAGGAATTCTCGACGAATCCACGGCTTTCTGGGCCTAAATCATCTTTTCCGTAATGTGGTAGCGTTCGGTGCTGAAAGCCATACGGGATACGTTTTCCTTCAACATTCTGCTGACCAACACACGCAATAATCTGAGAAATATTGATAAAGGATCCCTTGGACCCGGACGTGACCGTTGCCTTGATATTATTGGTCTCATCCAAACTACCTTGTGCTTCACGACCAGCCTGATCACGAGCTGTATTCAAGACCTTATTCACAAGCTGTTCGAAAGACTCGACCATCGTTCGACCAGGTTGCGTCTCTAGTTTTCCCTTCTGCCCACGCTGCACGAGATCATGCACTTGCACTTTTGCTTGTGTGATAATATCAACAATCGTTTTTAATGTACTGACATCGGCGATTGCATCACTGACTCCAACGGTGAAACTGCGTCCTACAAGCCAATTATTGACCAATTTCTGTACAGCGCCAAGGAAATACTTTGCTTCCTCTGGTCCTTTCTCCAGCATTGTGGTGTGAATCAGACCTCCCGCCGAAGAACCAATTGTCTTCTTATCGATGATCCCTGCCAAGAGTTCTCCACGCTGCACGATCACACGTGAATCGATTGGAGATAACTTTGCGAACGATTCCTTACTTGAATGAGTCGAAGAAAACCCAGTGAAGTTGATATCAGGAATTACTTGAGAAAACATTTGCTTTCCCGTCCAAATAGGACGATATTTACCAATTTCACCTTTCTTTGGCACCAGTATCGCTGGGGTGGGTATTCGACCATCCCAGTTAAACACCCACATCAGCAGATTCATCACCACATCCTTCTCGATGAAAATGTCACGTTTTGTGAATTTCTGAACACCCAATAAGGAGTCTTGAACAATACCCATAACTGGACGATTACTTTGAGGTGTGATAATCACTTTGTGAACCATCATAAGCTCTTGTGCTTCGGCACGGGCTGTCAACGACTGTGGAACGTGTAAATTCATTTCATCTCCATCAAAATCTGCATTGTAGGGAGATGTCACCGATAAATTGAGCCGAAATGTGGACCAGTGAAAGACTTTGACTCTATGGGACATAATTGACATCTTGTGTAGAGAAGGTTGACGATTGAACAAAACCAGATCTTCATCACGGAGATGACGCTCCACAATCCAGCCGCACTTGAGTGCCAAGTCAGATTTATTTTTGATGTAACGCAAGTCGATACGATTTCCGTCTTCTCTAATAATATATTTGGCACCAGGATGCTCCAACGGTCCATTTGATATGAGCTGATGCATAGCTGCCATGTTGAATGGTGTAACGCGTTCTGGCACGGTCAAGTTCATCGCAATTGAGAGTGGAACACCAACCTGGTCAATCTCGAGATTTGGATCTGCAGTGATAACAGTTCGAGCTGAAAAATCAACCCGTTTTCCCATCAAATTGCCTCGAATACGACCTTCTTTTCCTCGAAGACGCTGACGTAGAGTCTTTAGAGGTTTTCCGGAGCGTTGTTGTGCTTGAGGTAGACCTGGCTGTTCATTGTTGATAAAAGTTGCCAGATGGAATTGCAAAAGTTGTTCAAACTGCTCGATAATATGAGAAGGTTCTCCCTTGCGAACACAATTCAGCAACGCTAGATTTGCTTTGACAATAGACGCTAGATTATGCGTCAAGTCATCTTCGCCACGAGCCATACCATCGAGTGCCACGGAAGGTCGCACGTGTGGAGGTGGGACTGGCATCAAAGTTAATATGAGCCAGTCGGGTCGCGCCCATCTTGAGTCTAGACCCAGGGAGTGACAGTCGACATCACTTATATTTTTGAATATGGACAACACCTTGGCAGCCGGCAAGTTTTGTTTACGGTCTCCAGAGCCTGGAACATCTTCCATTTGTTCAGGAAATTCCACCAAGATCTTGATACCTTGTCTTTTGTATATCGGCTGCAGACCACCACAACCTCCATGGCCTCCCTCCTTCGATTTTGTTTTATCATCCAAACCGCCTTGCAATCCCAAATTCAGATCTTCACGCATCTTTTCCATATCAACTTCTGCTCCATACTCACAGAGCTTTTTCCCATTACAAATCTCGAAAACAGCTTTCAACCGGCGTTTACCGTCTTTGATTTTCATTGCTGAACGAAAGCGATGATCTCGTTCATCACTCAGTATTTTGGAGCAATGAAAGCAAACAGAGCGCAAGATCTTCAGTACTTCTTTGATGAATCCCAAATGGTACATAGGCCGAGCTAATTCAATGTGACCGAAATGACCCGGACAGTCATTAACTTTCCCCCCGCTTCCACTGTACGTGCAGTCACACGTCTTACATCTTGCACGGAAGTCACAGGTTCCCATTCTCGGATCTCCAATTCCACCAATGACCGGATGTCCATTCAAATATGTTTCGGGACGACTGATACCATCTGGAATGATACGGTCATTCACTTTGGTTTGCTTTGTGACAGACATTGCGCGCACTTCTTCTGGACTGAATACCCCAAATTGTAGATATTTGACTCGCCTCAAGCGCGCACTCGAGTAAGAGAATTGAGTGGACGACATAACTCAAAAATCGCTACGTTACTATTGATGCGGTGGCTACCACCCACTCGGTGTATCCAATGTACGTCTTATGATCCGTCCGTCTGTAGCGGTTTTGTTGCCTTAATTGTGACGTTTTCCGCGCAATACGATGCGCTTGGCGTCGCAAAGAAAATTGCAAACTGGAAAGGAAAGGGAGGGAGGACAGGGGGAATGTATTGTCCAGATTCCGATTGGTTCAGCGAAGAGCTGTTATCGATTTTGATTGGATGTAATAGGCCGATGTAAATAGCTCATGAAGTGTATCAGCGATTTGAATCCATAATACTCTGCTTATGGTGAAATGGACACTTGGTATTTGAAGAAGGGAAGAAATGAATCGGATGCGCCGCTGTGGAATACTGTAGAGAATGTACAGATGGACAATCACTCGATTCTTGGATATTGTACCTGAATAGTAGCCCGTCGTCAAAAATGGTACGAACTGTAGAGTACTGATCTCGGTGAATGAATCACAAATTTATAGAAATCTCATTCTACAAAGTCCACATTTTGTTCTCTCGCAAGAATGACGCAACGAAAAACGTGTCATTTTAAACTAGTGTTATTGGGTGATACCGCAGTTGGAAAATCGTGTCTCGTTGTACGATTTGTGCGTAACGAATTCTTTGAGTATCAAGAACCGACAATTGGAGGTTGCTGCAACTACAATCATGAGTAGCTCGCGATGCTGAATGAACTAAATTCTGGTATGGTAGCTGCGTTCCTGACGCAAACTGTGGATCTGGATGACGAAGTTATGGTAAAGTTTGAGATATGGGACACTGCAGGACAAGGTAGGAGTGCTCTATGGCGTTTGAGTAGCGAGATTTATGTCTGGCCGTTTTCGTAGAGAGGTATCGCAGCCTAGCTCCGATGTATTATCGAGGGGCAGCAGCTGCGGTAGTGGTGTATGATGTCACAAATAAGGTGAGTGTAAGGGGTCTGGGCGCTTCAATTTGAGCTGATTTGGTCTGTAGGACTCTTTTATCGGCGCCAAATCTTGGGTCAAAGAGTTACAAAGGAGAGGTGATCCAAATGTGGTCATCGCACTTGCAGGAAATAAAGCAGATTTAGAATCACGACGAAAAGTAGACTCAGAGGTATGTGGGTCACTACACCCATCGAATCGTACTGATATTTTCATTGCAGGAAGCGCGTCAGTACGCGCTAGATAATGACATATTACATCTGGAAACATCTGCGAAAACGGCAAACAACGTCCAAGATCTATTCATCGCGATTGCAAAGCGGCTGCCAAAGAATCTTCCTCAACAAGAGCGTGAAACTTTTCCCATCACACCGCCCATCACAACAAAACAGAGAGGCTGCTGCTGATTGTATTTGCTCTATATGAACGTAATCAATCAACGTTACCAACAAAGCTTTTGTCTCTGCATTCCCCACTCTCTCTTCATCACGCATTTGTACGTGGCCGGATCTACACTCGTTCGTCTCAGCTTCGATAACGTATACAGTGAAGAACATCGAGACTCAGTCCACCGCTGTACCTCTCGGCAAGCGATTACTTTCTCACAACGCAAGTTATGATGCTACTAGCCTACGTATATAATCAGAAGCGTATTCACGTTGTTGCAGCGGGATCTGCACGATTACTGGCCGCTACTGCACAAACTGTTTCACCATATTCATTGTAGCCCATGCGCTTTGTGTGCAATAAAATAGTAGTCAACACCGGCACTTTGAAGATCAAGAATGGGAATGACATGACGCCATAGGTGGTACGAAGCCAATAGAAGAGTGCCCGACGCTGCCATATCCCGAATGGGTACCATAAGATGACACATGACAGCAAAGATATAATGGCCAGACATATTGTTTCATAACCACAAAACTTCATCAGATACCCGCCACGATCCAGATGTAATTTGTTGCCAAAAATGTCTCGGTAAGCTTTACCCCGAAAGTGAGATAGTATCGAAGATCTTGGCTCACGATCCGCAATCGATTTGGGAATGCTTAATCTTCGAGCATCTACTGGCAGATGTTTTAGCGATTGCGAGGCTTGAGTTGATTCCGGATGAGTAGGATCAGGTATTTGCGTCATATGTATGGCTTCGTTGAATGCAATTGTGTACGGTAAGCGAAAGAAAGCAGTCCACACGAGTCCAATTTGCAGAATAAAGAAAAAGACGCCCCATGTCTCCAATCCCGGTCCACCTGTGAAATGAATCATCTGTTAATTTTATCAGCATTCGGGAGGAAGGTACATACGTTCGTGGCAAACTTCGAGGCTTCCGGATATGATACACCTGATATAAGCCATAACACCAGTTGCGGTTGCAAGTAATCCCAAGGTGAAAAACTGCGCCGACTTGAATCCGATGATGAACTGACAAAGCTGGTGTTCATCGGTTTTGTCCTTGATGATGAACAGAAAGAGCCACCATAGCTGACCCACGACTGGAACGAGTCCAATTGTTGTGAATATGAGCCACCATGTATCTTTGAAGCTCATCCATATGGATTTGTCGTATGGAAAGAGATGGTAAAGGATCTTGGCACGCAAACGTGAATACATCGATGCCTTCCTGACATCCTTTGTATCGATTGACATCTTGTCTTCTGTGAGCAAATTTGTGACTTCCGGAACGAAGAGATCTTGTGTTTTTCGAAATATTTCCAGCTTTACATCGGGCATGAGTCTATCCACTGCGATATCAATATTGGTCTACAGAAGATAAAGACACGTTACTGCTTCACCAAGAGATAATAGCTGATAGCTACCTTCAAATACGAAGGCATATCTGGATCCTTCAAATTACATTTGAGCCGATCCGCGACAACGTCCAATGCTCTTTCTAGATACCTTTGAACTGTTCGATGCACAACATGCCTCATTTCTCCACTAGTATCTTTCGCAAGTTCTTGAAATCGTTTGCTTGTAGAGAATATCATTGAACTCGTTGTCTCTACGATTCCATTCCACGTAGTACTATGGGAAAGCGTCGCAGCCATCCTTGCCACTTTTATGACTTGTTTTTCCGGAAACACATCCGGGTAGATACTTTTAAACTCATGAGCCAATTTGATGATATCAGCCACCTTGACAGAGAAATGCGGCCCGCAATACTCTACGAGATCGTGGCTATCCTGTACCGATGCAAAGTTGGTCGTAGCGAGAAATCCAGTAAGATAACCATTTTCTTCCTTCGTTGGGGCCGCACGGGACAGCTTTTTGTAAATTATTCGCCAAAAACGACGTAACTCGATCTTTTCCGTCGAACTTAGCTCCATACTTTCCATTGCACGGAAGAAATTCTGTGTTGTTACCATGCGTTCGCGGTTATGCATTTCTCTGTCTCGTTCCTGTAGATAAGTGAAAACAAATAGGCTTGCCGACATAGCAACAGCTCCATATACGACACCGGATTGTGAGACCATTTGTATTCTCATAAGGCTTTGGCGCTTGCTGCGTCTTTTATTCGAGAAAAAACAAAGACTTTTCAACTGGCAATACTTCTTGCAGTTCTTAACGTATACTGTACAGCTATTATTCACTTGATAGAGACAAGAGATGAATATCAGAACTTCAGGGTATCTTGACGTTAGCCAGGTCAAATTATCAAAGGAGTGTCATGCGATGCGATGGCAAGATCTATCAACTCTCGCATGTAGAGGTTGGTTCAATGTCACCAATCGCAGTTGTCGAAGTGCTCTCCTAGATCTGAGGAGTTCTTGGAGCTGTGCCTTAAAAGCGCAAATTCATGCCCCTCAGAGCATGTTCGCTATGTACATGATTGCCTGTCGTACTGGGGTAACACTGCATATAAAGATATCGTAGGAGGCACCTTGTGAAGGCTCTAAAGAATGTAGTTTTGTCTAAGGCATGGGCTATCTCACCGCATTGAAGACCCTGGTCTCAAATAAAGTTCGGTAGGAGCCATACTTTGCAAAAGCGCCACTACTTCCAACAGCAGGTCGGTTGTAGCGAGAATCCGAAGGCGCATGCTGGAAATTTATACTTTTTGCGTTTTTCAGGAGACTTGAATGTCTTGCAAATCCAGACAACTTGTGCATATCTTGTTTGTTTACCGATACATGTCGACAGGTGTGCGTCGGTTGTAAAAATGTTGTTCTTATGCTAGCCAATTCCGGGTTTCCTTGATACTGTGAATGTTTCTTCCGTAAATACCAAGCGTTTGATCAAAACTCAGTTAGACATGAGAGCTCAGAATTCCGTCCAATTTGCGGCGTGAATTTCGACCAATCGTTTGTCTGTCCAAGTGTCTTGCAACATGCTCTTGAGCGCGTGCTTTGGTCAATTACGCTGTCTACCTGTGAACAAACTGAGCAATTCCTTGGAGTCGGTTTATGCTGTGACGAAACGATGGGCGTCAAAGAAATCGGGTGGCTCAAGTAAGAATGGCCGAGACTCTCAGTCTAAACGTCTTGGACTCAAGAAGTCAGGCGGGTAAGTTCATATCTTTCCATGTGCTATCCATTTAGCTTACGCGGTAGTGGATAGACAAGCCGTCATCGCGGGTAATATAATCATTCGCCAGCGGGGGACAAAGTATCATCCGGGCCGTGGCGTAGGAATTGGGAGAGACCACACTATTTTTGCTGTGAGGGATGGATATGTCCGTTTTTGGTATAATGTACCAAAGAAACGCCAAGAAGTTTCAGTCAGAAATACCCCTCAAAAGCTTCTTACATCTACCCAGCAGGAAAGTGCTATGTTGTGTGATAATATACAATCGTAGATCATATCTAGTGGCTTTCACCGCACAGCTGAGTCCAAGAAGTTTATTTTTGCATTAATATTCTAGAGGAGCTAGGGAAAGCAGGGCACTGACTTTGGAATTCGGGACTTATACATCGACTATCGTTCATTCAAATGCGTACGATAATTGCCATATTGACCACGATACAATCATTACACACCGGGTCATAGAATGCACGCCTTAAAAGATAAAACCAGTGCCGACAAATGCAATTACAGTCCTTGTGCTCAATTCTTTAGAATTTCGATTGGGTATGTGGACTTTGCCGCAGAGAAGCAAAATGAGCTGATTTGATGTTGAGTCGAGCAAATGTCGCTTTACTGACAGAAGGACAAGGATCATAGTATGATCCTTGTCCTCTTTATGAGTGTGACTCCGTCATGCCAAGCTCGACGTCACCATGAAGGTCTAGGAACGCCAGTGCGTGCTCATTTCTAGCCACTGGCCCCCAGTGGACCATGATACAAAATATGGCGAGCCATTCTTCCAGTGAAATAATCGGCATGCTCGCAGGTGACTTTTTTGTGTTCAATGCTGGAGGCGTACGCTTACTCATCTCACGATTGATCACAAGTGTATTGGTCTGAAAAAAGTTCCTGGCGCCGTATTCTTTGGTATGTAATCAAAAGCTTCGTGTGGATTCAAGCATCAAGTGAAACCATTCGAATATGTTGCAACAATTTGACTAAAGCGCTGTCCTCAATACAGATAGATTCCTCGATCTTCTCGCCAATAACAATATTTCGAGGATGGGGGTGAAGAGCGTTCATTAGTGCAATCTTCCCGCAAACCATTTGTGTCAAAGCCGCGCTTGACTGAGTATATTTCTTGATGGGTGAATTCTGATATGGAGCTACGATTCTCACTCAGTAGTGTAATTTGGCGAGTTTTATCGATGTGGGTCCGAAAAATGTCAATACAGCCAAATATTGTGTGATTTCCAGATCTTGCACATTCGAGTGTATCCGATCCCCCGAGTCTAGTGGTGCAATCACCGCCACTTGCTCGGCATCTCTAATCGAACTATCTCTGGTAGGCTTTACAACAAAGCGCTTGAAGCTTGCATGCAGATGTGAGACCTTGCAATGAAAATTCTCAGAAGCAAAGAAAAAACGTCGACTAAGAAAAAGGAATAAATGTATTAGAGTGCCGAATTTAAAAGTCCTTCAAGGACGCATTGCTCGTCCAGCAGACTGTTAACTTTGGTAGGAAGATGACGTACCTGGAACAGCCAAAACATGAGAACTTATTGGAATGATTTCGAGGCAGATTGGATGGATGCTTTCGGAGAGTCCGTGTAACTCGGGCTTGAAGAGTTAGTGGTGCCAGTATCATTAGTGCTGGGAGCTGTTGTAGCGGCCGGTGTGTACTGATAAGTACTTGAATCTTGGCTATAGGCAGCATCAGAAGAATCACCATTATGCCCACCATACGCTGAAGGATCTGGATTATATTTGGCAACGTACGGAACGATTGCTCTTTCCGACGAATCCGGGCTTGTTGGACTGTACGAGTCCCCGATTGACATTGAAGTAGGTTGACTCGCACTGAACGAAGTTGGCTGATAGTTGGTGAGCGAAACACTTGCAGGTACCGGCGAATTGGAGACTAAGCTTGTGCTCTCAGTTCTATCGATTGGCGTCACTGGAGGCTGACTCGAGCTGATAGGAAAAATCGGTTGTGCCGAGAAGGTCTTGTTCTCATACTCCATGAATCTGGCGGAATACACCATATAGTGCAAAGCACCTTTTTTTTCCAGTGCGACCTTGATATCGTAATCTCGATTTCTATTTGGAATCGGACTACTCCATATTGGACGCAACAAAACCACTTGCATATCTAACGTCACATTAGAAATATTGACAGTATGGACGCATGTGGCTTGACGAAGTAAACCAGGAAACATCTTTCCGTATTGGTGTGATTCCAGCGGTTTGATCGTGAAGAATTGTCTCTTCGCCAGCTCAGTGTTTATGGAGGGCACGGAATTCTCGGAAAAATAATCAAATTGTTGCATTGTTGTTCGGATCGATTTCAGTTGATTATTTGGCCCGTACAAACCAGTAATATGCATGCCAAAGAGCCCAGTGCCAAAAATCGCAGAGCCCACCGCAAATGATTTGACCAATCCTGACACAGCGAGAGCACCAAGTCCAGCTCCAAGAAGAGTAACAGTAAACATGGATTCTTGTATTACTTTCTCATTAGCGCCAACTTTGCACTCATACGTCTGATCCGAGTTGTTGATGATAGTCAAGTATGAGCCCATAGTCGATGATTCTTTGATGTGAGGCCTTGTTGTTTAAAGAACAAATGGCTATAATTATGACATAGAACGCCACAAATGATCAACATTCCATCAAATTGAATCAGGATTTACGAAATGTTGCGGGAATATGGCAACGTTTTCTCCATGATGTACAACGTTGATACCGCTTATGGAATTTCAAATCCAGTACGATGTGATGAGGCAATTTTTTGATTGGCTAATTATCATGTTGAAATAGAAGAATGATTGCTTTAGCGGGAAAGGAAGAGAAAGACTTGATTTATTTCGAGCAAAATGCAACGATCAAAAGAGCGCAGGAAAGTGTGAGTGGAATGCAGGCTTGGAGTATTCTAGAACATTACGTTATGGAATTTGTGGCCTCAAATGACTGGTGTATCAGCTCAACATATGGCGTCGATGTACATCAGATCAGCGATTTTCAGAAGCTCTCTAATCGACCTGTTACAGTCCGCGTGACGCGACATCCAACATCGGAGGAGCACGGTCATTTACACAAACAAATACAAGCAAGGCCACGACTTAACACGAAGTCTTTGACAGTTTCGAAGGGTTGTCATACGTCGGGATTCGCTTGCGGGTTTTATAATGTGGGACCTTGCATCAACTGACTTCTACCTATTTGTGGTTTGTTCGGATGACGAGTGCATGTGGGGTGCAAGGTGTCTAATCTTGCAGAGTACAGAGACATATTGCGAAGAGCAAGTGCAAAGCAGAAGCCGAAAGGAAACAGCAAAATGTATTCACATTAAGGGTTCATGGCATCCTCTCCATAGTTCCGGCGAAGATATTTCAAATGGTTGCATCGAATGCTTGGTATCATCGTAGTGGGATCATATTATCACGTGCGTCCAGTGCACGAGTGCATTATTACAATTTGCTGCTAAAGTGGCATTTTCTTCTATCGCTTTCTTTTGGGAATCGAGCTTTCGAAGGGCATATGGTGATTTTGGAGAGCGTAGAACAAGGTAGTATCATGATTGGGCTCGATCCTATAGCAGCTAAGAAAAGGTGACGTCACTTTTGGAGTTTTCGGCGCAGATCTTCAACTCTGGATTCGGCAGGTTTCTTCCCTGCGGCATAGGTACGAGAATGATACCGAATGGCTTCACCCCAACTGTTTACATCGACCCGGGCTAATGCTTTTACACTCGTCATAGAAGATTGCGTTGCTGCGAACAGTCAAAGGGAGAACCATTTATTTTGTATGTGTATGACGTACAACAGCGAGGCAAAAGAGACCTATTTTTGCTCCATTAGGCAATAAAGGCGTTTAGCCAAAATATACCCAAGAAAATGACTTGTTTTGTTCTGTCTTATACTTGAGTAGCTACCTAAAGACTGCTTTCCTACTGTTTTCAGCAAACATCAATTTCAATAATGTCATGTGACCTAGTCACATAACATCATTAAAAAGTTTACCTGATTCATTTTCTTCTCCTTGAGATCCATTGAGGGCTCACCTTGAAGGGATGAGACGACTTCATCGCGACTCTAGGACATAGTATAGGAAATGAAGAACATGCCATATTCTTTGCGCCGGGACTTAAATCAATAAAATTCTTTTCTCTGGTCGTTTTCTTTCTTCTTCACCGATCGATAATGCGATCGCTTTTTATTCTCACTTTCAAAACACAACAATGAACTCCACCCGACTTACCAGCAGACACCCTCCGCTCACACCAGCGAACATGTGGCGCGTGGGCGGTGGCTATGTCCCAATTCAGGGACGGCCTACGAGGACGAAAAAATTTTCCGCCACAGAAACGAACGAACTAGCTCGACTTCGAAGAGAGATCAAGCTCTCAAAGGCGAGATTGAAAGCCTCAAAGCCGAGAGGCTTCAATCGGAATCCGCCTTCGCTCTCCAGGAACGAGCGCTAAAAAGCATGACGGACGAGAACGTCGACTTGAAGTCTCAACTATTGCACAAAGAAGGAGAGGTAGCCGAACAAAAGGCTTTCATTGAGCACCTCTTATTACAGCATACTGAATCGATTAAAAAACTTGAAAAAGCCAAAACTGACTTCAAAGAAGCAGTGGCGATCAATGATAAGTTTCGAACTCAGCTTACAAAATGTAGGCCGATCGCACCATTGCGCAGTTGCCACGAATTCAGATATCTTCTCTCCAGCCACAAAACTCGGAATCAAAGCGCTCAATGAAGCACCAAGCTTCATAAAGAACATGAATAAAGCCTGGCGCAACGAGAACACCGGACTCCGAAACAAAATCAATGAATGAAGTGCTATCATTGTGCAGCTTCAAACTAAAATAAATCGATTGCCTGTATCTAAACAGAAAACAGGCAATGTAGGAAGTAGGAAAAGTTAATTTTTTCCTTAATATATCTCTTTTCTCACTCATTTTTTCAAAATGCTTTCTTCATTTTCGCAATTTGCTGCATACCTTGTTGGAAGTGAAGAATCACACTGATTCCGCAATTAGTTCTCCTTATCAAGTGCCCTGCTCAAAGAAGTGCCAAAGCGCAAGATTCTGAGGTACTTAGACCTCAGCAGGGATGACAAAACGTACATGTGCACATGATCTCATCTTGATACCCATCTAGCCTACGAACGACTACCAAATAGGCATGACGCATAGGCTATTCTACTGTGGCGCATATAGCAAATTACCATCACTTCATGACAAAATCTCTGTACAATGGGTGCCACTGTTAAAGCTCCATGCGCTACAGTAGCATAGCGTATGCGTCATGCCTATTTGCTAGTCGATCGTACGCTGAACGGGTAGCAGGATGAGGTCATTTGAAATCCATATTCCCAATTAGACTTGACTAGCTAATGAGTCTATTGCAACGATGATATCAAGTGTCTTCGGACACCCTTGGCGCCCGTACCAACCACTGTTTCCGTGGTTGTTTTCAAAGCAGATGAAACCCTCTCTTCGTCGAGGCTGTTGGTGGCGGGAACGAGCTTTCATCCGGACTTTTCAAGAATTTTTACTATGACTTAGCCGGAGTAGCATTGACGCAGGAAATTCAAGGAGTGTCTAGTCTATCCTTTTGGCAATCCGAAAGGATAAAATGGCAGTAAAAATACGCATATCGAGACCAAAGTAGAGAAAATGCTAGGCGCATGAATGCTAGCGTACATGAGCAGACTTGCCATGATTGGTGATGCAAAAGTTCTCACCGCATTACGAATCCCATTGTGGTCTCGCCGACATCGACGCAATTAGTTTTAGCTCAGTTGGAGAGCCTTAATTTATGTCGTTTTCAAAAGCAGCTTGTGGAAAGCGATGGGTGGAATTGTGCAGGGAATGGATCGCTCGTAGTTCACTTTGGTTGCACAAGACCAGAGGAAGTGTCAGGTGGTTGTATTGCCTGGAAGAAAAAGTGACAGCTATTCTTATTACGGCAACCCGTTTTGTTCCAGGGCCTTGTCACAACATGATTCATGTTCAATCCTCCATGCATGGTTCTCCAACTCAAATGAAGCTTTCACTTCATGTACAAGTTATGATCCATGTAATTTTTATACTCGTAGTTGAGCAGTACATGTTATTATGTTTTCTCACGGATGTGTTGCATCCAGTTTTACTAGCAATATTCAGATCTCCTCTCGAGTTGATCAAGTATATGCTTGAAGACTACATAGAATAATACCATCGAATCGTGGACGAATGGAGTGTATGAACTAACACGACTTCGAAGTGAGGACGATCTTTCGAGGGAGATCAAAATCCCCAAGACCAGCAACATTTATATACGAAGCAAACATACAGCATCAAATGTTTGCCATGCGATACGTATCAAAAGCCAAAAAACCATTTCTCACAGGACGCACGGAGATTGCATCGACAAGTTTTCCTAGAAGCTGGGTACGGCTGATAAGAAGTTGTAGAAACAACAATGCACTCCAGATACACAAGAAGGCATGGGTCAATAGTATTCACGTCATGTGTCATCAGCATATGCACAAGTCGTCATTGCATTTGCAATACTAAAGGCAGGAGGGCATCCACGACATCCGGAAACGCAACGAGTCGCTATGAATCCGCCACAATAAGTTTCTTCATACTTTTCTTCTGCTTCGAAATGCAGGCTTTGATCTTTATTCGTTTATGTATCCAAAGCACCATATATGTTGCACTCATGGAACTTTTGACTATTGCAATTTGACACGATTATAGGCAGATGTGAGCCCATGTATCTCAATGCATTACGCACCAATACTTTCTCAATGTCCACTTGTCACCTCGGGTCTTCCGCGAATGAAACCTTTGGAAAAAATCGCAAAAATTCCATGGTAGTAAGGTGATTATCACACAGCGCGTTCCGTTCTTGCTTATTTTGCCATCAAGCACGAATAGAGACATCTCGGTGCTGACTGTAGGCATGAACATGAGCGCAGAGTCTATTGCAGAGATTTGATTTGATTTCGGCCACTCGTAAATGCTCCTTTGCCCCCGAAGTAGACTTACTGAACTGAATAGACGTGTAACTGAGAGTGATCGAACGCGTCAGTCATCCAAATCGTGTCATTCGCTCATCTTATTGACAAATGAGATGCAGCAAGACTGCCGTTTGTCCAATTCACTTGCACGTGTGATCGTGCAGAATCCCACCCAAAAAGGAGATGTTTATTTGAGGGATGTTATCGAGGATGAAGGTTACACTTGGCTTGATGTCCCGTGGTTTCTTGCTGAGCTTTACCTATTCGATTTGATCCAGGGATCACTGAGTATTCTGAAACAAGAATCGACCCATTTCATCTACTCTAGGTATATTCATTTGAGTTACTGGGATATTTGAAAGAAAAAGAGATCCACTTTATCAATGATAATTGTGGCACGGAACTCTTTTTGGACCTTGTGTTTGCAGACTACTTCCTCAGCAATGCATATGTTGATGTGTCCACATCCTAGCCACATCCTAGCTACTTCACCGTGTCTCGTCTCTCTGTATAGCTTGCTCATTCCGCCGTTGTGTTCCATACCAAGCTGAATCCAATGTATATTTCTGATGCCATCCCAACCGATGTACTTGAGCAAATACAGGAAATGCACAGATCAGATCGTAAAGAGGATATCCACCGCATGGACCATCGACTATCCGAATATATCGATCAGGGAAAGTTGCGTGAGCGTCCGGATATTTCTGGAATCAGTACCACTTTTACTACGAAATATCCACAAGCGTTCTAGAGCAGTTCCCGTCATCAAAAGTGAGTCTTGTCCTGATCAAAGGAAACCTCAGTTATCGATGATTACTGGGCGATCGCATGTTGCCTGCTACTATTTCCATGCGTTCTGCGGTGCCTTATCTCCCGGTCTCGTTCGTAGCGTTACGCCCCTAAAATCGGATTCAATCGTTGGTATTGATCCAAAGGTGCTTCCAGCTCTCACCTCTGATGAGAAGGGGAGAGTTAACGGCGTGCGTGGTGTGATGCAGAGTGTTCTCTGCTGAGCTATTTGGATACCTGAGTCAGATGCTGCAATTATAATAAGAGTCGCATGAAAAGTACACTCTAAAAAGGCTGATCTTCTTCCAAATATGAACTCGCTTGGCCTGGAAGGCAAGGCCATTGATTACTTTCGAGTTCCAAGAAACGGTGCAAAACTGTGTCCGCGTAAGTCCTACGATAGAACTCTGACAAAGAGCCTGATCATGTAATATTTATATACGACCAGCCGTGGTAGTTCTTCTAGCTTCTATGCAGGGTAGGGTGAAGCTTTTGAGTGCACTCGTACAATAGTACCAAAGATACTAGCACAATGTTGAGTTTTCCTTTTGATTTCTGCCATGTTCACAGCTTTAGAGTATTGACTTGACTATGTGCATCATTTCAAGTCTGTTTTATGTTTTAATTCGCAGCCTTGGTTGTAATCTTCTCTGCATAATCATCATGAACCTTTGGTGTGACATTCAGTGTAGCATATACAGGATGAAACCCGGAGATAAGTGCTGAGCTAAGCCCCGGCCCGCTGTGTATAATGAGGGAGACATTGCTGGATTTGGCAATGTTTCTTGAAGCCTGATTCATTTTAACGGAATGTGGATCATTTGTCGTACTATGTCGCATTCAACAACCATTTCTTCTTTTACTGAACGACACTCACTTCAAGTTAACCTCGAGGATGGGCTCATACTCGGCTATCCTTAACAGCACTAAGCTAACGTACGCGAGCATAGCGGGTCTCCATGAATCCGTCTTGCTACACTTCTTACTTTTTGTATTGCTTGTCAGCGGGGATTTCACAGCCTAACTTTTCTCCCATTATTTACACTCCTCTCAGCCACATATCTAATTCAAAGTTTTCATTTGCACGTCATCTCATCCCTATTTCTGACAGCAGCATTTTATTCGGCTTTGATATGTGGAGGTGGATTTCTTGGCATGCACATGATAGCTGTTTTCGGACCAAAGCATCAACCATAAACCCTTATGTGTTACTGCAACAGTTTAATAATTTCATCGTGTCAATGCTTACTAATATAAGCAAAAAACTAGAGCGGATGAATTTCGTCAATATCGGACCTATACAATCGCATCAAAACGACAAGATGTCGCTTGGATTATTTCGACAAGCTACATGCGTACGACCCCACCTTCTATCGAACGTAGCGGTAAACGTGGAAATTAGTCAAACAGGTCTGATGCAGCTTGAAACCGGACAAAACTCGGGAATAAGATATCAAGGCCGCAGTGGTAAAGGTAGTAAATAATCAAAATATTTTATTGTATTCCGGCAAACACATGATGAGGATAAGGTTGCTATTCCGACACAACCAGATTCCCTGCCCCATATTACTCAGCAAACTCTGATTCTGCAACAGAAAAGACGCCCGTCACGGGTACAAGCTCGATCTCAATTGGAGCAGCAGATCCTTTGCTTCGAAAATTTTTCCTGCGACTATTTCAATTACAAGGTATGATAAAGAACATCTAGATGGACCACTTTCGGGCAGTGACCCTAATTAAGATCCAACTGAGCAAACGTCCGTGATCTCCACATACGCTCGTATAATGGAGAACCGGGAAGCACCACTTCACTAAACTCATGTACTATCCAGCCTTTTAACGCAATCCATTCTATCTAAATCGTGATCATCCCAGTAAGCGACCTGTACCTCTTTTTCAACGCTATTATGGGAAGATCGAACCAGGCTATCTTTACGAACATTTGCCACCATTTCACTGTCTGACTTGTCAAAAGAGAAATACGTTCACACCTGCTACATGTATGGCGTATATTCTGCGCCTTTGACCCGCATCGCTACTCCGAGTCTACATACTTCAGTTGAAATGTACTCTCGAGATCTGGATCGAATACATATTGTAAGGATTTTTATATGGCAGTAAAAGGCTGTGCGCCTCTGATTGCTTACACGATGAGCTCTTTCCTTGGTCTTTTTCTCATCGGCGCAAGGTCGGCAGGCTTGGCGTTTTGAAATTCAGCCTCCTGTGCCCCAACACCCTGACGATTATTATTGATATGATGACAGTGGCAGTGGTCCCTGTAACAATACTGCTCCAATAATTTCTATTTCGGAGCACCATTTCCGGCGCTGGACTCGGTGATATGCCCTGGACAGCTGTGTGCGGATCGCATAATCAACTATCATCGTTCGAAAGGTCATGCAAAACTTTGACTATTTTGATGAGTCTTTGGTTCAAACCATGCGGAGGGCTGAAGCAAGTAAAAAGTGTTGAAATTGGATCTACGAGGTAACACAAATTCGAAAAGATGAGCCTTTGAATACTTTGTCCAGCCAAGATGGAGATCCGGCAACCACCACTTCTTCAAACTCAAGTACTATCCAACGTTTGTCGTGGTCGTCCCGATAAGTGACCGGTGCCTTTTTAACGCTACATCTTCATTGATATAAGGAGAGTTCGTTTTCACGAACATTGTGCCATTTCATTGTATGGAGAACGCATTTGTATTCGCAAAGTCTTTGCATAGAGTAATTCTACCTCTATGCGCGGTGTAGAGCATATCCTGTGATTTCCTTCCATGCGATTAGTACGAGTCGGATCTCTTTCGAGCGTCGGAACGGATACGCTTTGCGACTTCTTTTTTTGTGTTGGGCAGTAAATGACCGTGTGCTTGTGACCACTTGAATTATAACTTTGGTATCAAGCGTAGGATCAGTTGTACAAACATTTCGCTTTCCCTACAAGCCTGCGTCAATTCATCCCTTATAGGTACATTATTGTAGAGTAACGAGACCCAAAGTTTATCTAGTGACAACACTTGTGCGACAAGCAATACGTGATCAATCCTCGATTGACTGAAGTGATATGGTGCTTGTTCGAGTCTCTCGATTTCGATTGAGGATGCGTAGTTTCCAGGGTAATCTGAATTTGAATCTCATAAGCCTCAGATCCAGAAAATTGTTCGGTATTGTGCGCGTCAAAGCTGACTATATTCGTCGAGTAGTGTATTTGCTTAATTCTAGAAGCGTGACTTCATCTTGAGCAGGTAAGGTTCGACTCACTTTCCTTAAAAAATAACGTCCTGACACAGTATGGTACGGTTGCCCAATACGTCTCTTCCAGCTTGTTCATCTCTATTAGTGAGAGACTCATCGTCCTGTACGGTGAAGATATTGAAGAGAATTACGCCTGCCGAGCTACCGAGACGATGCGATTGTTATTTCAGTATTGCAGTGACACCGGCAGAAATATCTGCACACAATTTAATATCTGCCCATGCTACCCTAGTGAGCTCTTTTTCTTATAAGTGATGATGCGGTCCCTGATATAGACACATAAGCATCACCGATAGCTCGGTGCTGAGTGTGCGGTTCAGCCAATGGTGAGATGGTGCGAAATTCCACTATGATGTTATCGATCCGTCTGGTGGCAGAGTGAACAAAAACGAACGCTCAGATCACCGAATCATCTAACTGCCGGTGCTTCAAACGTCTAAGTCAAATATTTGCTTTGTCGTCAAAATAGGAGTACACCAAAAATTGAATGCAAGGATTTGATAGGAATGGCAAAGTGGCATTTGCCGCCGTATCTCACAGCCATTTCGCAGTCAACGTTATAGGCCTCAAAGCGTTCCTCTATTTCCCCCCTACACTGAGAGATGAAGAAGGAATCCGAAAACAGAAGCTATTGTCACTTCTGATCCACTCATTCGATGACCTCAGAAGGCAGTACTATGGTCAAGACAAACGTAGCGACTTGCAGAAGTGCTGCATTTCTCTGTACGTGTACTCCATACTTCAAGTTACCAAGACTTTTGCAGAACTCAATTAGCTCAGTTGATGAAGACGCTTTCCACTGGGCAGCAAGTCTATGCAATTAACTCGATTTGTCCATCGAAAGGAGTTCATACTGCTCTCACGATTGCTCTGGCTCATCAGGAACTTCAAAAATATAGCAGTATAGATGCCTTTCTCCACTTAAACACACAACTACACAAATGGCCGCAAGTCAAAACCAAGTCTCCAGACCTCATGAACGGCATGATTAAGTCGCCAGCGTCATTTTTTTCATCAATCAAACCTTGCGAAACCCCACAAGGCGATAAGTAATCTGCTCGGTCTGCAGCCATCTTTGCAAATGGTCGGACTGACCGGTTCTTGTTCATTTGACATCAACGTGGCGCTGTAATGAAGCGGATTCCGAATCCCACCGAGTAGCTCATTTCGCGAATCAAGGTATGAGAGTGAAAAACCCACAATGGCTGCCGCGATCAGCAAACGGCAGCACAAGTTTCCTTGGTAGTCTCAAGTCGTAAGCGTACTCGTTGGTAGCGGGCACTGGGTCCGTTTGATCATGAAATAATCTTCTGCATTCTCGCAAATCGATGCACACTGCGATCGTTCAATCGTTCGACGGCCACCTTCATTTTTTCCTGGCCAGCTCATCATTCTATTAAATAGCAGCCAAAGCGGCTTCTATTTCGCATTATGTATCCAATCACGAAAAGCTCTGGTCGCAATTGGACGGCTATAAACTGGATTTACATTCGAAAAAGCTGTGATAAGTTGTACACTATGCGTGGAACGTCACAATTTGCCCTTTAGGGTATCAATATGTTGACTTTATTAAGCGCATTTTTATTATTTGACGCATGGTTTGTTCCCGCAAAACACCCACTCTTACTTTTACCAGGAAGGCTCAGATTAGCAAATCTACCTACATCATGGGCTCGTATTTGACAATCATCAACGACACTCAGCAAAGGTACAGCTGTAAAATAAGCAATGATCAAACTCTTATCCTTACGAAGTGGCAGGATATTCCACTCTCGCAAGCAGCTCCGTATACTCGTCTAATTCGGGATGGAAACATATGCTATTGGCAGATGGCGTGACTGCTGGTGCTGCGATCACAGCCTTGCATTTTGCTAACATATATACTCCAAAGCATCATCTAGAAGTCCTTCGAACGACATTGGAACAATTTGATTCTTTTGACAAGTCATCCTTGCAATTTATGAATGTTGAGTTATGGAAGCATGGATATTTCTCGATCATTCCTTCAAAGTCGCATCGATTCGGAAAGATGGCGATACGAACAAATCGTCAAGCTACGTACGTAACGTATCTATGGAGATGGAAGTAATAATTCTTCGACCGATATGGAGTAGCCTGGTGCCATTCAGAAATCGTGATTACAACATTGGAGATGGGATTAAAAAAAGGGGTGTTACACATCTTGATGTGCCTTCCACAGGATATGAGACTCAAAGTTCATCTTCCGTAATGACCACTCAGCAACCTCCAAGTCTGCTAACGCAAAGCCCAACGTTGATATCATCTGCACGAAATCCTTCGGTCGTAAACAATAATCCGCCAGCTAGGCCGACTCCAACATTGATCCAAAACCAAAAGCCGAATGGAAGACTTCCTGGAAGCGGCCCTAATCAAAATCCAAACACACACCAGTACCCATCGGAAACCCCTACAACCTTTTCCAACGCGAGAAATAATGAGAATCCAGCAATCAATACTTCCCTGAGCTCAAGTACGACCCAGACTCGGGCTCAATTGCTCCGAACATAATGAGGTTCCCCATGTCTATTTCCGATGCTACTATTGTGTTGATCCAAATACGTGTCGTTTCATAAACGACTTTCACATCACCAATACATCTGTGCATCGAAAGCCTCGCATTACATACATTTTTACTTATATTCATTCTTTAGCAGCTTCTATTCCTTTCATTAGTGTTATTATTTGCAGAAGTGCAAGCTCATTTCGGAACTGATGTTATCATTGAAGGCACTATGAGCGCCTAGTTATGGCCTAGTAATGGCTGATAGAAGCTGTGCGCCTCCACTTGTACACGCGTCTCTTGTCGCGTGCTGTCGGTTGATCAGCATACAACACGCGGCTTCCCAGTATTATGCATCGAAATCCCAGATGCTCTTTATATCACAACAAGGCTGATGTGGAGATTTTGATTCAGTATTTTGCAATGATAGGTGGGGGACGTCACTTTGCGCTATTTAAGTTTGCTCAGCAAATGAAGTGCATACAAGTTCACAAACATCCTCTATTGCTGAATGCGCTGCATGTACATACGTTGATGGGAGCCCAAGATCAACGGATATTCGCATTTTGATTTGCAAACAAACTTCTATATCGTGAGCCGGCTACTACTGCACCGCAACGCATGTTATCGCTATAATCATATAAGTGAAGCGCAAAAGGATAACGTTGTGAATGCCCAGTTGACCGATGTCACATTTTTGAGTCTCCACGACTAGAATGAGTTGTGCATATATCTATGATTACAGTGGAATTGATTAGCGATCGGGTGAGCTACAAAGCCTCCGCATGAAATGTCTCCATCAAACTTTTTTATCATTCCAAAGCGAGAAACAGATCTAAATTATACATCAACTGAGCTAATTTTTTACAAATGATGACCGCTCTCCTCATTTGAATACGCAAACTGCCGTTTGTATTGCTTGAAAAGGTGAATTGGCTGCGAATAGCATTTTCTGATGCTTTAAGTTCTCTTAGGAATTTAGGACAACCTAACTCACATTTAGGCTTCTTAGTGCTGGTAGACGTTAGGGTATCGTACCCAGCAGGTTTGTAATGCTCACAACGAAGGACGTGAGGACGCGGCGTGAATGGTCTGCGGCAATACTGACTTGCGTATCACTTTTTCTTTCGAGGAGTACCCGGGACACTGCATTGAGTTTAACTCGGCTGACTGGAATGATGTAAGTAGACAAGTAGCGAGACTTGTCGTGACTTGAATGCGAGTCTTCTGAATCCAATCACACTGCTACGGATAAAGCAATGATGCAATTGTACCATTCTTTGTTGATCTGATTCAGGCGGAACTTATCCAATGGCACGGATGAACTAAACTTCAGTTATCCTGGTACGAATTCTTTTCCACTGGAACGTTCATCGGAATCTATGAACCCTCGCCGCAAGCTAATGGTGATTCAAACTTTTCAGGCTTATGGATAAGCTTTACCTGATAAGCATCGCTCTTCAGACTACAATGTACTATTGAAACCTATTACTCCAATGTAAGATAGGGTTGACAACGTAGCACAAACATGGCCTCCCTTTCCATCAACTCCGACTCCATAAATTACATTGCCTCATAATTCAAAACGAAAGTTTCATGATCAACGCAAGTAAAATCCTTTAGATTTACCGCATACCAAGCGCGATAAAGCGAATTTTTGACACCTAGAATTGGAATCTGGTGCTAGGGGATGAATTCGCATTGTGGTTCATGACAATTCTCGATTCGGACGATTTGAGTAAAAATTAGATAAGAACTCATAGAATCAACTATCTGTAATGTGCGTTGTGGGTCACGATAAGACCGAGCAACAATTGCTTTCTGATCATCAAAAGCATTTTGCGCCACTTACATCCTATCATTTAACGCCAGGTACGCCATTGCAACGGATGTGAATGCTTCGTGCTAATATGCATCGATCGGAGCGTATCAGCACGACCAGAGTGACGATTGTGTTGCACCAGACATAGCCTAAGGAAGTACCCCAGTATACTGACTGAACGAAAGCTGTTCTCCCAGATGAGAGTATCGCGATCGTTTGGAAGCTCGCATACATAAAACGTAAAAAATGTATTCACTCAAAACGCAGCCCTTGACTTGGTCTACCGCTGAAGCTGGGGCAGGTCTATGATGATGTCATCCATCTTCAAGCCTTGTTTATAGTCTGCGAGAGTCATTGCGTCTTGTTCTTGCAATTTTGATGATTTTTTGTCCTATAAAGCATTGTTGATCTAATCTGAGTTATTTTTTAAAACAGCGCCGACTGGTTACAGGATCCCCTTACCTTATCTCCGTCTTAGTTCGCTCGATTAGTAGGCTCAGCGCATCATTTATGCAGCGACAATGAAACGTCTTCTTTATTGCGAATGCTATTGTTGTACTTCTATTTGACGTAAGCTTTCTGCCTTCTAAAGCAGTGTACATTACCACACAGCTCAGGATGCGATGTGCGGCAAGTGAATGTCAGAAAAGCTTCATCAGCGTCATTACATCGCACTCCCGCTCATTCTTTCTTCCGAATGCTATACACCATCCCTTCCACAGTTGTGACAACCTGGTGTATTGCCCGAGCACTCTATACACTGTGAGAAAATTCTGGAATTCCAAGTCACCAGTGACGTGATTCTTCATGCTAAATCGCACTCGCAATTCTGCATCTTTTCAGGACCGTGGAAATGGTATCCCTGGCAAAGATTTCATTCTATTAGATTTCCTATGAGATACTTTTCGAAATATCTCACGCGATAGACGCCCTTTTGGATTCTTCTCATGCCATACATGACAATTCAACTCTAACGAGGCTTTGAGAGTCTGAAAGGGTTTTCGAAACTTTACACTCACTATGAAGTAGTAGATATAAGATCTTGCGTGCTTTTTCTACCAAGTAGGAATAGGCTAAAATTTGTATCTCACGCAATGTTGAGCGCACGGAAATTTTATACATAAAGCCCAGCAAGCTGCGACAAATAATATCGCTTCCGACTTGGACATGAGTGAAGACTGCACTGCATCATCACCTTTACTAAATTTAGATGAATTACTGCTATTGCGGGGTATTTAGGCAATAACGCATCTCGACGCACCAGCTCCTCGATCGTTGCGATTACTGTTATGGCTAGCGAAGGATTAGGCTTCGTCTCGAGCTAGAGTTTGAGTCGTATCAAGTCTCGTGCGCGTGTTCTCGTCCAAACTTACCTTCAAAAAGCAGAAGGCGCACAGCTTTCCATGGACCATTGCACATATATCAAATAGCACCATCATAATTGTTGAAAGTACATATGAGGGTTGCCGCATCGTGAACAACGGTGTAGGCCATACTTCAGATACAAAAATAAAGCAACGTATATTCTGAAGCAAAGCTTTACCTCCACAAACGTGTTTTTTAAATTGATGAGATGGTATCCTTTCAAACAAGACACGCAGATCGATGAATCAACCAAGTGATATAAGAAGGATATATATTAAGAGATTACTGTGATAATGCCTATTTCGGTTGGATGGGTTGCGTCTAGAGTTTTATACTACTTGAGCTTGGAAGTATTGGGGTTCCAGTGTTTACACTAGTACCAGCGCTGGAAACTACTGTAGTGGGCGTGGCTACGTACTGAGCTTCACTTGAGACGTGATTGGGGCCGCTACCAGAAGGCACGCCATCACCATAACCTTTTTGATATATTGGGATTCCAACGGCTGGCTGGGAATTGTCCAAGGGCGGAGGATTAGCTGTTTCAGACGGGCTCATGCTTGTGCTTGTGGCATGCATAGTAGTGGTTGTCATATTCTGATTCTTATTCACCAAAACAATCGGCTGCGCCGAAAAAGTCTTATTCTCATAATCCATGAATTTGGCAGAATTGACCCTGTAATGCTTAACAGAAGTCTTCAACATCGCCGCTTTAAGATCATAGTTTCGATTTCTGTTTGGCACAACGCTACTCCATATTGGTTGCACTACGAGCACTTCCATGTCCATTGAAACATTCGAGAGGTAAACATTACGCACGCACGTGGCTTGACGAAGTAATCCAAGCGTCATCTTTCCGTATTGATGCGACTCCCCAGCCTTAAGTTCAAAGAACTTTTTCTTCTCCAGCTCGATATTTAATTTTGAAACGGAAGACGCGTCAAAATAATCAAACTGTTGCGTTGTCATCCGCATAGATTTCAGCTGATGCTTTGGCCCGAACACACCTGTCAAATGCATACCAAACATCCCACCACCAGAAATTGTGACTAGGATCAAATTTATTGATGTGACGGTCGCCGTAGCGACTCCATGGATGAGGAGTGAGCCTATGAACGCCGTAATGGACAGGCCTGCGAGAGCCCCGCTGGCTACAGCAACACCAAATAAAGACTTTGCCAAGACAGACTCATGAACACCCACTTTGCACTCATACGTCAGTTCAGTGTTGTTGATGATGGTCAAGTATGAGCCCATAGTGATAGCTGATCTGAAGTGAGGCCTCGGTGAGTAAAATCGGAATGGTTGTAAACTACGATGGAGAACGCTACGACTGATTGCCATTACTTTTATTAAATCAAGCTTAACGGAGACATGGCGACGATCCCCATATAACGTTCAATTGTATAACAGTCTCACCGTTCCGAGGATCCAGTACAAGTACACACAGACTTGTTGAAATCTGTATATAATACTAACTTTGATCAGAGTTGTCATGATTGGACGATCGTCTACTTGTACGAGATGACAAAGAGCGGGGACGTGACTTGTAACGAGCTGGAGACAGCGATTTCGAACGTACAACTCGTAGGGTAGTGGAAAATTTCCCGTAATGCTAAATGCTGCACCTAAGTGTGACATGGTAGACCATTCCGATCAATGTGATCCCCATGTAATACTGTACTGATCGCCGTGCTTTCTTCCAGCGTGCGATGCCACGAAATCTCGGCTCGAGCGACCAGCACGCTAGGTTTCATGAAGCTTATAACACGTAATGATACTTAAGTGCGCTGATATTGCACACCAATATGCGTCTCTATTTTGGGATATCGAGATTGCGTTATAGGCAAAATGACGCAGCGGTGTCGATGGTATATGGAGCTTGGCATGAATGAGCTGTGCAGCTTTATACCTTCGACAACGAAAACACTGCTTCTTGGCGTGGTTTAGACACTTCTTGGTGTGGGACTGCGCCTCCTTCATCTCCTTCATCTAATAGCTTTCCTACTAGAATAAAGGAATTCGAATATAAAATACCATTAGCCCCTCCAGTGCCACCGATCTTCATTAAGAAGATTCTAATAGGGCGGCTACTACATGTATGCCAAAATAGTCCTTACAGACTTCGCTACAGCGGAAGGCCAATGAGAGCGGTCTGAAGCAAGAATGAGGGAATACTGAAACACATAACTCAGCTAGCATTCGAACCCGTTTTTGTGGCGTTCAGGTCGTTCTATACGAAAGCGGTGTGATGAGTCATGGTGATACAACAATTGATCGAGAAGCTGATGTAAAGCATAGAGAGAGCTAGTGGTGTCATTGAAGCAGTTGGAGGGTTACAGCCTTTCACAGCCACTAATTAACTTCAAAATACGTATCCGAATCTCGAAAGGACATCTGAGGTATGCGGTCCGTAGTAGTGACGCGATTCAAAGGCGCAGAATTTTCATCACGTTGCGTATGAGAATGAATGTATTCTCTTTTAAGGCTTTCACTCAATTGAACGAGTGCTGCGCATAAAGCGAATTGGTGGAAATTGCTCTTGAAACATAGTCTGATCCGATCGTCCGCTAAGCAGCATTTAAGAAATGGGAGCCGCATACTGGGATGATCTTGATCCAGAGAGGATGGGTTGCGGTGAAGGTTGGACAATACTTGAGTTCAGTGAAGTGGCGGTTTCCGGGTGTTCATTATTATTCGTGCTGAGAGCGGTCGTGGATGTCAAGGGTGCTTGCTGAGCTTTGGTTGGATCTTGATTGGGGCCATCTGTATATCCTTGATCATTTCTTGGCTGCGAGATATTAACACGAGAAGAATTTGCTGTTTCAAATGAAATCGAGCTTGTATTTGTGGCTGCCGTGTTTTCTGATGGCACAATCAGTTGCTTGGTAGTATCGAGGAGGGAATTGGGTTGTGGTCGAGTAGCCAGTTCCTTAAATAATCGCGTGTTTGCCCGATAACACTAGATATTTTGAGTATTTCCTTTCTTATTCAGAAGCATAGACATGATATCATAATTCCGAATGTTACCCGGTATCAAGCTGCTCCAGATCGATTTGATTACCAGCCCTTCCATGTTTATCACCGTATTCGATAGTAGAACGGGTCGTATGCACGTGGCTTGGCGAAGTAATTCAACCGACATCTTGCCATATTGATGCGATTGCATAGGCCCAATACTGATGAACTTGTTCTTCTCAAGCTCGGTGCTTACAAACATGAACGTAGTCTCATTGAAATAATCAAACTGTTGCATTACCAATTGAATGGGTTTTAGACGAATCGATCCGAGCGCATTTACAAAATGGGCACTATAAAGCCAACCGGCAGAACCAATAGCTGGCAATGCTGTCACGATAGTTGCGGCCCCAATAGCGTTGGCTGGAACAGGCATTACAAGCTTCACTGCGAGGAGTCCGATTACCCCAATAACACCAAGGATTGCCAGACCCATGCTGAAACCAGCAAATATACCAAAAACGCTTGACAAGAGAGATTCATGAATACCAACTTTGCACGCATAAGTTTGATCAGTGCTATTGGCGATGCTCATGTAAGAGCCCATGGAAGAGATTTTACAAGTGTGGGCTTCTGTTGTGCTCAAAGAAAGAATCGTTGCGATTCATTAAGAATGACGCATGATTGGTCGACATTTGCGAAAAATGGGATCGTATTCCTCATGTGTACAACTATACCGATATCAAGTTCATGATTGGAGGACCTTGTAAAATCGAATCTGGACTGAAAATTGTAAGTTATGCGGACTTTTACACGCGAAATGCTCAGTGCAGTAAAACCTGTGTAACGTTATACTGTCTAAAGTTTTAACCTGTCTAAAGCTCTAAGCTTTAGCTGGTCCCAACTTGCATCCTATATGTTTTGGAAATACTATGCTCTACCTGTCGAAAGGTTTAACCTGTCTAAATGTTTAACTTTTACCCGGTCCGGAGGCTACACCTTTAGACAGGTTTTTACTGTATGTGTCATTTGTTTCTAGCGTAACATCGTCATCTTGACTATGGTTTGCGCTTTGATAGAAAAGCTAGAGGGATCGCCGCATGAGGGTAGGCGAAATTGACTTTGAAACCTCATCATTCTATCGGGAATAATGATGACGCTGCAAATCTATTTGAACCCATAATGCTTGGCATCCGTGATTTATTGTCAACAATTAATAATTCAGTAAAGAAGCGCGTAAGGCAAATCAAGTTTCCTTATTTTTTTAATCTGCAAGGAAAGTCGCCGAATACTTTATCGTAAATATTGACTATATCACTACTTTAATCAGATGGAGTTTATCTCATGAATTACCTGCTCAATTGTCATGCAATCGTGCTATTCAAGCAGCCAGTCCAATGGGCTTTAACAAAGTGATGGAATTTCTGTCAAGAGAGTGGATCCTCATAGATCCAAGACCCCAAAATATACATTAGCCTTGATCACTTCTTGGTGTGCAACTGCGCCTCGTTTACATCCTTCATTCCAGTTTCTTCTCCAAATAAATACATTTCCCAATACAACACCATTAGCAAATAGAACGGAAGAATACATCCGAGTGTGCCAGCGAACTTGAGAAAAATCTCCGGGAAGAGCGAGTATTCTTCAAGAGGATCAGTACGTCACAAAGCATCTTAGTTCCGGGATGGAAGGATTTCGTCTTTTGGACTTGATCTAAACAGACATAATTGGGCTTTGCTATAGTGGGAAGGCGAATGAGTGCGGCCTGAAGCAAAAATGAGAGAATACATAGATCACATCACTCTTTTGAGCTAGCCTTCGAACCCGTTTTTCTGGTGCTCAGGTCGTATCACTCGAAACGCGTTGTAGTGAGTCATGGTGATACAACAATTGATTGAGAAGCTGATGTAAAACATAGAGAGAGCTAGTGGTGGCATTGAAGCAGTTGAAAACGCGCAGTTTTTCACTGCCACTAATAAACTTCAAAATACGTGTCGGGATCTCGAAGAACATCTGAGGTAAGAAGGATCGTAGTAGTGACGCGAATCAAAGGCGCAGAATGTTCATCACGTTGAGTAAGAAAAATGGATGTATTCTCTTATAAGGCTTTTGCTCAATTGAGCGACTTCTTCAGAATAAATGGAGCTGGTGAATGATGCTCTTAGAACATAGCCTGATTCGATCGACCAAAAAGTAGCATCTAAGAAGTCGGAGACGCTTACTGGGATGATATTGATGCAGAGAGGATGGGTTGCGGTGAAGGCTGGACAGTACTTGAGTTCAGTGAAGCGGCGGTTTCCGGGTGTTCATTATTATTCGTGCTGATAGCGGTCGTAGAGATCATGGGTGCTTGCTGAGGTTTGGTTGAATCTTGATTGAGGCCATCCGGATGTCCTTGATCATATCTTGGCTCCGAGATATCAATACGCGAAGAATTCGCTGTTACAAATGGACTCGAGCTTGAATTTGTAGCGGTGGTGCTCTCTAGTGGCAGAGTCGGTTGCTGGGTAGTATAGGTCAGGGTATTTGGCTGTGGCTGAGTTGCCGGCTTTTGGAATATCGCGTGTTTGCCCGAATACACTAAGATATGTCCAGTATTCTCTGTGTTTCCCAGTGCGGAGGTGATATCAAACCTCCGAGTGTTGCCCGGTTTCAAGCTGCTCCAGATCGGTTTGACTAGCAAAATTTCCATGTTTATCACCGTATTTGATAGTAGAAGGAGTCGTACGCACGTGGCCTGACGAAGTAATCCAGGCGACATTTTGCCATATTGATGCGATTGCATAGATTCGATAGTGATAAATTCAATCTTCTCAAGCTCGTTGTTTATGCTAGGAACAATCGACTCGTTGAAATAATCAAATTGTTGCATGACCATTGCAATGGGCTTTAGTTGATGATTCGGGCCGAGCACATTCACCAAATACGCACCAAAACCTCCACCGAGGGAAACTATAGCCGGGTACACTGTATATTTCGTGATTTTGGGTAGCATTAAGCTGCCCACAACAAAAGTAGGAAGGTTGGGATGGTAGAATGAAAATATTCTAAATATAGGAATAAGGCTAGCTATTGCGATACCCATGCTGAAACCAGAAATAATGCTTAAGAAATTTGACAAGAAAGAAACATGCATACCCACTTTGCACGCATACGTTTGATCAGTGGTGTTGACGATGGTCAAGTATGAGCCCATGGAAGAGATTTACAAGTGTGGTCTTTTGCTGCACTCAAAAAAAGAATCGTTGTGATTCATTAAGAATGACGCATGATTGGTCGACATTTGCGAAAAATGGGAGCGTATTCCTCATGTGTACAACTATACCGATATCAAGTTCATGATTGGAGGACCTTGTAAAATCGAATCTGGACTGAAAACTGTAAGTTATGCGGACTTTTACACTCGAAATGCTTAGTATGTGTCATTTGTTTCTCGCGTAACATCGTCATCCTGACTATGGTTTGCGCTTTGATAGAAAATCTTGAGTGATCGCCGCATGAGGGTAGGCGAAATTGACTTTGAAACCTCATCATTCTATCGGGAATAATGATGACGCTGCAAATCTATTTGAACCCATAATGCTTGGCATCCATGATTTATTGTCATCAATCGATAGTTTAGTAATTAAGAGCGTAAGGCAAATCAAGTTTCCGTATTCTTTTAAATTGCAGAAAATCGCTGAATACTCTATCTTGAATATTCAGTATACAGTGGGGTGCGGCGATTGCCACAGACGGTAGCATTCAATTGGGTAGTATTTGAAAAAACATATTGGTCGAAAGTGTAAATTAATAGCTGGCACACATGTTGAACCTGTAGGTTCCAGCAGGTGAGCTAATGACCAGATTGTTTGTCACAGGTCAAGTGCATCGGCAATATCCCATTTCGCGAGTGGAAAAGACGCAAGTCTCTCTATGCATGTTCTAGTAGGTTGACGAAACAAAAGATACATTCACTTTTACTTCTACCTACTTCTGCTCAAGTTCAATTCTCACTTTCAACAACGGACATGCACATTTGCAATGGATTCAGAAAACAGCAACGAGTATGACGATAACGTACACAAAACGTTTCTGCAGCCACCAAAAGAGCTTGCTGGAGTTGGATTTGGATCTCGCGAAGCCATGAAAAAGGCAGTCAACGAATTCGCTGCCACTCAAGGCTAGGGTATTCTACCTAAATCATCCTACAAGCAGTGTAATGGACACTCTAGGGTCTTATACAAATGTGTTCGGGGTTGCACTTACTGCAATCGTCTTGGATAAACTGGAGAAACAAGAAAACGAAAAACATCGACGGCACTCTTCAGTTGTCCTTTCAGATTGAAAGCGAAACAGGATGATTTGCACTGGATGTTCAGTGTGATCAAAGAGGATCACAACCATATGCCGTCTACATCCACGAGCGCCCATCCTGTACATCTGAGACTCGGAAAAGAAATGGAAGAGACAATAGTTGGTTTGCTTGATGCTTGAATCCCAACAAGAAGCAGTCAAACTTGTTTGCGGAAGGATCACGAACTTATTTTGACGAAAGACAAACTAAAGAATGTCCGCCAATCCTCAAGCTATAAAGCGCTAGATGGCCTTACACTGATGGATGCCCGTGTAAAGGATTTCGCGCATTGGAATTCGATGTGGAAACAATCGTGAATGAATATGACGGATGTATTTCTCACCTTCTTTTCGCCCATCCAAGATCATTAGAGATGGCTCGGAGTCACAATGATGTCTTTCTGGTAGATGCCACGTACAAAGCAAATGCTTCTTGGTTCAGATAAGAAATACCATTATTTTATCTTAGCCACACCGGATGGTCCATAAAAGATATACTAATAGGTGAGCCGCACTCTATAGTTCTTTCGTTCAACACAATATCAAATGCTGTTAGAGCTAAGGTAGAACATGCAATCGACCAATTATACTATGGTGCGTAACTATTACCCAATCAAATGCTACCGTCTGTGGCAATAGTCGCACCCTAGATTATATCACTACTTTTGTTGGATGGCGTTTATCTCATGAATTACCAGCTCAATTGTCATGCACTCGTATATAACTTTCTTGCATCAATAGTACAGTAGTTACTCAAGAAAAGTTGCGTTCAGCCCGTGTGCTTGGTGGAGTAATAACGTGGCTCGACTATTGCACCTCCCATTGGAAGGCCACTAAATTATCGACCAGAGCTTGCTTTCTCCATATCTCACTTGAAAAAGTCAAAGCTGAATTGGGGCTTCTCAGGTAATATTCAAGCAGGCAGTCCAATTGGTTTTCAACGAAGTGATGAAATGTAGATTTTTTTTTGGGTGGCACTTGCTAGAGTCAATATTCCCTAAATATGATCATTACTATTTAGAAATTGCGGTTTTAGGCCAGTACCATAACCAAACCGGTAACATGACATTATGATGCCGAACGCATGGAAAGTATCATGTGTGGCCATGCTGCCTCGCATGTTACTGATTCTATTTGGAAGTTATCAGGACGCAACAATGAGTGTAAAGTATACCGATGTAGACTATGATGTATACACAGACGCATCCAGACTCGTCGTGGATAACTTTCAATCTCCATTTGACCGCACAACGTATCGCTATACACCTCTATTGTAAGTCACTTTATCCACTCTTGTCATCCTTCACTATTGATCTGATACAAATAGAGCATACTTGATGACAATAAACATCGCTATCAATCCGCTTTGTGGCAAAATCCTGTTCGCGATCGGTGATATTGGCGTGGGTCTTTTGCTGCTGAAACTATTACGATTACAAGGATTGAGATGTAGCGGTACAAAAGTCTCATCACGCTGCAGAATTAATGTCTCATTGTATGCGATCCTATCAGAAGCCATCAAGTATACGTGTTTATGGTTGTTTCATCCTTTTTCCATCAATATCTCAACGAGAGGAAATGCGGATGTCATTGTGGTCCTGTTGGTCATTGCCACAGTATATTTTCTACTTGTAAAGCGAACTTGGATGGCTGCCATTTTGTAAGCTCGCAAAAACTATCTCATTGAAGAAATTAACAGCGTGATTAGTTTTGGCCTCGCGGTCCACGTAAAGATTTATCCGATTGTCTATACATTGGCCCTGCTTATGGTACATTCACACATCGTCAATGCTTCCAAATGCAACTGAGAGTGTACTCAGTTTCTCGATAGAACTTATGATGTGAATTCTCAGCCTCTAATCGCTTCAAACGCTCGCTGGGCCAAACCGATACAATGGATAAATTGGAATCGATTCAGCTTTGGAATCATTAGCGGTCTCACTTTTTTAACACTTTTACTTGTGTTTTATCACATGTAACTACTGTTTATCATTGAGTCGATAAGCGTCTGATCCTTTCTTTTACAGATATGGCTATCCATTTCTCTATGAGACGTATTTGTACCATCTAACACGAACAGACAATCGACACAATTTTTCGGTGTACTTTTACGATCTTTATTTGAGGTACACACATTCTCCTACTTATCAGATGTACTGATTCTTTGGCAACAGATACAATACATCGGCCGGTCTTGGATTGGGTTTGCTGGCATTCGTGCCGCAAATGCTCACAATTGTCGTGATTTCAATTCGTTTCGGACGCGATTTATGCTTTTCGTTGTTTCTACTGACCTATGTATTTGTCATTTTCAACAAAGTCTGCACCGCACAGGTTTCTTTATGTTTAGAGAGACGGAAGTGGAGTGGTGCTGATTCGATTTCTTGTAGTATTTCTTGTGGTACACGGCGTTTTTCCCGCTGATTCTTCCGTATTCAGCGATCTCATTTCGATGGAATGGATTGAGGCTTATAATTATTTGGCTAGGCGCTGAGGTAAGCGCCACAATTAAGATCGAAATTTCGACTCATTTGTGTCTTGAAGTTGCACTGGTTGTATTGGGCGTACTATTTGGAGATGAGAGGTGCAAACACCTTTTTGTACCTATGGATAGCCGGACTTTTATTCTTCAGCGCCAATGTTTACATTTTGCTGACAATCATTCAGAAGCAGAGCATTCGTCCTACATTTGAAAATGGACGGGTCAATACAGCTGGTATTTGTAATAAAAGCGATTGATTTTCTCCAATCAGTGTGGCTGTGACTTAACGCATCAAATATGCACTTCTCTCAATGATATGCTTCTACTTCTTATGACGCTCTTATTCCACCAAGAGCTCTTCCAAAACTAGTAATTCTGAAACTTGACCCAAATTCGATAATCTTTACAAATAAAAGGATTTTGCTTGACGCAGAGCTCACTTTCTAATCGCCTTTATCCACGGATACTTAACGGCAAACTCACTGTACGCTCTAAAATCGCTGGTGAACGCATGCTGAATAGCTACAGTGAGGAAGAAACACTTCCACCTGCTCTCGATTCGTCTCAACTCGCCGTGGAGCCATGTCCCGAGCCTTCACCTTCACCTTCACCCGCCACAAACGACCTCCCATTCTTAAACGAGGAGCTGGAGGTCTTTAATAAGGTGAGACTTTCGCATCTCCTTCCACAGCAACTCAGTCGTCTGATTCAGGTTTTACGACAATTGGGCGAGGATGTCACATTATTGCAACACGCAAATTTTCGATCGGTGCGTAAGAATATGGTCCCAATAATGGATTATCTGGAGAAACGCAAATTTGGTGGAATGTCGAGAAAAAAGTACCTTCAAGACAAACAATTGCGTGAGGAAAAACGAGCTCGACAGAAGAAGAAAAAGATGCTGGATCAAAAGTATATCAATACGACTGCATTACGACGTGAACGGATGGAAAATCTACAGAAATTGCTGCAAGCCAACGACGACGCTACTCACACAATGCCTTTAATTGCCGATGGAGCTGCTCTGTCGTCAGAGACCACGAAATCCATAAATACAGCCAATGACCGTCACGATTTGGCGCTGCAGAACTTTCGTTCATGTTATACTTGTAAAAGCCGCTTCGATAAGATTCATTCGTTTTATGACCAGCTTTGTCCATGTACGTTCAAATTATAGCCCATATGTATTGAAAATTACATATGTGATATGTTTGGATGCCGAAGCGTGTGCAGAGCTGAATTTTGAGAAACGATTCCAAACATTCAATCTGCAAGGCAAAGTCGCATTGGTCACTGGCGGTCGGGTCAAAATCGGGTTCCAAGTCGCGATCAAGTTGCTTCAAGCCGGTGCATTTGTGATTGTCACAACGCGTTTTCCCAAAAACGCTGCCACTCGTTTCACGGAGCATCCGTCTTTCGACTCATTCAGAGGTCGTTTACAAATCTATGGACTCGATTTCCGAGATCTTGTTCATTTGGAGGAATTTGTGGCGAATATACGAGAGCAGTGCGTACTCTTCATATCTCCAAATCTTCATTGAATAACGTTTTCTTCCTTCTTGAATAGCTATCATCGGTTGGATATCATCGTTCATAATGCTTGCCAAACCATTCGAAGACCTCCACAATACTATCAACATCTGATCGATACTGAACGCGTGCCTCTAAAAGACACGAATGAAGCAGTACAAATGCTCCTACATGATCAAGAAGCATTTAAAGCCGCACAATCTACTTCCAGAGCAATACCTCCATCATCTGATCTCAGCCAATACGCAGACCCGGGAGCTAAAAGCAGATCATCATTAACTGCCAACACTCTCCGAATGCTTTCGGCTGAAAAATCTCAAATTCCAATGTTACTCAGTGATCAAGCATCCGACACCAATGCCAACGCATTTCCAGTCGGAGTGGTCGATGTGAATGGCCAACAAGTCGATTTACGATCCAGTAATTCTTGGGTGCTCAAACTTGGAGAAATTTCCACACCGGAAATAGCCGAAGTATTTGCAATCAATACGTTGACTCCATTTATCATCAACAATCGCCTTCTTCCGCTTTTACAAAAGGATGCAAATGCTCACAACGGTCAGAAATTCATCGTAAATGTGAGCGCGATGGAAGGCAAATTTTACCGGTATAAAACTCCGACTCATCCTCACACAAATATGGCAAAAGCGGCTTTGAATATGATGACGAGGACATGTGCAGAAGACTTGGCCAATAAGCATGTGTATATGAACTCGGTGGACACGGGGTACGTGTCATTCTCGTATACTGATTGTGGATATTGTTGATTTTGTGATGGTAATAGATGGATCAATGATGAAAATCCGCTGGAGAAAGCGCATACGTACGCACAGGTTTCAAACTTTCAGACACCGATCGATGAAGTGGATGCAGCAGCACGTATTCTGGATCCTGTGTTTGTCGGCTACAACTCTGGGAAGCTTGTGTACGGGAAGTTCCTGAAAGATTATCATGAGACCGAATGGTGAATGGATCGCATTTTGATTGGATGTAATTCTCTAAGCACATTCGAGCTACTTTGTCGCTAGTTAGTGTGTAGACACAACTTTTGGGTACACTGTCTGCCGAAATTCGGGAAAGTTGGATACCATGGTCGGAGAATTCCTTTTGGATAATGCGAAATACAATCTTCCTGCAGAGTGTAAAGTTTGGGTCGCGAGTCATCCCGTACTGCATCACAAACTGACAAAACTACGCGATGAACGAACTGATAGTACTGTGTTTCGCCATTTATTACGCGAAGTGACCTTCTATTTGGGGTATGCCTGAAAATTCTCGTGTACTGCGAACAAGATGTGAATGTTGCATTGATAAAAACAGATACGAAGCAACCCACGACCTCCCGGTGGTGCCCAAACCGATCAAGGTACCTTGTATACTTATCGTGCAAGAAATTTTCACGATTGTGGATATTCAGACTCCTCTTGGAAAGCATGAAGGAGCAGAGTTAGCTGCATCCATAGCAGTGATTCCAATACTGCGATCGGGACTGGGTATGGTGGATGCAATGCTTGATTTGCTTCCCAATGCGGTGGTACATCATATCGGTATGAAAGGATTCCTTATTATTTCTCAGAGTTTACTTATTTCTGCGGTATTCTTTTAGGAATGTATCGGGATAAGCATTCTCTTTTACCTGTTCAATATTATAACAAACTACCAAAGGAATGCAAGCACGAGTATGCGATCGTTTTGGATCCTGTTATTTCTACAGGTGAGAGATTTATATCACCAAATTCCTATCGCTAAAGCTAGAGATGGTCCCAGCCAGTACAGTCATTGCTATCGTAGCTATCTTGAAGATTTGGGGAATCTCTAAAATCAAAATTGTCGCAGCTATCGCATCTGCCAAAGGTGAGATCAAACAACTGTATCATCCCAAATACAGCACGGTCTCATATTTGCTCATTCAGGGTTGCAGGAATTACTACAGAAGCATCCATCGGTGGAAGTGATTGTTGCAGCCATTGATGAAAGTCTCACAGAAGGTGGATTGGCATTTCCTGGTTTAGGAGATGCAGGAGATCGCCAGTTCCAAACAGCTGTTTCTATCAACGATTACATTACCAAACGACCGAAATTAGAGGGATAAAAACCTTAAGTGCGGTGTGACATTATAGTAGCCTCTTTGTAATGGAGAAGGAACCACTGAATATCGCCGCAAAGGATCCCTTAAAGAGCTCGTGGAGAACGCACATGGTACAATCCCACATTTAAGCAAATATATAATCACTACACAATCTACAACGAACACGTTTTTTTTACATAACGCCGCTAGAAAGACGGTCAATGGGTTCCTGACATTTCCGTTCAGCAATGTATGATTTGCCGATTCGACTTTTCACTTTGGAATAGAAAACATCATTGTCGTCGATGTGGTGCGGTTGTGTGTGGTTCTTGTTCCAATAACTTTACAAAGTTCATTTATAAAGTACGTAATAACGAGTCCACAAACTTAAGCCTTATCGTTCTATCAGGAGATCTCGCCAAAGCACATCGCCAAAGAGGAAGCACGTGCTTGTGATTATTGCATAAAGTATATTGATGAGAAGTTGGCGGTATCACTACATAGAAGGTACGGGAAATCGAAGGAGGTGATGTCATATGACGAATCCCTCGCGGACCTAAAGATGGATACTAAAGAGGAACAAAAAGAGAAACAAGTGAGTCGACCAGAACGAGGCAATCGGAGTATGCTTAGCGCCGGACGATACCGGTATATTGCTTTACCTAATACTGACTTGTGAATGATATTTTTTGTTTTAGGGCGGATATCAAAGAGAGTGAAGGTAATCGATTCATTCGTGACGATGACTTATAAAGTATCGGCAGATACTTATCTTAAGAAGCGATACTTTAGGCGCATTCTGTCTTGACTAAGTAAACGCACTTTGTACAAGCATTTTGATATTTTATACACATTATGAAGTGATACGATAATCCAAGTCGACATTTTGGTATACAAAATGCTCTCCATGTGTACTTCGAGGTATACCAGTCGTATACTCCACCACTCATTCGTATACTTCGCGGCCTCGGACATCCAATTGATACACAATAACACGTCCATAGAAATCGCTGCTATTACGAAATACAATCTTTAAAGCTGTCACATACTTTGCATCACACGGAAATATCTGCATCGAGTTATCATTAACCGGTTCAAATGGTTGCAATTCTTTCCATTGTATCGGTTCCTCCTTCGTTCTCACCAACAAAACCGCATCCTGACCGACAAATCCGCCTTGAAAAAGTAAGTGTATCTGCTCTGTATGGACTTGCCGTTGAAAATCTAGAATAATAAATTGCGAAGATCCTTGATCACTATTCCAACAGCTCGAAATATCATCACTCAACATATTCTGAGCTCCATAAAGCACTCGATCCTTGTTCAAAACAGACGAAACGCGGCATTTCAATGGCGCTTGCACAAGTGTCCTTGTCATAACCAATATAAAGTATTGCACACAACTAATAAAATCCTTAACGTTTGTCAACCACTCTATCCACATCCATTACCGATGTAACTCCGATGTCGGAACGTATGTAAAGTCTTCAAAATGAGCTTGTGCTCTGTGTGTAGCGCCCAATTCCTGTGTCACAGGCGAATCCCGTGCGATTTCCCGTGTGAATATATTCGCCACATTGGTCGTATCAACTTCATTAACAACTACCGGTTTGAATGGCGGTTCCACGTCGCGTTTCAAAAGTCGGTCAAAGTCGATCGTTACAAAGAACGGGTGATCCATAATTTCTTGCGCTTCCATTGGACCAGAACCCAGTCTCTTTGCTGGATCACGACGTAACAACTACAACACAAAGTGTAACCCAATGAAATGTAACTTCATATCATAAAAACGTACCCCACTCAAAAGATCTTTGGCTTCCTCTGAAAACGCTTGCGTGAAAATTACTTCTCGATGTAATATATTGTGAAACATTCGTTTACGATTACGATCGAAAAACGGTGTCTATAAAGATATAGAGACTATCAGACATTGTGAAACTTGATACAGAGTAAGAAATGCAAACCTGTCCGGTCATCATCTCATACAAAAGCGTACCAAATCCCCACCAATCCACAGGTTTTCCATACGGTAACCCTTGTAGTAATTCTGGTGCAATGTACTCTGCCGTTCCACAAAACGTTTTCGCTCCGTCGGGCATGTCGACGTTTTCTTTAGAAAGCCCGAAATCCGTCAATGCGATAAATCCTTTTTCATCCATTAAGATATTTTCCAATTTCAAGTCTCGATACGCGATATTGAGCTCATGGAGATGCGCCATAGAAAGGAGCAATTGAGCTGCATAGAAACGCGCTTGTTTCTCATGGAATTTCTTACATTTTCTCAAATGGAAAAACAATGAGCCACCGCTGTAGTAATCCATCACCAAATACAATTTATCTTCAGTTTGGAATGCGAAACGGAGTCGGACGACGAATGGATGATCGATATCGCGGAGTATACGCCGTTCGGATTTTGTGTGCTCCACTTGATTTTTGGCAAATACGGACGCTTTTTTTAAAACTTTCATGGCATAAATTGGACAAGACAAAGTCGTATCGACATTTCTCTTTCGAACAAGCATCACTTTCCCAAACGCTCCTTTACCGATGACTTTGAGCAATTCGAAATCTTCCACACACAATTTCGAGTTTTTTTGAACTGTGCGATTTTGTTCCGATATTTGCGTATCGGATCGGAGACGGGCTTCAAATAAGGTCGAGTTTGCATCGCTTTGGGTTCGAGCCATTCGTGCAACATCCATGCTGTTTTGTGAGGCGAGTCGTCGTGGTCCATCAGTGGCACATTCAGTGCACACGCGTTGAGCTGTACTGGATCCAGGAAGAAATAAACGATCTCGAGAGCATGCATTACAGACAGCTCGATGGCACATGCGACAGTGGTGACGACGATCAAATAGTGTGAAATGAAACAGACATAAATTGCAATGTTTCTCGCTTGCAGCAACATTCGCAGCATTCAATTTGATTTCTCGTCGTGTGCCATTACGCTCGTACGCCGTAAGTGCGGTTCCGCTTGTGGGTAAGGTGTTTGTGTTTCCGTCGTTGGGTAGGTTCGTTGTGTGTGAGGAGGTAGGTGCGATGGTCGTGTGTTGACCATGGCTGGACGCAAGTTCTTGCTGCACATAAATAATTGGGTCACGAACTTGAAGAAAACGAAAAAGTGCGTTTCGAATGTTTCGTATACAAAAGGCTGTTACGTGATAATGATTTGTATGCATTCTTGGCGGACGACCCGCAGAGAGACATGTGCAACCGGTGCGGTGGGGAGCATCTCCTTCCAACTGCGTTTGGAAGGGTACATCATTACTTTCCCAGTATAACGTTCGTTGCGCTAACACATTCTTGACCAAATGGGAGTCACGATCCTCAATGCGGTGACTGGACTCGATAAGTGCGACCGCACCATTGCGAGTGAGTAGCTGGTTTCCTCGCGATTGTAATAAGTACTTGATTAAAACACCACCATAAGAGTACCCTAAAAAATATATTCTACGAGCTGCACTGTTGTTTACGTAGCGATCCCATACTGAATCCATGTGTTGCTCAGGGGACGCTGACCCTGGAATGGGAAAACGTTCGTTTCCATCGTGGGAAATCGAGACGTTTTTATTCGGATTGGTTACAATGACACCGTACCCTTCTTGCAATGCTTTCCGAAAGTAATCCAGCATAGAACCGGACTTAACGCCAGCATGTAGCACCAAACCACGACTCCATAACCCTGGCTGTAAATTACGACTGACCGCGACAAAAACGAGTAATCTTTCACAAGTTTTATAATTCTGAGATACAAAAATATTCGCTTTGGCGGGACTATCAGATGCTGGAATGTATTCTTCTTGAAAGTGCAGTTCCATGCGCATCGATTCGTGTACATATTGCACCACAGCCTTCATCATTTCTTCTTGATGCACAGCTATCTCAGCGACTTGCAACGAATTTCCTGTTCCTCTCAATGTGATCATCCCATCAGAATCCATTTGATACAACGGATGAGAAAACACCAGCGGAGATGTTCCAGGAATGTCTTCACCTATTTCCTCCAAAAGACTCGCATTAACCACATTCGCGTAACTTGCATGGTGCCTCGCACTCTGATCCGATGGTTTTGAACCGAAATTAACCATTGAACTAGAATGATGGTGTTTTAAAAAATTAGAACGTTTTGTGTGCGCACTAAGTTCTCTTGACGAATTCAAGTCGACTTCGTGACTTCGGTTTGATGTGCTAGAAACATTGCGCATACTTTGAGCTAAATGAGTTGGTGCAGACGCAGGTGGAATCGTGCTGGATAATACGTCGTCGTTGTTGTATTTACTCGTGTTTGAGGAGCACGGACCATTACCGTCGATATCAGCGTTGCTCTGCGCCTTCTTCTTTCTCCGCCCAAACCTAGGGAACCGAAACGACATTTGGAGAACTTAAGCTAGTGCGTGCAGACTCGTTTTGGGATACGTTACGGTCGCTGCGCAATGGACCGGGACGTTTCTACCTTTGTGATTGGTGATAATGTGAAGAAGACGTTGTGTGATAAAAGGGTTTCCGCACGGTAAAAATACGATTTGTGCACGCACTCTTTCTTACGAGTTTATTTCACGCAAGTTTCTGTGTTCTAGTATACAGAACTAATACGCGTTTGCGAACGACTATCGTACGTACGGCGCATCCTAACGTCGTGTACAGACACATTTTGTGATAGCGACTAACGACTGCTCAGTTGACCTAACCATTTCACGACTTTGAAAGTCACGGGAAAGTCGATAAATAATACTTTTACGAAGAGAAATGCTTATAGATCCATAAAGTATACTCTTGACGTATACTTGCATGGATGACGCTTTTTTTAAAACGCACTTTGCAAACCGAAATTTGATGACAGCAAGCCCACACAAAATCGACTCAAGAACGCGATAACTTGACGCTTCGAGGAGCTGCGAGGGGACGAATAGAGATTGATGCTTTTGAAGACAATCATGCAATTCAAGTGTAAACATGTACCTACACAGTGCGTTAGTGCAACGACTGTGGAACGAATGTCGAACGAATGAAAGGTACCAAGTGCATTTACAGACACTAGGACAAGTAATCACAAGCACCGAGTACTATATGAACTACTCATTCGGCAGTACGGTCTGAGTATTATTTCGATAAAATGTGTAACATATATTAGTTACGCATGTTAACGTGCTTCGGCTCACATTGCAAGACAAGATAATCAATTTTAGACGGGAACTACACACCCAATTATAGCCTCTGTATATCATGCACTAAGCACTGCACTATGTATTGCAACATACAAAGTACAATGAAGATGTGGGAATGTGAAAGGAGCTATTGGCCGCAGTGCTGAATTCCGCGCTACATCATCGACAGCAAAAGCACACAGTATTAACTTGAACTTGACGCATACTATCTGGCTGATCATATACAGTTGAACATGATTATATAGCAAAGCACTGACTCACACGCTCTGTGTAACTTTAGGGCATACACAGAGTCTCTTTTAGAGCATCTACTTGGTCATATGCCACGCACGTCAGGTCGAGTGTGCATTTAAATCATTCTGCTTCTCTTTCCCTTCCATATATTAGTAGAATTGCTCCCATTTTAAACTCTTTTCATGGTAAATGCGAGAACAGCTCTATTTTTCACCGAGAAGCGGCCATACGTTTTGTAAACGTAACTGACTGCGATATACACGTCAGCCTTGGTCATCATTAATATTCGATGTGCCCTGTTTTCAATATAAATAATCGAACTTAGTGATGGGAGATTGTAGTGATTGTGTCGGCTGTTGTTCAAGGGCAACGTAGAAGATAAGATTTACGGCTCGACAATAAAAAAAGAAGTGTGGGGGTAGAAAGCCTCATAGGTTGTATTACGTAAACTTCAGTGCAAATGTGATTCTTAGAACCGAGGATAAATTACCGAGAGATGAGCGAGAAAGCGAACCTATCTGGTGCATATGGTGTGCGCTATGTGTGGATACGTTTTTAATCCCGTTTAACTTGGTACAACATATATGATCGGTTAAAAACGCATTATTTTACCAGTTACTTTTCCGAAAATCTGAAAAAGTAGAAATTCACAGATGGAAACGCCTTTCTCTGATATTATTGAGTGCGCATAGAGAGAAAGATTTTTTGAGTTTTCTATTACACAATCTTCCCTCACTACTTTGCAATTTAATGGAAGAAGCGCTCTACATAAATATCTATAAGTTCACTCGCTTTTATATACAATCTTAAAGCAGTCGCGCAGATGATTTCAAATTTCCAACTCAAATTTAATTCAAACCATCAGCAGATCCTCAAAGCGATCATTGGCTCACTGCACTGATGAGGTCGGGTATTATAAGTGGTTGTAAAGAACCGTAGAAAACCTTAAGACAAAGTGTGCGATTAGTTGGCACTGGCAACTCTATCTATAATAACCCTGAAATACAATTGGTGCGCTGTTTTCGGAGCAGGTAGTTTAGTACCAATCATATGATTACGTGCGTTGTCAAAAGCGTAAACGATGAGTTCGATATATGACAACATCTTGAAACGTAATCAAACGCACAGCACAGTCATACGCTAAGTGTTTACGCAACAACGCAATTAAAAAGTTGTCAGAATCGACTGTAACCGCATTTCTCACCGTTTGAATACTCAATCAACGTGAAATGATACGAGTGCTAATTCCCTCCTTAAAATTCTTACGCCAACTTACTTGTAATCAAAAATATACTCAAGTGCCTTAGTCGTCATCGCCTTTACACGATTTTCTCATGGGATGTGCAACGATTGATTGTACGTACAGTATCCTATGCGACATTAATGTTTACATCCTTTCGCATTTCAGCCAATTATACTGCGTGTTTCCGGTAAAGTAAGCCAATTTGAGGTGGCTAGGGCGGTATTCGAAATTCCTCAAAGCATTACGAGCGACGAACTACCTGCTTGTTGAGAGTGGATTAGGACACTAGGACAGCTGGTAGCTCGTCATGACTTAACAAATAGATTGAATTTAGTTGATTTGACAGGACGTTTATCCACCGCATTAGGTAAAATATCCAGATAATTTACAAAGATTGAGCGTTGTACGATTGCGATGGACATTTATCATAGAGCTTTCTTGATTCAATTGGATTAGATCATTTTATCTTTCGACTGGCAGCACAGGCAGCAATACTATCTCTATCATCCACGTATCAGTATAAGCATGAGTATCATTGTCCACGATCACTTTCGTACGGAAGATCGAACTTTTCTCGAATGGTATACACTACGTAACCGCACTTTGTTCGACACGTTCTCCAGACGTTTTTCTTCGGCATCCAACAAATGCTCGTTATCGTTCATTCTCAATCACCCACTCGAAGAGAAATCGACTCTTTTGCCTCGGATATTGAAGACTGAGAATTTCAAACCAATCCTTCTACCATCCGCTCCGCTTTTCAGAATGGAAAACAACACAGAGACAAAGTTTACCCGAAAGCGACACGCAAGACGATGCAGTGTCATTGGATGTAATAGATACAAGATAAGTCGAGGTCACTGCTTTCGACACGGGGTACGTAACTTACTTGATTATGGGGTACGCTTTTCCTCACATTTTGCTTTTAGGGAGGGACACCTTGTGAGGTTGCTGGTTGTACTTCTAGCGCAAAGATTCGTGGGCGTTGTTGGCGACATGGTAAGCGATATCTCTATTCTCATGCGTATGTTCTCGTCTGATTTTGATGTATCTAGGTGGTTCTTCTGCTTGCATCATCGCTGGATGCACGAAACGCGGTAAATCGCGCGGGTTATGTTGGTCTCATGGAGGAGGAACGAAATGCAAGACAATTGAGTGCGGTAAAGTTGCGGTTTCAAACGGTTTTTGTTGGGCCCACGGAGGAGGCAAACGGTGTCGCTTTCAAACTTGCAAACGTCCAGCGTACCAAAGAACACAAAATTACTGCCAAACGCATTACGAATCGCTCTATACGCCTCAGGAACAGGTAGACGATGTGTATACTTAATAACTAAAGCGAGCTTTTGATCAAAATTAATTGCTTATTAATACAGAAAAGATATTCTTTATTGCATTTTTGTATAGCGAATCGATTACGGTATCCCAAGACGGCAATGATGAGTCATAGTTGTACAACACGTTTTTTGCACGCAAACATACAAGTTTGGAATGGGTACACGAGGAAATAAAAAAGATTCAATAATTGTAGTATACACTATACACTACCTACGCGTTTTAGAGCGCTTTCTCAAACTATTTTGAGCCTTATTCCCGCGCTACAAATGGCTATAAGACTCCAAAACGCACTTATGACAAGAACCAAATGTACCTTTTTCTTCTTTCGCGACTCTTCTTCTCCATGACTATTTGCATCCTTTTCTTTGTTACTTTTCCCGTCTTTACTCAGCACGTGATGAATCGCTTTCAGCGCACGCTCTTTTTCGACACCTTCGGCGCCAGTGGACGGTAAAAAACGATTCCTTTTCCCTTTTTGTTTGCGTTCTGTCTCGCCATAGCGCATGGAATCGAACTTACCCATAGATGCGGTTGAAAACTGAGCTTTCTGCAATGTTTTCATGGTTCCTTCTTTACCGCGCTGTTTGGCTTTGACGTCGCTCGTTCCAGCCAGTTCCACTGCGATTCCCGATGGTATTTTATCAACGCCACCACGACCAACATTCTGTCATAATTGAAATTTGAGTATAATCGAGAATTTCCACTAAAACACGTACCGCGGCTTGTTGCTTGATATTCTTCTCAACTCGGGCTTTTTTTGCCTGTTTCCTCTTGGCCCACGGGTCTGCAAGAGCGTTTTCACCCGTTTTGGCTTCAACAGCCCAATCTTGAAGGTTGTCATTGGCTCGCTACGTGAAGAAATTTCATGCCTTTGCAACTAAGTTCGAATAACGTACTTTGTATCCCCAATTTGGCTTCCAATCTTGAGCTGCTTCATCGAAAACCATTCGACTTTTCTTCCGTTTTTGGATCCCTTTTTCTTTTGCGAATTTCTCCCATTTTGTCTCTGCGTTGGGTTTCGGAAGAGGTTTTTCACGTGGAATGATTGTTGTGGGTGGTGGGAGCTTTGCAAGCGGTCCAGCGTCTGTTATAGTGCGTGGTAGAGTGAATAATCGATTGACTAAAAGCTGAACATTTTCACGCGTAAAAAGCGCCAAATCTTTCTCGTTTGTGTATTTGTATGGATGCGTGTCGAATGCAGCCAAATTACCCAAGTCGTATTCTAGATCATCTTCTTTCTTAACATCGCTGTTCTTCTTATTCGCGTAAGCTGCTGGAGCTACTTCGGCAGCTTTAAGAGCCATTAAGAATTACCGATAACGACAGCCAATCGTTGGAGAAGAGAAGAATTACACCCAATCATATGACCTTTACTTGCTCAGATTTCAACCAGTAGTGTGCACGAATACATCTCGTATTTTGACCAATCTCATGTATTATTTATAGTCTGTTTTTCACAAATAGTATGTATCATTGTAAAATGCTTAATTTCGACCAAATGTTTCCAGAAATTCATCGATAGCCATAGACAAGCTGGAATTCTTTCTCGGAATACTTTGGAAGCGATGGAATGAGCCATGAGAATTGGAATGCATTCGTTCCAAATAACACACTCAAATGCCTTTCCAGTGTAGACCGAGCTTCACTTGATCGCATACTTTCCAATTGTAACGCTATCGCTTCCAATTGAGAGTCTTCAGCAATACTACACATTTCCATTCCCAACAAAATGGCACAAAACGATCCGAAAACACAAGCTGCTCCAATGATCCACGCTCCAATTCGTCCAGGAATCGAATACGACTGAAATCCACAAAGTGTGTTCATACACAATGTGTACTCACACAAAATAATCAAAATTGCATAAATGCTCGTAAATGACACATACAAAAGTAATTGGAGGAAAAACTTTTGATTTCCAATACCGATGCAGTTATTAATCCACGGGCTATAAAAACCAGTTTGTTAGGCGTTGTGTATGTGAGGAAATCACAACGTACCAATGATGGTCCTGTAAAATGACGCATCGATTGCATGTGTCACAATGAATAGCACTACACATAATAATTCAATCAAAATCACTTCCTTGAAGGGGTGAAGTCATTTACCGTACAGGACGATACGTATTGCAAACATCACAAGCGATCAATACGGAGCCGTCATCCATCAGACTTTCTAAATCGTCTGTTGTCATTTCTGCTTCTTCGATGACGACGCAATCTTCCTCAAAAATGGACGTTGTCGATTGATTGAGTGGTTTGATTTCATAATTGAGAGGAATTGTACCCGGATTGGTTGTCATTGTCATTATATGTGCCCATATACAAAGACCGAATAAGGCTAAAATCCAAGCGTTTAGGATGATTCCAAGTAAGGAGAAGATGCCCAGCCATCGTATAATAGTGTATTGGGTTGATAGCAATACTGCGATTAGTAATAGCAGCGCAATAGAAGCTGTAAATATTCCTGCAGGATCCTTTAGGAACCATTTCAAACGCATTCTTCGTGATACGTTCGACGAACTTGCGGTGTTCAATCGATAAGTTCGTATGGAGGCTTGGCAGAATGAGACTGTAACGGGTGCTTTATCTTTAGTATAGAGAGCAGCTCTTATACGCATTTCTGGTCAGCAAGATGCTGAATAGCGATCTCAATTGATTTCGTTGATAGCGTTGTGTCGATGCCTTCAGAAACCATCACAGCGCTCGCGAAGACGAAGTTTGAATCATAAGATTTGATGACAGCTGAGAAAGTTTCAAGTATCAATTTAGATTTCACAAAATAGGTCAGAATCTAGCAATAATAACATAACTCCGCACAGTTTATTTATTTATTACACTTGTCTCCAGATCCAACCTGGGAATTTGTGGCTTAAGCAAAATCGAGCTTGAAGGTGGCGATCCAGTCATAGTGATCGTGTAGCCTTGATTTTATCCAATCAAACGCATTTAAGTGAAAGCAATACGATACAATAAATTGAATGCTCAACAACGATAAAAATAGATTGTGAGTGTCGCCTTCTTGTTGCTCAAAATTGATAACAATCTATAAATTTGAGTATATTTTATGTAAGCACATTCGACAAGTGCAAGACGCGGTACTATCCACATTTCTGCGGTTGCAACCGTCTCACCGATATATGCGATTGCGCATTCTTCTTCCAAAGATTCGGCTTCTACTGCCCACGGGCAAAAGGCGGCGAGAATTTGACACTTTGGGTATAAAAAGGCTCAGGTAATGAGATTCCTTGTATATCGTTCTTCATCGTAACAAGTACGAAATCAGATGTCCCTATACATTTCTCTTCATCGCCTGTAGTGTAATGTATTCTCAGCGATCTTGGTGATATGTATGTCATCATCTTAATCAAGAGTAGCAAATATGTTTCGCATCATTGAATGAAAAGGTTGATCTCATCATACAAATGCCTCGAAGAGTGCTTCATGATATAACGCTTTTGATACAGAAGCGGCTTGCAGAACGCGAGCCACTAGTGCACAAAGCGTAATCAGTCTCGTCATCTAAGTTTTTACGATCATTTGAGAATCCAGTCAAATTGATTGTGAGCTTCCAATGGTATTCACACTCGAACAATGTCAGCCAGCCATTGAAATCGGTATATCCAAATACCTTTGAGTGATCTTACTGGTAGAAATTAACTACACGCGATTGGATGAAATGATTTGACGATATATCATTCTGATTGGATAAAATACCGATCATGAACGACGCAATTTCGGCGCTTTATGAAGAGGTCACAGAAGCCGTTTGTCGACGCTTTCTTCAAAAGCATCCGAGTCTTGATGATCTGACTGAAGTCATCAAACGCGTAATTAAATGTAAAGATCCGTGGACGTCCTTCAACCCTCTGAATCTGCTTGATAGAAGTGGAGAAAGCGTTTGACTTGTTATACCGGGCTTCCCTTCAAGGAGATAAATGCTGCTTCACTGGTCAACGGAGATGGTATCCAAGGCCATAGAGCTTCCATGCTTTCGGTATGTTCATCACATTGTTGAAAAGTGATGAAATGCGTAGTAATGTAGAATGCCATTGAAAGACTCCCAAAAGAACGCGAGGATTCGACTGAAAATGAAGCGGAACAGAGAGCTTTGAAATTCGAAGAAGATGAATTACCACTTCAGCCATTGAGTGCAATGCCGATGGAAACCTTTTGTGGTGTCATGACCGCTCGCATCATCAAATTTGGATATCGTGGTATACGTCATGGCTTTGTGGGTCGGGTCAATAACATCATTTTAACACTAGCACGAGAACTGACCGATCCAAACCAAATTAGAGTGGGATACTTGTTCTGGACCATTTTGGGCAAATGTAACCAAACCCAAAGAACTGGTCATCTCCTACAAGTCGTTGTGTTTGATGGAAATGAGAATGTGGGCGTCACTTCACTGAGAGATAAGTCATTCTTCTGGATCTCTTGGAAAAAACTGCACCAGTTTCACGAAGTTGTTGTCAAGACTGGAAGAATTCAACTTTGGGACTGACGCATTGACTCTCCGTATCCGCTCACAATTCTATCGCAAGGGATAGTGATCCACTCCTCTGCGCACATTCAGAATTCTCAGTAGAATATCTGCAGTCTCTCCATAATTGCCCCAATTCGGAGCGCTCTCATAAGACTGAAAAAGGTCATAAACTCACCAAAATACATAACTTCCTTTCTTGAATTATATACGTGCGGTATACATAACACCAAGCATACCCAAAAGTATACCCATCCGGCTATACACATTTGAGTGGTTCGTCCGCTTTCATCAAACTTCTTATTCGCTTCAAAATCCAAGTGCCATGAGTTCCCTCGCAGCTTGTCGGCCCGTTGTGTCGGTGTACTCTATCGATGCAGACACTGTCAAAGTCTCAAGCCAAGTTGTCCTTCCAACTGTCTTCACTGCTCCCATCCGTCCTGATGTCGTCAAGTTTGTCCACACCAACATGGCAAAAAACAACCGTCAGCCATACGCTGTATCACGTGGTGCTGGTCACCAACATTCCGCTGAATCCTGGGGTACTGGTCGAGCTGTATCGCGTATTCCTCGTATCCAGGGTGGTGGTACTCAACGTGCAGGTCAAGGTGCTTTCGGTAACATGTGTCGAAGTGGTCGAATGTTCGCTCCAACACGTATTTGGCGTAAATGGCATCGAAAGATCAACGTAAACCAGCGCCGATACGCCGTCGCCTCCGCCTTGGCTGCCTCCGCACTACCATCTCTTGTCACTGCTCGTGGCCACCGTATCGAAAAGCTTGCAGAGATTCCATGCGTCCTCGACGATATGGTCGAATCGCTTCAGAAGACCTCTCACGCTGTCAAATTGCTATCGAAAATCGGAGCCGATGAAGATATTGAGAAGGTAAAAGACTCCAAGAAAATTCGCACCGGTCGTGGAAAGAGTCGTAATCGTCGTTATGTGATGCGTCGTGGTCCTTTGATCGTGTACGCATCTCCAAACGGTCTTGAAAAAGCTTTCCGCAACATTCCTGGTGTCGAACTCGCGCATGTGGAACGTTTAAATCTGCTTCAGCTCGCTCCCGGTGGCCATCTTGGTCGATTTGTCATTTGGACCAAAACCGCATTTGAGAAGTTGGATGCTCTTTACGGGACGTATTCCAAGAAATCCAGCGCAAAGGTCGACTACACGTTGCCGCGTCATTTGATGAATAATGCGAATTTGGGTCGTATCATCAATTCCGACGAAATCCAGTCGATTATTCGCCCGGGAATCTACGAGAAGCATCGTCGTTGCCAGAAAAAGAATCCGCTCAAAAATTTGGGAGTGATGGTTAAATTGAATCCATACACATTAGTAGCCCGTCGGGCAGAGTTGCGCGCGCAAGCTCTTCGGAAAGAGAAGAAAGCAGAAATTCTGGCAGCGAAACGCAACAAGAAAACAGCTTTGAATAATCCAAAGCGTCGTGAGCAATCACGTGCGTTGTTTACCAAGAACAGCGCGGATTAAGGCGAGCAAAGACAGCGTAAGAAGCGAATAAAAACACATTCAAGTTGCACTGTTTTTGTTTACCTGGACGATAAGACGGGATATTAGCCAATCCGAGCGCTAGATTTAGATGATTGGATGAAAATGGTGTAATACCGGTATCGACTTTATAGCCGCAGTTCCTCGGAATTCAGACGAATTGGATCCGATGTTTGATGGCTCTTTCAAGTCCTCACGCAGCGTCAATCTGAGTGGACGACGTCGGAGAATTGAGCCAAGAGGAAACAATCCCTCTACCGCGTTTTCCGTACCCGTAAACACACATTATAACGCGAAAACACTCTGTAGTGTTACTAGTAAGCAAGCGCTCTTAGAACACGCCAAACAGTCTCGTACACAGCGCCACACAATAAAGAAACAAGAGCACGCCGCGCTGTTACTGCAAACGCTATGGCGACGCGTACACACCGCCAAACAACTGCGTACAGAGCTCTTGCGCCAGTTGGAGGCGAAGCTATCTTCGTATTCATTACCGATCCAATCAGAAATACCGGTATTAAACCGGTATCAGCTACATCATCTCCTCCGATATTTAGTGTGTGTACACAATATCAGTCAACATGTGACATTTCCACTTCAAGATAAGCATTCTATATGGAATTTGGAAGAAAGCGTTCTCCAGCTCTTCTCTGCGCACATTTCAGCCAACGCGCTGGCCACCCCACCAAGTCAAACACCCTCTATCCATATCGATTACTACCTCACCACAACGGTCTCTCCATCATCTCCAAATACCGACATTTGGCTCTACCAGACGCTCTTCCTCATCCGAATGCTTCTCCAGCACGCAATAATGGCCAAATCTTCTCACCAGGTCGCATCAACACACGCACAAGCACTCCTTTTCCATCTCTTCGCCTCCAATTCATATCCAATGCAAGGCGAAAGCGTCATTTCCATCCTTTTACATCGACTTTCAAAGCCGCCCCATAGCATTTTTGCAATTGTATCAGCCAACCTTTCCACCTTACACGACACACGCTTCCAGGAATGGATCATTGAGCTTTTGGTGAAGACCCTGAGTCTCCATTCACATGGAATGCAAGAGTTTGTATGGCGAATGCTCCGGACTGCTGGCGCTATGAGGCACACAATCGTGGTACGTACTGTCTCCAACCTCTAAAGTGATCTCACACTCTTTGTAGACCCAATTACTTTACAGAATCCACGCATCTGATAGCAATATGGCTTCTCTATGGTCTCAAAGTCTAAATTCCATTCATTCCAAATGCGTCGATTCCGTCCAAAAGACAACGAATATCCGCCAACGCGCCATTATCACTGGAAATCTGCTGGATCTCGCGCTTTATTTCGACACATCGGAAGTCATTTCATCAATCTTTTGCATCCTTCCTTCCATTATGACACCATCAGTGGTCTTTTGGACCTTTCAAGACACTTTACATGGCGATCATTCGTTCGGTATCAACGCTCACGCCACCGAAGAAGACGATATTCCCATCAGCACGCTCCATTCTTTCCTCCAAACTATTCATTCCGACATGAAAAACGCGTCCAATTTCCAAGAAAACGACTCCTTCTCAATCGTCCGAGCGCAATGCGAACAACTTTGCAGCGAGAAACTCGCACGAAGCGCTTTCCATTCGTCCAATTCCGACATGAAAAGTGTCTGCGACGTCTACAGCATCGTCTTCCTCGTCCTCCACAGTCGACATACTCTCTCCACTCGAGTCATTCTCACTTCTCCCTTCCAGCCAATCTATCGCATCCTCAACGCACTCGGACATTTCCATCCCAAACGCATTTCCATCGTCGTAAAACTCTTTGGTTTTATGGATTCTCCTTCAAATTCCAGCGCCATTTTACTGGTTCACAACGTTCTCTTCAGTCATTTGGTCATGTCATTGGACGATGCAACCTTCTACGATCAGTCCTATCCGCTCTCATCATCGAAACTTCTGCATCTCGTGGAATTCCTTCGTGATTATCTCCATCAATTCTGCTGGAATACCACTGGTATCCCGTCATCCTCCGACTCTCTTCTCTTCTTCGCATCCATGACCACGTCTATCACACTCTTCAACCAATTGTTCGATCGCGATTGTCGTCGTCAAAGGATTCCCATGGACACTTGGAGATGGCCATCCATGCCGCCAATCAAAGATCTCATCCAACTTGACACAATGGAAGGGAATGTCGAGCAAAGTGATACGCTTTTTGATATTCTCCACACGAAATCCATCCCACAAAGTCGCGTTATCAGCTTTTTACTCACAACCACACCTCAGATCTTCTCCTTTCACGAACGCGTCACTCTCTTTCAGAAACTTCTCGACCTCGAAAAGAACTCGATGGCCTCTCGCAATGATCTCTCTTCAGCTCTGTGTGTTCGTGTACGACGTGATACCATCGTGGAAGACAGCGAGACCTTCTTCCAGCACATTGCCGAAAGGGATGCCACGCAGTTGAAAGGCCGAATCAAAGTCACATTCATCAACGATCAGGGTCTCGAGGAAGCGGGAATCGACGGTGGAGGTGTCTTCAAAGAGTTTATCACTCGACTCACACAAGCAATTTTCTCTCCCGATCTTGGATACTTTCTGATGACACAAGATAAACAATTTGTGTACCCAAATCCAAGTGTTTGCGTCCTGGAAACACACGTGGAATCGCTTCAACATTTCCGATTTATGGGTCGAATTCTAGGCAAAGCGGTGTATGAGAACATCCTCGTGGAGACACAATTTGCGGCTTTCTTTCTCAACAAACTTTTAGGACGATACAACTACATGGACGATCTCCAATCACTGGATCCTGAGCTGTACAAGAGTCTCATGACGCTCAAAAACGACGCAAACATTCCAATCGAAACTTTGGAGCTCAATTTCACACTACTTTGCAATGTGTTTGGACGATCAGAGACCGTAGAACTCATCCCAAATGGTGCCAATATCGCAGTCACACGCGAGAACAAGATCCGATATTTGCATTTGCTCGCACATTACAAATTGAATGTCGCATCCGCGATGGAAAGCAATGCGTTTCTCGCGGGTTTTCGTGATTTGATTCCCGCGAAATGGATTCAAATGTTTAGTCCCAATGAACTCCAAATGCTTATCGGTGGAAGTATGCATCAGACAATCGATCTCAACGACTGGAAAGCCAATACCTTGTACGCTGGTGGGTATCATCCGACCCAAAAATGGATCCATTGGTTTTGGGAAATCCTCACCGAAATGACATCAAATGAACTGCATCTTCTTCTCCAATTCATCACCAGCGTCTCCCGTCCACCACTTTTGGGTTTCAAGTGCCTGGACCCCCCATTATGTATCCAGCAAGTACGATGTGAAGACGATGCTCGACTTCCATCCAGCGCTACTTGTATGAATCTGTTGAAGCTTCCAACGTATTCCGAGAAGAGCGTCATGAGACATAAGCTGTTGTACGCCATCCAGTCAAACGCAGGCTTTGATTTGTCTTAACACGCAAGCTCTTTGAGTCGGTCCGCGTACCGTAATGTATTGAGTGTGTGACTCGAATGTACCGAAGAAGGTGAAATAGTTGCAATTGTAACGAGTTTCGCATCTTTATCGAGAAAACTAAGAGAGAGAGTCAAAGAGAATGAACGAGAGTAAAAGCCTTCCTAAGCCCTAAATGGACAGTGTACCTGTCACGAAGAAGTTGTGTCAATTTGCTCTGACGAAAGGGAATGTGCTGCGCGTCGCGATGTAAAGCGCGAATGCATTCCTTAAGCGCCAGTAAACTTTTATTGATTTCAGCGCCTTCCCTTCGCGTTTTTTTTCTAAAAAAAGCACGTTTAGAGGAAAGAGTGAATGGGGAGATGACGTACGCATCCGTTTGGGTGTCGGAAGCTCGTTCGCTTCCCGCAAGATCGACCAGAGAAAATGAAGTGGAGGCGTTTGAACTGGAGAGAATGATGCGGAGAATCGCGTGCGAGCGGGAGGAATCCGAATGGATCGCATTGGCGCATGTGCTTCGTACCGTTTCGCCGGTGGAAATGCATGCGAGTAAGTCCACTAGCGAGTCGATTTTCTGTGTCTTTAAACCGACAACTTGAACGATTCCATCGCTCTCTAAAAGCTGAACGCGTTTTCGGTGATTGAGGAGATCGTTTATGCGATTTTGATACATTTCGAAAAAGCTTAAATGGACGTCAATCTTCTCGTGAGAATGCTTGAGGGCGTTAAAGAGATCGATGGCTGCGTGCCGATAAATTGATTGCATTGTGAATGTCTTTCCGGAACCTGTCTGACCATACGCAAAGACAGTTAAACTCTGTGTGGAAGGTGTATGAATGGATGCCAAGAGCTTTGGTAGGAAGACGCCCACCGTCGACGCGTAGACTTGGTCATTATCTGCAGTAGCGTCAAATATTCCATCAAAGTAAAAGGAATGATGTTTGAGGCTTTCGGTTCCGTCGACGCGGATAAGAGGCTCATGACATACGATTTCTGTGGAGGAGAGACAGCTGATGATATCATACGCTTTGGCATCGCGTTCTTTGGATGTGAGCGGCCGTTTTCGGAGAAAGACGGAAAGCTTCCCGGAAGTATTGGGTGAAATGGAAAGCGGTGGTAATTGGTTGGAACGTGAAGGTGGGAGGTGATCTAGGAATTGCTGGATGAGACGGCGATACTTGTACCCGGTATCATGACCGAAATGAAGTATCTCCGACTCGATTCGATGCTTTTCTTGAGCTTGAAGAGCCCGTCGATGGTGACGTTTGCGTTGGATGTCTGCTAATGCGATACGAGTGGGAACAGTGCGAGGAAGTGGCTCAGAGACCGGACGTAGGTCCAGAGGAAGTGGCTCAGGGACCGGAAATGGGTCCAGAGGATGTGACTCAGAGACCGTACGTGCGTCCAGAGGATATAATTTGGGTTTACGAGCGGGAAGGAAGTCGGTGGGTGAGCATTGATTTCGATGAGGCCGAGCGAATGGATCGGAAATGACGCGAGATTTCCATTTATTAAATGAAGTGTCCTGAGGCTTTTTCCAAGGTCGAAAATAAAGAGATTCCGAGGCGATATCGGCGGTGAGATCATCAATTTCGAGTTGGTTGAGTGAGATGGTATCATGTGATCGATTGTTTGGTGTTGGAAGGCGCCGAATGGATTGGAAGGACGAGGAGGTCGAGTGGTTGAGCGCGGCGTCAAGCGATTGATTGGAGGGTTTCCAGCACGGAGAAATGGCTTTTTCAGAGATGTGGAAGGCGTTGATGTCATCGGCTTTGTCTGTGGTGGATGCTGGTGCCACTGGCTCCATGAAGGACGCGCAATCGCAATGGGAAAAAAGCGTTTTGCATGACGTCTTTTCAAGATCGCGTTATCCTCGTTTTATGTGGAGAGAAAATTGTGTATACACACTATTTCATGTTAAGTGACAGACGAATCGGTAAAACGGGACAGTTGGACGTTTTTGTGACGCGTTTAGCGGCGAGATGGCAGAGTTTCTGTATGCTTATGCCTGCTTGAAGGGTACACCGGAGGGAACGCAAGCGAATACACCGTCTACGGGTTTCAGAAAGGGCTTACGGGCGGTGAGTTCCATGTCGTCCATTTCATCAGCAATGTCGACGTTAGAAAGCAATCGAAACGAGCGAATTACTGGGAAATTGATCGAAATTGATGATTTTGTGACATTTGGAGTACGAAATGTTGCGGTGCATACAAATTCCAATATAAAAATGCTCGATTTATATTTTGAGGTTCTGGTGGACAATAGGATCATGTACACGAGTGAAATTGTTAAAAACACGTTATTTCCTGTGTGGATGCCGTTTCAGTTATCAAAGTTAGATGTCAGCGCACGAACGGATAACAAATATTATGTGCTGGACCGTACGGCTGTTAGAAAAACGGCGTCTTTGGCGCATGGACGACGCCAAATCGTTTTCAATATTGTGGTTTATCGCGTGGAAAGCGGCAACTGGCAAGGCCATTATGAGACACTATCGAATGGTAAGCGTGGTGTGGATGGACACCCGGCATTCCGAAGAGATGAAGTGCTCCGTTTTCGATGTTATCTGAACGAATTGGTTCCACTTGCGATTCCATTGGCTGAATTTGAATCGCTTCCTCTTAACACTTGGTTTTTCACGTTAAGTGATGGTGGCGTACATGTTTCAAAACGAACGTTTCAAATGTTGCGTCAAGTTCGAGAGAGTTCGTGCGACACGATTTCCTGTTTTAAAAAGCCAACACGCTCGTTATGTGTCGTGAATGTAAAACAAGGCTTGGAGCATCGCATTCAGATTATAACTTTACTGCGAAACTATCACACCGTCCATGACCAGGTCACTCAGTTAAGTCATACCATTCAGAATGGACTTCATCGTAAATGCACTGTGCAGAGTATGGAACCCACCGCCCGAAGACCCTGCGATGCAAAACGAGAGTCCATAAAGAAGCTTGGCGAAAGAGTTCACACCCTCAAAGAGTACGTCAATTGCCTGGAACAAACACTATTACAGGAAGAAAAAGCTCTTCATGTTGATACTCTGATATCGAAAGCGTTGGTCAAGCTGATGCACATGAATTTTGTGTGCAAAGACGAAAAGGATGGAATTTTGGAACGGCGGTATCAGGTACTACAGACTGCGTATCAGATTCGATATCGACAAGCGGTACTTGTGAAAGCGCTGCAAACAGTGTACCCAATCGAATGCAATCATTCAGGAGAGTGCTGTATTCGGGGTATTCGTGTCACAACTTTTGATTTGACAAATAACGGTAAAGGAGAAGAAGAGTGTATATCCACAGCGCTTGGATACATCGCGCATCTCGTGTTTATGCTCAGTAAATACTTTCACATTCATCTTCGATATCGCGTTCTTGTTGCATGCTCGCGGTCTGCTATTCGGGATGAGAACCGTGATTCTCCTTTGGAATATCCGTTATATCGCAAAGGAGTGGAAAAAGATCGATATGAGCGTGCGATACAATATCTTGGAATGAATGTCGAGCAGGTGAGTTATATAACGGTTATAAAGTCCTTTGAGTGTGCTAATTGATTGGCTGTGTAGATTATCTTTGCTCGTGGATTGGATAATACAAAGTACACCTCGATACTTCAACGACTCAAAGCGTTGATGGATGTGGAGTTCGAGTGGCTTGAGGATAACAATGCGAGGACGTTTTCATAGGTTGTGCATGGGATACTGGGAGGAATAGCGGTCGGAAATGGTGCCGTGATACCGTAATAGAGCTAGATTTCCTGGAGGTTGTTGTACTGGTGGCCGATAGATATGCTCAGCAGAGGATGCGATACAGATAGAATGATGTCGTGTACAGGCTCGAGTACGGACACAGTTGCGCTTTCTGGCAAATTTATATCACGATTTTGATACTGTTATTGAGTTTGTTTAGCTGTGTACCGTTTCGCGAGGTTTTCTAACACGAGTGTGGCTCCCTCATTTCGTGTTGTATGACCATAAGTCAACCAAAGTAGGAAGTTTCTAGTACCAGGCGAAGTACGATATTTGCGACGATGTATTGACAAGAAACCTTCATATTAAAAATATATAATGCAAAATGCATACTATGAAATGATCCTGATAGATGGGGCCCTCTCTTCGAACAATTATTGTAATCATTCCCTCACTGCTTATAGTGTAACGTAAACAATCGGTTTATGATCCCAAAATAGGACATTAAGCGGCATCGAATGGTCTGAGAAAGCAACACATCGAGCACGCACAATCGTTACTCGACTGCGGCCTCAACTCAATCTACTGTGCTAAACAACAAGTCAGCGGTGTAAGAAAGCACACTGTGTTCGGTCATCTTCACATAATGCGAGCAGAAAAGTCAATTGATGGTTTCATCATACTCACTTTATGATCCAACAACATTACTCCATTAATAACTTCCTGAAATAGAACAACACTTGCACTGGCCGATTTAAAGTATTAGCCAGCTTTTACAAAAAGCTACAAAACTACACAACAGCGACTGACACAGCTGCATCCTGTACACCAGCACTCTCTCCATCTTGTTCGGCTCGTGCTTTCTGTCCTCTTTGCATCAGGAGCTCTTTCGTAAGCAGCCGCCCTCCTACGTCGACAGTCTTTCTGTTCCGCTGTGTCTTCTGCCTCTTCGGTGGCAGCAAAAGTTTCTCAGTGCGCACCTCTTCTCGGATTTGGAGCCACACCTCCAGCCCAAGTCTATCGCCGCGCTTCGCGCAGCCCGTGAATTTGCCCAGTCGGCGCACCATCATGTCGATGGACGGCGGGAATAGACCCGTGGCCGCAAATCCGTTCTTGATGTTTCTTTGCTTCCCTGTCACGTGCTCCACGAAGGCCTTGCTTGCAGTCCTCACTGCACTCTCCTTCGACAGTGTGGTCGCCGAGCTCCAGGACGCAATCTTTGTGATCTCACTTGTGTTTTACACGCTTGAACGGGTGGAGCACGGCGACGTCAAGCGGCTGTACGAGGTGCGTTGCGTTGGGTGGAAGGCAAACCAGCAAAACTTGACTCCGCTCACAGTGCTCGACGGTGTCGAGGCGGATGTGAGACGAGCACCCATCACATATGAACAGGATGGGGCGGGGAACAGAGGCAGGCACACTGGAGGCAAAGTGGTCGATCCACTTGAGGAAAATGTCGCCGTTGATGAAGCCCTTTGCTGCGGTAGTGATGGCCGCGCCCTCCACTGTGCACTCGTTCAGGATCTTCCTCGGCACGTGCATGCCAGGAACGATAAAATGAGGTGGCACCGCGAAGCCGCATGCTGCCACAGCGGCAACAAACGACAGATGGAAGCTGGTTTCGGGGATGTTCGTGTGCACGTTTGACGAGCCGCGGATGGCGACAACTTTGCGCGTATTTGAGCGTGATTCGAAACCTGCCTCGTCCATATTGAAGATCTGCGACGGCTGGAGCTTGTGTTCGATCACGAGCTTTGCGAGCTTATGAAGCAGCCGCCGCAGATCAGCGACGCTGACAGAGTCACGAGCGCGCGACACCTTCTGCGCCACGCGATCAGCTAGTTCAGGGTGACGCTTGCGGAAGCGCCTGTACCAGCCTGCTGTTAGGTTCTTGGTTGATCGTGTGCTGCCGTGGAGGTGATGGTGGATCTCATTGGCTTTCTGGATGATCTGCTCGCGTCCCACTGGTGCACCGCTTCGTTGCATCCCGCCGATCCATGAGACCAGGTCGTTCCCGATCGGCAGTGGGAGTGTCGGCTTTGTTCCTCACCGCTGTGCAAGAGAGGATAGCTGGGATCTTGGTGTCGCGAGACACTGCGGCAATCTTCTCTCCTGCCACTATGCGGGTTACAGCTGCCTCACGCTCTTCGTCCGTGTAGAGCTTGCGGCGCATCGTCATGGTCGGTTCTTTTGCGATGATGCGCAGCAGCTCTACTATCCTCGCCACTCAAATTGAATCAAAAAGTGGCACTATAGATCATAAATGTGGACATCATGAGAGTCATCCAATCACAACTCGTGATGAAAATTGCGGCTGTTGTGATTGGCTTATTGGTAGGAATAGATCAAAACTGGCACGAGATCATAAAGTGGTCGTTTACGGTAAGAAATAACTTTAACAGAAGCTTTGTCAGTTAGTCAGAATGAAACAAACACAATTCCAGCAAAACAACTTGTATTAATTACAATTAACTATGATTTGATCCGAATGCCATGACAGGGATGTAATCACGTCCTAGTGCACTGGCATTGACGTGATTAGGTCTTCGGATGCTTGGGTCGAGACGTAAAAAGGTCTTCCAGTATCGCAATGACGTGTTGAGGTCATTGATACTGGTTTCATATTCTGTATAAAATTGGAAATCGTCGTGATGTATCGGTTGTGAGCTCTCGAGAGCATAACTTCATAATTGGCGTTCCGCGATAGGCTGTTCACCGACCGGTATAGGAGTTTACGTCGCATAGCCCCCCCCCTCGACGCCACATAACTACATTAATTGTCTTCAGGCGAGATTTTTAATCCAATGTTGATGCGCTTCAGATTTGTGACTTGATTGAGCAATGTCGGTAGTTCCGCAACGTTGGAAGACTGGAGCTGAAGTTGCTTCTCAAGGTATATAACTTTTGCATTGAGCTCGCTGATTGCTTCGAGTGCATCGTTTTTAGCCGAGCCGATTTATCCTCCAACGCATTCGACAGTTCCTCATTTCTCGTTTCCAGCTGAATACTTTGAAGCCGCTCTGCTTCAAGGTCTTCCACTTTCGCATTCAGCTCGCTGATTGTTTCCAGTGTATCGTTGAGCCTAGCCGATTTATCCTTCAACGCGCGCGACAACTCATCATTTCTCTTTTCCAGCTGACTGCTTTGAAGCCCCTCTACTTCAAGGTCTTCCACTTTCGTATTGAGATCGGTGATTGTTTTCACTGCATTGTTCAGCCGACCCGATTTATCCTCCAACGCGTTCGACAGCTCTTCATTTCTCGTTTCTAGCTGACTCGTTTGAATACCCTCTGCTTCAAGGCCAAGAGTGCCGCAATTCTTAGTAGCTCAAGATGGAAATGAATGCACTGCCCGTTCAAATACTTTGGTCGTGGATTCGGTAAAGCGTTTACGAGTTACAGCAGCCCAGACAAATGTTCCTTTTCGTGAATGTCTTTAGATCCTTTGAAAGAAATCTGGGATTCTATCCATTGGAGCCAACAAGATACACACGCCGAGGTGGTTCTCCTAACGTGATAATCTGGACCTGCTCTGTATACTTCGGGCGCTGCACACGCATTACTTTGGCGTCTGGTGTATTCGTTATTTTTGAATCATATAATCAGCTTCATATCATTCGGCACGATATATTTTGGTTTAGTGTACTGGGAACCTTCCTTGAAGTCATAACGCCACCTGCTGGCACACAATACTGTGATGCAGATCCGATTCTACTAGATAGCTTCCTACTCTTCTACATTCTACTATGTCTACCTTGTCTCGATAACGATTTGAACATATTCCCTTCGGAGTTAAAAGAATAATCTTCAAGCACCCCACAGCCGATACACAATAAAGCTGCAATCTCGGTGTTGCGCTCAAATCATGCACCAGGTTTTCAAGTTTTTCGAGAAGGTATGCGAATCCAAGCCATGCATGCGAAATCAGGTTTATCCAATGTTCAATACCCACCAATTGAGACTCTTCTTTCGGCGTGGTTAATATCTTACTTCCATACAAACGCCATTATGTATCACAATAATCTTTGTTTGATCCGATATGTCTTGTTGCTGTGCTTATATGTAACCTGGACTATCCAGTTTCGAGTTGAAGCGATAATAACAAGAAGAATCGTTCGCTCCCAACTCTGTGGGTGCAGATCCGTGCAAGGCTCCAAAGACGCCGACAATCTCGACAGAACTGTGACCAGCTGATCTGTAAACACTAAACCGCCATTCCGCAATTTCGAGGTGACAGCTATTTTAAGCTCCTTTTCACTTGGGTCTGACGTCAATGATCCGGCAACACTGCCATGAACGTTACGGGTGTCCATGCTTTTTGCAGGAGTCAGAAGTGCTGCACCCGTGCATTGTAAGTAGAAATACATTATCTTTAATCTCGTCCATCAACAACAAAGAGCCTGTAATGTTGTAAGTAATCAAGACAAGCTGGTGAAGGCCAACCAGCGCCTTGCTTGACCCACGGCACTCAATTTTTGGCATGAATGAATCCATCCCGATATTCTTGGTTTCCCCAGTATCTCTTATGAGCAATGACAGATGAGATAATTCAGCCGAGACTTGCTTTAGCACATGGTACGTATCAAGGCCATCTTCCAGCATAGCAAGCCATTTCGTAGGTACATCAGGGATTTCGATAGTGGTGTATCCAGCCGAATACACCTTTATCGAAATCCCTGATGTAGCTACGATATCAAAATCATTTGTATTTGCTCATTCTCGATGGACGTCCGTATTAACAAATTCGATACTGAGTCTATTAGTTAAAGGGGTAATCAGAAATCAGGAATTGAGTGGTTACAGTATGCATGTGATCACTGGCATCTCCCGAATAAAACCGGTTTTAGCTGGTATTTTTTGGAAGACCATCGAAAATGGAGCGTGACGTCGAACATGTGCGAATGTTGGATACCGGACGCTTAAATCTCGACTTTGATTCGCAATTTGTTGACCAACTCATAAATTCCAACAACTGTGTAAACATACAGCTTCTTCAGCATGGGAATCGCTCTGGAATGAGTTATTTATGCTCTCGAAATGGCAAGTTTGATGCATTTAAACTGACCATCATTCTGAACATATTTCTATAGGATTTATGGTCTGTCCGTATGAATCCACAGAGTCATTGTGTCAAAAGTACCTCAAACAGCGAGATGAAGCATTGGATCATGGACTCAATGCCACGCACGTAGTGCTTCCAACGCTGACAGAGATAGAGGATACCTCCTCAGAATCTGCGGAATGCTTCAAAATCGCTCTTTCCCCCTCTCCGTATTTCATATCGCTCTCGCAGAATGAGCAGATCGTAGCCGTGGCTTGCAAACACAGTATTTTCTTCTACGAAACAGCCGCATTGCAAAAAAACAAATCGAAAGCAACCTCCTTTTATGTACATTGTGGCAAGACGTTTTTGGATATGGCGTGGCGTCCTTCAAACTGTCCAAATGATAATCAGCTGGAACTATTAGCGATCACGAGCGAGAATGAGGCTCTTTTGTTTTGTTTGGATGGCGGTGTAGACAGTGTCGAATCCATCTCCGCTACTTCCGGTAGCTATTTACGAAGAGCCTCATTACTTTCATGTCTAATATGCTGCTGTCGTAGCATGCTGGAGTCCATGTGGCAAACTGGTTGCAATTGGTCGCAATGACGGAAATGTTTGGATATATGATCGCTCTTCTTTCACAAACAGTATAGAAACCATTGCTCCTCCCGTGCCTCTTGATACTGAAATTGGCAACTTTATCGGTACGTTTCAAAGTCTCTCATGCACATTCGGTTGACTGAATTTTGATTTACAGTTCATCACATCAACTGGGCTGAAGAAGAACTCATATTTCTGGGATACAAAGCTTTTGATGTTGCTCAGAGTGAAGAAGTTGTGCAAGCGTTTCTATACGAACACAAAAACTTTATTGCATTGGATGAAGTCGTTGCCTTCACAGAATCCATGGGCTCACGCAAACATCAATATTATTCGAGTTTTCTGAAAGAATGGTAAGTTATCTCTCTTACGGACACTCTCAGTGTAAATTTGCTAATATCTCGAATAGGCGGATGTTCTTCGTGGGATGTTCTCTCAGCGCCGATATCGAGCTTCTTGTCGCTGATCCAGACTCGAACGTTTGGGAAGTATGGAAACCACAAGAGAAGTATCAAGCACGTTTACCCATGGACGTTAATGATGAGGAGTCGTTACCTATAGGGCTACAACTCGTTCTCAACGCGAGCACATCTATCAATTTGGAGCAGAGCCTTTTCCCACCATGCCCAACTCTTAACAGTGTCACAACGTCAGGTCTACTTGTCAGCTTTGCACTAGTAGATCTCAGTATCGAAGAAGAAATTGATTTTTTGGTAAAACCAGACAAGCAATCATTGAAGCAAAAGGCGCTACGAACCAACAACACTGATGCCTCAGTCTGTGCAGCACATCATCGATCGAATGAACCAGACAAATCCGCTGGCAACGAGAGTAATGCACACGCCCTACAAGCCTTCAAAAAGATTGACATCGATAATGTTGGAGAAATTACCTTGTCACGAATTGGAGAACTCGTTAATCTGCTTAACGCATCTTACACGACCGCACAGTTTTCCATCGAAGGATTGCAGCAACAGTTTCGCGCATGTGGTAGCATTGAGAAAGAAGATTTCTTAGCATGGTACAATACCACCGCTACAAATGAAACTTTACACAAAGAGGAACAAAAGACACCTCCCAAAGCGTATCACCTTCTGATAAGCGACAATCCGTTATCTCGATTCATGCCAAAAGAAGGAAGCTGGAGATGTTCAGCCTGTTTTGTAAAAAATACCATTCCCGAGGCACCTCGATGCGCCTCCTGCGAAGCACCCAATCCGAATCAGTCTGTGGCGACGCATACAGAAAGATCACATGTAGGATTCAAATTTGAAACAAAAGCTTCCGCGGCTCCATTCAAGTTTGGCTTGCCTTCAAGTTTTGATGTATCGAATGCAACTCCTCAAGATGAAGACATTGGCTTCGACTTCAGTGGACTCACTGCAACATCCACTAGCAACCCTGCACCAGAAATCACAGAAGACCTCGCCAACATGTCTACTCCATCTATGGAATCTTTTTCTTATGGTCGAGATGGTCAGAATGAGTTTGCAGAAGAAGATGAAAGCAGTGATGAAGAAGCAGAACGTGCTGAGGCGGAACAGGAAGCCCGAAACGCATTCCGAACGACTCTTTCAGGAAAGGACTTTATTCATCCAGATGACTTTAATCAGCTTTTCAAAGAACTTGGATCTACATATTGTGAAGAGGATCATCTCCCGCTGTTGACACCCTTGCTCGTAGATGGTAGACTGCCAGAAGATGCATTCGTAAATTGGTATCCTGACTGGCTTTTCGCCGAAGATAGTGAAGATGAGGATAGTGAAGATGATGACGACGACGATCATGACTCACCGAGGTCTCCAGTTAGTACTCCCGTGAATATTGCATCAGTGAATTTCAATCCGATCACGTGCCTTGGGCTTTCCGCTGAGCAAAGTACAAAGCAGGGAGACACGACTCCAGTATGCTTTTCCATCAAAAAGGAGTTTGCATCCTCTGATGCATCAGTTACCCTCACTTCCGCCGATCCGCCAAGCACCTTTCCAAATGCTAAGGCTGTAGTACCAAAATCATCAGCATCAATATGCCCTCCAGATACTTCTTCAATGGCTAAATTACTTCTGTCACCGGCTGATGACCTATCGAAAACCCCCGCCTCCACCTGTTCGAATGCCCCCAGTTCCGAAGATCCCTCACAACTGATATCATCGACCGCAATGTACCCTCCAGATACATCTTTGAAGGCCCAAGTTCCTCTTCTGCCAGCTTCCAACCCATCACCAACCTCCGTTGCCGCCGGCGCAACTAAGACGCCGACAAAAGAACGATCTGTACCATTAAAACCGTCTACATCAGCGTATCCTCCAGATACATCTTTAAAGCCTCAAGTACCTCTACCGACATCACAATCTTCGAAACCTTCCACTTCTAGCTATCCTCCTGATACATCGACAAAAGAACGACCCGTCCCGGTTAAGTCGTCGATATCAGCGTATCCTCCAGACACATCGTTGAAGCCTCAAGCACCTCTACCGACATCACAATCTTCGAAACCCTCCACTTCTAGCTATCCTCCTGATACATCGACAAAAGCCAAGCCTCCGTTGTTACAAAATTCGGCTTCAGTAACCCGTCCTGACACATCTTCAAAAGCTCCAACGCCTACTCTGTCTTCATCCAATGCAACATGCAATCTTGCTATCGCGACGCCCGCCTATCCCCCAGATACCTCAGTAAAGCCGAAACCTTCACATCCCATAGCACTTTTCAAGACTTCGAATGATTTGCTCAGTACTTTGGCTCCAAACCCCGCAATATCATCACTTCCACGAGGTCCCTGTACCCAGAACCAACTGTCACCCAAAAAAGTTAGAGCACAAGCGACGAAGGACACCAAAGTAATCTCAGCGCTACCTACAGCTTCAACTGATGGAGGATGCGATATAAAGCAATTCATGCTGCAACTTATCAACAGTTTTGAGAAATCTGTTCAGCGGTCCACAATCAACGCTGATCGTTTAGCCACACAAGAATCTACTGCTCAGCGCGCACTTTTGGTCGAACTGCCCCATCTGAAGCAAAATACGGCTGCTTTGTATCGAGAAATCAGTGCACTGGATGAAAAACGTGAAAAGACTGAAAACGATATATTATACGTGATCGGGAGCGATAGCGAAGTGCATGAACAAATTGCGTTTGGCTATGAACTTTTTCAAAGCCTCCAGGATGTCCAATGGAAGCGATTCATCAATCAACAACCGCTGGATGTGCAGTCTTCAGCCATGCAAACCAAATTAGGAAGCAAAATCAATGAGATCATGAGATGCTGTTGTGACTTGGAGCAGCACCTTGCCTTGTTGGAAGAAGCGACTGGCAACAATCGTCTTGTATCGTCCTTCCGTGCTGAAAAATTGTTCCGTGTTTTGAAGCAGACTTACGAGAAGTCAAAGACAGAGTACAACAAAGTGTATGAGCTGTCATTGGAGATGGAAGCGTTACGTGTCCGAGGCGATGCCATTCCCGAAATCAAAACTTTTATTGGGAATGACTCGTACGACAAAAGTGAAATAGTGCGGGATTTGGCAACACGACTAAGTGAGTCAGAGCGTTCTACTACAGCCTTGCGGGAGCGATTTACGAAGCTGTGCAAAGGCGATGTGAATTGCCGCATGCTGGGCCGTGATACCACTTCGAAGAAGAAATCTGTGTCATGTATATCAACCCAGAAAGACCCCGATCATATTGTCAGTAAACTCATGTCAACTACACGAATCACGATCCCATCACCGGTTCCAGCGCCAAGACAAATCGCAACTAAAAGTGCACACCCACAACGCGATCAAAAACCTTCAGCTACTGCTCAAGCGCAACGAGTTCAGAGTTTGGACATAAGCAGTAAAAAAGATGCCCAATTATCAACAAAGGAATCGTTGATGAATCAGAATTCCAAGGAGAACGATCCCTTTAGCTCATCCGTCAATTTTGCAAGTATCAAAAGTACCACAAATGACTCAATACCACCGAAATCGATCGCTGGAGGCGCAAATAAAACCAATGGTGCACCGTCCATCGATTATCGCAAACTGCTTGAAGCCTTTTACACTGAAGTAGATACCGAAATGACAACGACAGCGGCGAAACAGCTGACGGAATATCGAGGACGAGAAAAGGAGCTGTTTGAGAATTTATTCATGACCCATGGACTCACAACTCTGCAGAACAGGAAGACCTCGGTCAAGGAATTTATCGAAACTGGTGTTATTCCGAGAGATAAACCCACGTCGCGTGACGGGGTCTCGCCATGGCCAGTACATACTGTGAGCAACACCACGACCGTAGTGGGAACGAAGAATGTAGTCTGTGGGACTTCAAAGGAATTTCCCAGCTCTACTGCACAGCGTCCTTTATCGAGCACACACACGGGAGCGTCTCCAGCTGGGATCGATCCACAAGTACGGGCACGTTTGGTCGCATTTTATGAGAAACACAATCCATCCAAATTGTCTGAAATTGACAAGACACTCGACAAGTACAAAGGAAGGGAAGATGAATTGTTCAAGAACCTTTACAGCAAGTACAAAGTACACGCAGAGGCTGTGACGAATACGCCGGGACCCGTGTGCAACCCTGTGAGCTCGAGTCCATTTGGTAATCCAAGCACGGCTTTCAATAATTCTGGCGGTTCTGGCACGGTCATGCCGACGACGCTTGGACGCTCGTCAATATCTAGCAGCAACAGTATCTCAGGTTTTGGGGCATCGATACCTGGACCCAGCTTCAGCAATCCCTCTCAGCCAATCGTCCTGAGCAAACCATTTGGAACAGCGAGTGGCACTTGCCGTGATCGGCTTGTTCAATTTTATCAAAAACACAATCCCGAAAAACTCAACGACGTCGACAAGACATTAGCCAAATATGCAGGCCGTGAGACGGTGCTGTTCGAATTACTCGAGAAGAAATATGGGCAGACACCTCTGACAAGTACCACTCCGCAGTCGGGATCAGTGTTTGGCTCCGAATCAGCACCGAGAAGTACAGTCTTACCAGTATTTGGAGCCTCGTCTTCATTAGGAAAGTCGGCTTCTACATTCGGGTCCACGCTCGGTGGAACGACAGCAGTGTTTGGAGGTACAAATACACTCCAACAGCAAAGCGTCAGTGGATTCAGCTCATTTGCTTCGAGTACTACCAAGCCATCTACAACGACCGGTTCCGGCTTTGGCTCGTTCCGTTCTGTCGCCACTGGTTTTGGCAGCGTTGCATCTTCTCAAGGGACAGGTACAGGCTTTGGCAATGGTTTTGGGGCTTCTACAGTGCCACCATTCGCTCCGTCGTCCACTCAGGCCTTTGGTGACCCCACTAGCTTTACACAGATGCGATCTTAATGATGGCGACTTCAATCATGAAAACCTGAGCCAACCAAACGACATTGGGTACACTTCCGCTGCAGTTTCATTTCATTGAGATGGCTGTAGCACTACAAAATGTGTGGTAGATCGTTCACCACACATCTCAGATTGAGAATATTGCGTCTTCTTTCACTCCTGCTGTCTCAATTCATGGGGATACACAAGCAGATGAAAATGCGATACCGAGAAGCTTGAATTATTGATAAAAACACTCCAATACACTGCTGTTGATACAAGCATTTCTTGTGCATTCAGTACACATTACTGCTCACACGTGAAAGTGATCAGTCAAAAGTGAGGAGCCGAGTCTCAAATTTGACCGCATTTCTAAAAAGTGAGTAGAGGAATGCACGACGCGTCTTCGTTCAATTTGCTTTCTCTCCAGACAACCGCTTCAACAGGATGTTCTTTCATCATTTTTCTTCGTTGTGATCATCCGAAATTGCTGGTGAGTGGTCACTATCGTCTGAAAGTCCAAATTTGACTTTACACCATTTGCTTGCAAGATCTATAAAATATGTCTCTACAATGCAAACAAGTATACAGATCAGTACGGCTTGTAAACTACACAGTATACAGGTAACATGCTACCTGGGAGTCCTTTCCAGTGTGTGTATAGTCCACTACCAATGACTACTGTGAAGATTCCCCAATATAGTTTCATTAGGGTCGACACTGGTTGACCGCGACGATCAGCCCAGTCGGAGCCAAGTAATCTGATTAACAGGGGGTCCGATTCTGTTGGCGCATGTGATTCTTTCTCGCTTAAGCGCTTTGAATATTTACGCCCTGAAGCTACAGAATTTCGTATCGTAGGAGCATCCGCGCGATAGAAATTTCTTAATATTCGAATCGACATTATGATGCGTCCCTGATCGTACCGTACATCGCACTATACACTCTCATAAACACTTCACTATACCTCTTAACATGCATATTAACAGTCGATACCGTGTTAGTCTCATTAGGCTCGGTTGTTTGGACGACTGATAGAAAACAGTTGAGAGCTTTCCAGCGCACGCCGAGTCAGCGGCACATGCTCCATGCTCGATAGCAACATATTGAGACGCTCGCAAGTTGGCTAATGTGACGGCGTTTCGGTCCACACTCAGACCGATGCAATCTCTTGGCACCAATTGTCGCTTGTACCTCATCTCAGGACAGACGGCTACAAGTATCAACATCTCAGTCTCTATGAAATCTTTCTTCTACAGCAATTGGAAATGTACTGAGCACTGATTCATAGTAAAGCTGAGATAGGAAAGCGATATGCTGAGACGCCGCGATTGTGATTTTCGTTGTAACTTTTATAATATCAAGTTCTTGTCATCAAAATTTTCCCACTTGAAGATTCAAGTCGGTCCCACCAGAATGGCTGATATGGAATCAACCGAAATGCACCATCGGGAGTCGTAAATTGATAATGCGAAAGATGTTCGAGGCGTATCATAGCAAGTGCAGCTCGTATCCCTAATGGAAAGCAGTCAGTAATTGCGAATCGATAAGGTCAAAGTATACTCACCAGGGGCAATAGCGATTACTGATCCAATCGGCTTTGAACTTTCGGTACAGATGACTTTAGTACCTCGTTGGACATCAAGTTGTCCAGCTAAGGCTGGAGTATTCAGTAAATATTCTCTTAGCGATATCGCTTCCCTGTCATCGATGCTTCTGAAAGCCGCCTGTAGATTGTCCAATTCCTTGGCTTGATCTCCAGCTGGAAGTATAGCACATGGAATGATCCTTTTCCTTACTAAACCTTTGAAGTGAGTACGAGCCATCAACTCTTGACCAACATAGCACCCTTTGCTGAAACTGACACCATCCAAAGCATCCAAATTGGCTTCTAACGGAATCAAATCGTGCAACTCTGAGCTATATCACAATCAGCTTCAGCTTCAAGTAGCCTCACGATGACAGCATTTTTGTACCCTTCAGCGGCTCCAAGAAAGATCCTTCGATCATCAAAAATAGATGCATCAGCGCTTTCGAATGCATCATGTACAATGGCTATATTTGAGCACGCATTCGCGCACGCTTGGTAAGAATTGAGGCAAGTTGGGTGATTTTTGGAAAATATGGCAATTACATTCATCATTGCCCTCAACAACGGCTCGGATACCAAACATTTTCGATCTGGGATCGGTAAAAATAAGGTGTCTCGACCCATAGGCGGTCTCCAACTTGTCAAAGATTGCGCTTTCACCATCTAAACTCGTTTTTTGTAGGCCTGGATAGCGATATAGAGCCGGTAGTAAAGCCAGTATATTAAATTGGTCGCTTCGATCTTCGATAGAGACTTTCATACGCAATTTGTACCGCTTCCAATGGTTTTGTAGGCCTTCCTTGCTGGATGCGTCATAGTCAATCCAAAATGTCTCTTCCTACGCTCACACAAAAAGTCCGACTGCAGCTCTGAACACACTTGATATCGTTATATGATACATACATTGACACGAATGACATTACAGTCTCCAAGGATCCTTCCCTTGGCGGTCAGGAAACTCGCATACATCGAAGAACGTTGTTTCAATTTATTAATATCATTGGTGAGGATCCCTTGCAAGAAACGAGATGCATCCTTTCCTTCCACTTGTACAAGCTTCCGAGAAGAAAGTTTGACCACAGAATCCTTAAGCATGTGGTATACTTTCTATTCTAATACACTGTATCACTCGATAATTCAAATTTCAGAACTCGCTCCACTAATATTCAACCTCGATGAACGCTTCAAAATGACGAGTGACATTCACTCTTCTCGGATTGTATCATCTCACTGACAGAGCTCTTCCAGGGGTAAAACAGCTCTCACAACTCGTCATGCGGCGGAGGATGTGTGTATTTATAGCGTGAAACCACGAAATAACGCATAGCAATCGCATCGCAGCTGTGATTCAACCATACTTTGCCTTTCGCACGAGTCACAACAATGGAAGGGAGCAGAGACCATATCACCTCTGAATCCGCAACCACAGAGTTTGATGCGAATGTGGAGAACCAAAGGTTATTGTCATCGGATTGGGACAACAAAGATGTGACGAGCAGTGACGACGATATTCAGGACGGTAGTGGTGAGGAGGATATCTCTACCTGGAGAAGGAAGTTTGGTGCAGATCATGGTGAAACGGAAAGCTCTGAGCATGAGAAAAGTGGAGAACTCGCGAAAGATCAGAGATCAGGAATCTCGTTGGATCAACCCACACCTTATGAAGATGATGTTGGAAAGACGCCGGGGACATCCGATGCACCATCCGATGTGAATGACGATCATGAGTTTGTTTCCGGAATCGACGACCTTCCTCTATTCGCGAATGAGAAAAACAAGCGGTTGCATGCACGAGTTCGCAGCAAAGAAAAGCGATTTCACCAAATCGTAACAGAGCTTTCCGAGACCAATTCCCGGGTCGAAATTATGACCGAGCATCTAAAAAATGTGAAGCAGGAACTTGTGCATACGCAAGAGCTCCACAATGCAAAGAAAAAAGAAGTTGAATCAGAAGAGCACTTGAAGCAACTTGCAGAACGCGAAATCGGTCGACTTACACAAGAAATGAGGCGATTAGACGCGGAATGCGCCGAGCTGAATAATAAATTGAATACAGTGCAGACGTACTTGTTCAAAGGAAATGAGAAAATGGACTCTTTTCAGCTGCAGATGAATTGGAATCAAGATGAAATCGAGCAGTGGACGCGAGCGGCAAAACAGAAAGAGGAAGACTCACTTGCTCTGGAAAAGTATCGCCGAGCGGATGAAAGTAGAATCAAGGAGCTAATACTAGACCTGGAGAAACTGACCAAATCATATCAACATCACAATCGACTTGTTGAAGATGAGAACACTGAAACGCAAGCAAAACAGATTGAACTCGATAGAATATCCAGTGAATTTCACCAGCTACATCAAGAGCGTCAAAAAATCATCAAACAGTGGCAAGAGACGATTGAGGCAATCGGCAGACGTGATGAAGAAATCGCCACTGCAAGCGTAGAGTATGCACGTAATCAACAAGCATTGAGACAGAATCAAGAAGTCCTTGGAGCACAAAAACAGCGCATCAATGCCCAAGAACAGGAAAATAACGACTTACACACACTGATAAGTGCAAAGGAGCGACAGCAATCCAAAACAAATCAGGAATTGCAGGAATCTGTGAGCAAATTGCAAGAATTTCGAGATCAAGTTGAGACCGTTAAAAATCAACTCGCTAGTGCCGTCACGCATATGACTCAGCAGCGGACCAATAATGCAAATAAGATGGGTCGTTTAGGGAATATGCACATAGAGTTGGAGCAAGCACAAAATCGTCTGAAAGCAACGAAAAAAATGCTAGAAAGCTGGTTGAATTCCAATCTGGATGCTGAATCGCTTGCAAAGAACGCAGAAAAGGATCTGAAGTATATGAACAATGATGTTCTTCGATTAGAGAAAGAAACGATCCAGCAGAAGGAGGTTTTATTCCGGCGTTCTCAAGAATTATACATCCTGCGTCAGGACAGTGCCACTTTATCAGCTGAGATATCAGGTTGTAAGGCAAATAATCAGAATCTCAAGGCAAAGGCAAAGGCTCTGGAACAACAAGTACTACGTCAACAGGAACTGATATATAATGGCGAGTTTCAGATACAACAGATGGAAAGGAAGGTTGCGCGTGCGAGTGGGGAACGGAGTGTGGAGGAGACAAAAGCCCTGCAAGAGCAAATCAAAGTATTGCAAGCCGAACAAGAACGTGTTCAGTCAGAACAAAGCATGCTGATTACACAGTGCAAGAAATTGGAAGAGGAAAGACGTGGCCAAGAACGCGTCAAAAGAGCCTTACAGAAACAGCGAGAGGAACTCCAAGCACAACTCGCTCAAACGGAGCTGGAGAATGAAAGCTATCTCAATATGTTGAAACAGACTTTACGAAGCAAGGAGGAATATCTGGTACAGTACGATATGCAGTCCCTTGAAGTACGCCGTCTTCGTGGTATCATGAACGCTCGCTCGAATGAAGTCTTCACCCTGGAGAATCGTGACTTTCAGATGAAAAAAAGCATGGAAGAGAGAAAAAAGGAAATTCAAATGCAGCGTGAATTGCAGCGAGCGATGAATAAAAACATCGAGGAAGAACGTCACAAGCTCACTCTCGAGCTAGCAGAGCGAGAGAGCCGTGTTAGAAAGCTTCACGCCAAATTTGAAGTACTTTGTAAATCAGGTGGGTATGGTGCTGACCAGGAAGAAGGAACTGAAGGAAGAAGTCAAGCGTATTATATGATCAGAGCAGCACAGCGTCGTGAAGAGCTACAAATCGAAGGAGATGATTTGGATAACAAAATTCGAGTCGCAGAAAGAGAAATCAAAGCATTGAAAAAGACACTGAGGCATTTGGAATCTCAAAACTCGGAATACCGCAAAAGCTTTCAGCGCGTCGATCTCGCCGGTGAAGATAAGAAGAAGCTGGTTGCTTTGGAAGAACAAGTGAGAGATGCTGAAGACCGCTTCTTTAAGAAGAAGAAAGAAGTCACGAGAATCGAGATTGATTTGGAAAGCGAAGTAAACTATTTGAGAGAACTTCAGACGCGAAAAAGCTCCACACAAGAGAGTTGCTCACAATTGACCGCAAATATGACTCAAATCGACAAAGAAATCGTTTATGAACGTCAGAAATGGAAACGGGCTGTGAGAAAGCTTAAAAAGCAGCTCAATGAGCATTGTAAACGAGTGTATGGAACTACGGGAAGCAAGTTCGTGAAAGAGCATATACTTCTCGAAATGTATGCCCAGAAAGAAATCACGACCTCACTACTTTATACGTTGGGACAATTAGCGGACGAGTTTCCCGAGATGGCAGACACCCTGCAAATTGAAACGAAGAAGCATAATTTACATATACCCAAAACCCGACCTGGAAGAACTGCAAATATTGGAAGGACAAGCTACAAGAACCATGAATCAAATCTTAAAAACTCCCTCCCACGGCCAATGTCGGCACGAAGCAATCAGAGCGACACATCTCGGAGTACAGAATCGAAATTCTCTCAGCGCAGCTCACGGTCCTCTGCCTCTCAGTCCAAGATAGGCGCTCCGATCAATCGAGTACAAATAGGATTTTGAGGTACATGCCTACATGACCTTTGAAGATGTGGCCGACGTATCCAATTGTGGATCGCAGCTATTTCAAGGAGAAACGCCGCTGTTTGGGACAATATGAAGAGCCCCTGTACATTCAACAAATAAAGCGTTGAATTGACGCATCCAATACAGAGGTTGTCGATCTCATTTATGGAACGGCGCCATCCCCGAAGCAACCTTTTCCTCCTACCAAAATAGAGCATGGTCTTAGAATGGCCAGTACGCTCAGTACGACTACCCATACGAGCGCAAAAGCAAACCCAACAAGCATCATGATCCCGCGCTTTGGCGAATGCTCGTTAAACAATTGCAATAGTTGGTCCGAGTCAGCAGGGAGCAATTTGTGAGTGAAAAGCAGTGGTAATGACGATATCAGGCTTGATAAGAGAGAAAGCTTCCAAACTCCATCGAAATCTCCAGCTTGGAGATTGTCAAGTTCGACCGGCCACAGACGCAAGAAAATGTTTGAAATGGTATGTGAAAAAAGATTGGCGAGATTTGAGTACCCAGTGAGGAAAGCGAATGACACTCCTTCTTGACCCACCGGACAGTGTGTCACAAACAGCATTGCTTGCGGAAGCGTTTGAATTCCTCTTGCACAATGCATTGCGATGTGATCGCCCATTGCAAACCAAAAAGGTGGAATGTGAAGAATTTCATTCCATCCAAAGACCAGGAGCACATTGCACAGGCTGAAGACGCTAAAGATGATGGATGATGTGACGTATAGAGCTCTCAGAGTGGTGCCAACGCGATGAGCAAGGCACTGGCGATGAATGTAGATAGCTATGAAGGTAACAGTTGCCCCCATTGCTGTCATAGCACCATATTGGAAAGCACTGAAGCGATAGGCTACTTTGAGGTAGTTTCCCCATGCGGAATTGTGCACCATACATGCGTTGAATAAGACAATATAACGTATCACAGACCAGCAAGCTCCTGTTTGTAGCACAGCCCAAATCTGCATCATCTGATCCTTGAATGGTGAGACGCCCACCACCTTGGGCTCCACTAAAGTGTACAAAAATGGAAAGGCCAGGAGAAATGGCAAGACAGCCAGGAACGCGAATATTCTGCTTGTAGATAAATGGACTGACCACAATGAAGTATCTGAGAACATGATTGCACCCCACCAGAATCCGACCATCTCACTGAGGTAGCGACAGAGATACGCAGTTGATTGCGAGTCACCAGTATAAGTTTCTTGATTGTTGAGTACTCGGCTCGCTACCAAAGCATCGCCCATGACATCCACCATAACAATGCCAACCATGGCTCCTGCTAGTAGAAATGTGAATAACTCCACGCTGAGGGCGGATTCCTCATAGCTCGACAGCACATAATAGAAAAAGGAGCTGATCAAGTATCCGAGCACCATGTAAGGCTTGAATCGCATACCCGAAATGGGCAGCAGGTCGGGAAGGATACCAAAGACGACTTTGATAGTCCAAGGTAGAGCTCGAACAACGTTGATTGTAGCTAGCTGAGAATCCGAAGCACCCATTTTGCGTGAAAAATACTCAATACTCGTGTTGGGGACAGAAAAAAGTAGACCAGTACATATGTATGTGACTGGAATCGCCACTGAATCCAGACCCCACATCGAGTGTGCACTTGCTGGGGAATGAGCGTCATCGTCTTCTAGTTTGTAGTATGGAGTCAACGTACGCTGTGGGAATTTCTCTGATTTCGGGAAAAGTATGCCACTCGAATGAGTATTTTTCATATGACCCGCAGGAGGTCGCCTTCAGATCTAAACCTGATGGTCGACCGAACGGACAATTCCAATCAGCTGACAGTGTCGAAGGCGGTTCAATCCGTTAAGGAAGCTTTAGGCCTTTTCCATGGGGATGAGGGTACATCTGGTATGCAATCAACGCTTCTTGAAGGCCTGGAATCAAGAATACCTTATTCCCACCGACCTACCACAGGATCCGAGAACAGCCATCGTGATCTCAAGTCGTTTTGTAGCGAAACTACTCGTAGTGAATTGGAAAAGGAGCATAGAGACTTGGCATTAGCAACTAATGACTTGGATGATAACGCTTCTTACGAAACAAACAGCGACGTGGATGTATGATTTCATGGTTTTGATCATCATGACAGGTCGATAAACGTTTTTATATGATGTCCTGGACAGATAGGTCAACTTGCACCTGGATGTGTCTCGCTAGATGGAGAGGCCTCAGTTGCTCAATGCAATAACAGTGAAAGAACGATCAGAAACACAACAGATAGGTATGTCCATCAAAGCGAGGGACAAATTCAAGTGGAATCCGAAATGGATCGATGGGTTTATCCTCACTTTCTTGCTGGAATGAGAGGCGCTTTCAATCATCCACAATGTCCGCCAGTGTGTTCCACTAGTGCTCCGGAGGAAAGATTCTCTCCTTTTGAGTCATCCTTGAATGTAGATGAAGAAGAGAAATATGATATTGCTATCCTGCTCAAAGTATCAAAGTATCAACTGAGTTCAGAGATCGAGGGAGTCGAACTATCCTGGGCCGATTTTGCTTGTGCTGATGCATGCGAATATCGCACAAACGAATGGAGGCACAGTGAAGAAGTACGACAGGCTGATACAGAGGCTGATTTGGCATGCACGCGAAGGAAGCTCAACCCGACTGATCCTTATCAAATGATCGTTCATAGAATATGTAAAGTTGGTCTCAAAGTCCAATGTCTGCTCTCAATAGACAGCAAACAATGGCTCTTCAAAGTTCGAGCTCCTCAACCTCTTCTGGAATTTACTGCAGAAAAACTGGGACTGAGAAAATTGCAGCAGGTTGACTGTGGATGGGTGGAATTTGCATCAGACATACGAGAGACCTTTGCTGACTACGACAACAAGTCAAATACTGTTCAATTTTCTGATAAAGAGAAGCAACGGATAGTGTATGCACTTCTGACATGGGATCCTTCGCAGCACGGGGCTGGGTTCAATGCGTTTTGCACGATGAAGACCAGATACTTTGAAGCTGTTTTTCCTTTGCACAAACCCAATCAACTCAGACGACTCAGAAATCGATGGATCACGTACTGGCGCTATCAAGTGATACAAACAACGACCCAGGCTCCCCATTCGTCTACTGTAAAAAATCGGAGCATATCGCCACACGAGTCAAAAACTGTCATACTATTAGAATCGTGTTCAGATAAGGTGAAACAAGCCTTCTTGGGTGTCTTCCATCAGCCGATCGAGCAGGTGGCTTATTATTTTGGCGAGAAAGTCGCGTTTTACTTCGCTTGGACAGAAATGTATACCAAATGGCTCATCATTCCAAGCCTGTTTGGAATTACATTGTTTGCATTTCAAACGAAAAGCAATTCACTCGACCATCCATTGGCACCATTATATGCCGTCTTTTTGGTACTATGGGCATCTGCCTTCTTGCTTGCATGGAAGAGAAAAGCAGCTGTCTTGGCGTATAATTGGGGCTCTTTGGGATTCGAGGAAGAGGAAGCCACACGACCCGAAGTTCATGTCGATCCTGAAAACATGACAGACTCAAGAAAATACTATCTATATTGCAAGCACGCGATCAAACTATCGCTGTCCAGTCTGATCGTGATCTCGAGTGTCACACTCCTGGCATTGATCACATGCTTTGGCTTTGCGGAACGTGATCGCTTAGAGATGAACTACTTGGAAGTAAAGGCGAGCGCCGACAATGTGATCTCTTCGTTTGTTACACTATGGAGAACCGGTACCTTTTATTGGTCCGTCCTGCCTCAACTCCATCGATTACATCTGGGTTCAGGCTTCTATTTCTACTTCTTGTTGACGCCCATACTTTATGGTCTTTTGATTCCGATTTTGGATATGTGCTATACGATATGTGCTCGATGGCTGACCAATTGGGAAAATCATGCCACTGAATCGAGGCACCAGAATCATTTGATCGTCAAAGTGTTTTCATTTCGATTCATCCACATTTTCGCGTCGTTGTACTATTACACACTTGCCTCCACATTCCAGGACCCCCAGCATCCACAAGCTCATCAGTCCTCTCGTTTACTACGATTATCAATGCAGCTGGCTTCTCTTCTGATTGTCGGACAAAGCTGCAAAACAGTATTATCATTATTCGAGCTATGGATCGCACTCTGCAAGAAGAAGCGTATACAGCAGAATTGCCTACAATTTTCTATTGATTCGCCTTATCACGATACACAATACAGCACACATCAGCGGAATTTGGGCAAGTCAAGTCTTGCTACATGTTCGCGGCTTGCTCAAGCAAGTGACCCTGCTTGGGAACAAGCTCAGCGCGCTCCATATGACACGTTCCAAGACTTTACCGAAATGCTCATTCAGTTCGGATACGTCACATTCTTTTCCATTGCATTTCCACTGGCTCCTTTATTCGCGTTTTGCAACAATTTGCTAAAACTTCGCTTGGATGCTTACAAATTATGTTATGTGAAGCAACGTCCTCGAGGACACAGCGCAAGCGATATTGGAGTATGGGGTGCCGTGCTACAGCTCATGTCAGTCATCGCTGTCAGCACGAATTGCTTGCATCTTCTTTATACTACGACCCAGCTAAGATTGTGGTTCCCGGTATTGCAGTCAAATAATACGTTGCGTGTCTGTATGGCCTTTTTGGTGGAACACTTCTTACTGGCACTCAAGATATGTGCAATGACGATGATTCCAAGCCTTCCAAAAACTCTCAGAGAAAAAATCCGACGAGAGCGCCACAACTGGCATAGACCAAGCGCTCGCAAAGTTGAGGCGTAATTCTCAGGTCAACGTTCTACAAGAATCGGGAGTCTCAATAATTACTCTCATGTTTTGCTGAGCCAATGGCCGATAATAATCTCAACCATTCTTGATGCACTATTCGATCAGCAAGTTGTCAGTCCGAAAAGGCCTCAAGACACGACACGAGACCCCTATCATTCTTGTAGGGTCTTTCTTGGCTGCTTCATGGAGAGCTTTGATCATTCGAATTAAGGGAAAGGGAAAGATGTGGGACCAATTGTACTCTCAATATAGACACACAGTCCTCTGTCGGGTGAAAAAGAGAGGATACCCACTGGAATTTCGACTCAATATCAATGCTGTCCATCCAGGATTCATTTCTTTCCCCCGACATCCTGCAAGTTGCGAGGTAGGAGCGCCGACAAATTACGGAGATGCTATCGGGAGCTGAATCCGCTAAAGACAGTACAACTGGTTTGAACTCTACACCCCATGTATGCCAAAAGCAACACCTCTAGGATCACTCTTTTGGAATGTTACTGGTGGTAATAGTGTCAAGTTATCAAACGTTTGTACTGTAACGGTTAATGCCCGTGTTGATTGCCTCCATCTCTGCGATAATGCCACATATACTGTGTGGAATAATGCTTGAAACCGATCGCATCGAACAGCTCACCTAACGCATCCAGTCATCCAGTCTGCTTTAGCGTTGACCAAACGCTCGTCTTACACGCTATTGACCGAATTGGCATCAATAACGCAACAGGCGTTCCGTTTCAGTAGTCTACTGTTTAGTGTACTTGATGTCTGCTAGTTAACTTGAAGATCTCTGATTGAATATTAATGTGTACCGATAGCCAATCGTGATGGACAGCATAAGCGAAGCATCCTATTTGTCGAAAGCGACCAAAGATGAGTCCCGCATTTGTCAGGACCATGTACGTACTTGACATAGATGTAGAATAGATACACACGCGTGTTGTGTCGTCACACGATGACGCCACCGTTCCAAGTTTTCAAACGGCTCTCTGTCGTCTCTATGTCGTTTCTCCGATTGACCCCGATCCCGACTTGTTCAGTTAAAAGGGTGCTTGGCTGATATCAATGAACTTTGTAAGTTGAACAACAGCCATATTTCAAAATCATCGTTTCTGACATCTCAACGTGTGACTTGATGACAGTCAGGTGGAAAAGCACATGGATGAATCAATACACTTCTTTGCTATTTTCGGATTTAACGGTGGAAGGGCGCGATATCAGCAATAAAGCCGGGAACGACCGGAATCAGAGGTGCGAGTCACCACAACAAGATGGAGCAATGCATAATGATATCCACAAGTTGACGATCCCTCCGTAGGCAAGAGTAACAGGAACCAACCCGACCCTGTTCCAGCTCGACATATCACGACGTCGAAGGAGCAAAGTCTATGAAAGTCGTCCATCGCTTCCACTCAAGCAACAGCGTACCAAACATGGGTGCTGAATACACGCGAGTGGAAGGAGCCAAGTGTTCTCGTTCGCCCAGCTCCAACACGACACGGACGATGAGCTGTTCCGAATGGACTGAAGCCCCTTGATGTAGGGCTTTGCATGTAAATTATCATAGATGACGGATAAAAGCTGTAATATATCTAACGTATATTCCCATCTCATTAAATATTTTTAGTCTTACTTTTCTACGGCCGCCATCATATTTCATACTAAGTCTAACGGAAGATCAACCTACCCACACCATTGCTATTTTTAAAATCAAAAGAATTCAACTACAAATATAGCCAATCGGATGTCGGAAGCTTCTCATGGAAGCGAATGTATCAATGGATATGTCGTATCTTGTGTGTCGTTTGCATCTACTCTCTGAATGCAAATGATACAAGAGATGCGACATACCCATCGATCCCCTCGATATACCAATCCATAACGCAACGACTCAGAAAACGTGGAATTCTATCGTGGACAAATTGTCCAATCAGCATGTGGAAGCATGTTTGCGCACGACGTGGGATGGTCATGTCAATTACAATCACTATCTTTTCTTTTCCCCCTATTCTTTTTCACTGATCATTTTCTACTTGTACAGAAATCATGCGAACAAGTATAGCAGCAACCAAACGGCTGGCGTGGAATACGTCGACCAGGACCGCAATACCAACCACACGAATTGCGGCAACGTCAGCAACAAACTCAACACCGTCGACCTTGAAGCGTATCGGTGGTGAATACGCCAAGCAAACAATCTCATCGGAGGCTGTACAGCGAAAACACCCGCAATACTTCCACCCACAACGAAGACGACGCGAACGAATACGACGAGGAATACGCCAACGTCTACAGTGACTCGGCGTGGCGGTAATTCAGTCTTTCGGACGGCTCGGACGGTGATACCGAGTCCAGTACAGCCAAAAACGGCCATCAACCGTACAACTCGTTCGGCTAGGAATGTTACAGCCAGATATTCAACGCCAGCTCGCCTCGCCAGAGACCGTACGGTGCGATCAGCATCGCTAGCTGGAGCACAACCAAGACCTCAGTCGACATCACCAATGGTGTCTCCAACACTAGTGACGTTTTCTAATCAAACGACCCGCAATTCAAATGAAGCAGAGGGGATTCAAATGAGTCAGCTGGAAATGAGAAATGAAGCGCTGTCGAACGCGTTGGAGGATAAATCGGCTCGGCTCAACGATGCACGGGAAAGAATCAGCGAGCTCAATGCAAAATTGGAAGACCTTGAAGCAGGGGGATTCAAATGAGTCAGATGGAAATGAAAAATGAAGAGCTGTCGAACGCGTTGGAGAATAAATCGGCTCGGCTCAACGATGCACTGGAAACAATCAGCGAGCTCAATGCAAGACTTATATACTTTGAGAAGAAACTTCAAATCAAGTCTTCCAACGTTGCGGAGCTTCCGACAGTGCTGAAAAAAGACACAGAACCGGAGCGTATCAACAATGTTTAAGAATCTCGCTTGATAGGAAATCAATGCAGCTTTGCGACGCGGAAAGGGGGGGGGGCGTCTGCGACCTAAACGACAAGAATGACGATCTCCTGTACCAGTTGGCGAATAACCTATCGCGGAAGGTTGATTCTGAAATTATGCTCTCGAGAGCCCACGAACGATACATCACGACAGTTGCCAATTTTATACAGAATATGGAGCCAACATCAATGACCTCATCACGTCATTGCGATACTGAAAGACCTTATTATATCTCCACCCAAGCATCCGAAGACCTCATTACGTCAATGCCAGTGCACTAGGACCTCATTACGCCCCTGTCATTGCATTCAGATCACACCGTAGTTAATGGTAAATTAATACAAGTCGTTTTGCTGTAATTGTGTTTGTTTTCATTCTATCTAATTCACAAAAGCTTCTGTTTAAGTTATTTCTTACACTATCAGTAGTAGCTTCAAATAGCATGCTTTAGGATAACTACATAGCGCAAGAAATCCCACAAGTCGCATCTCACATCTATATTGCATGTTTGGTTGCATCTTTAGCTTTACTGTCGACAGTTCTCATTTACTTTCGGTCGAGTACATGTACCGCTTTAGATTGATTTGATTCAAGTATATTTATAGTGCTCATTTACAGGCGCGTTGCAGAAACTATTCAAACAATTGCATACGTGTCAATAGTTAGTGTGACACGTTGATTCACATTTCATTGTTTTATCTTTGAACAAATACGGTCTTATGGATTCGTTCATCAGATTTGTAGCAATGCCAATTTCATATGATCCGCCTCATAGCATCCAATGACCTTCCACATACCGTGCGGGTCAATTTATCCTCATTTGGCCATAGTATAGCCAATACGTCGTTAAGGTAAAGCTGATAGCAAAGGAAATCGGTGCGGACGATCATAGATTGCTTGAGTATCTTGTGCACTATAAGCTAAGGACAAACACAACATGGAGTAGATTCGATTGGATGTTGCTTATACAGTAGCTCGCAGAACACATTTATACAGACTTCTATACTGTACTACACACTTAATATACTTCTACTATACATTAGTATACATTAATCCACCAGAATTCAGTAAAGAATAATTCGAATTCCTCGGAAGCATGCATTCATTCTCTGATGTGCTCTCTCTTTGTCAAATAACGTCATTTTGACTGCGCGTACGCTTTTCAGCCAATCCGTCTATATTGTTTTATATTCTATATACACCAATCAGGCAATGTTCAAATCTCAATACATTAATTTGATTCGTCTAAATAAAAGGAATCCGTGATGGTTGAACTTTCTCATCTCTTCGACTCGGAAAGCGGATAAGCAATACAATTCCTTCCATTCAAAAATTTACAAGGGAAGGATGAAGGACGGTTTTGGAAGAAGCACGCACACGAACATCGCATAAGCCACAATTCTCGACTTGCTTTGATGACACGCTGACATACGCCTTCTTTTGTAGGTAAAAGGGAGTTGGACAAAATGATTGACAAGGGAACGAATATCGATCGGATTTGATACAAGTGATGATGATTTTTTCAATACGCGTTCAGGTCGAACTGAAAGCTATGGGTAGCGATTGCACAAATATCAATCGTATGCAAGACGCACATTACTTGGATACGTGGAATATTATAATGTCAGCTGTGGTTTTTGTACACGACAATTGGAATATCATTCTCCTATCAAAACAAGAAAATTTTTCGCGAAAAAGCAGATACTGAAGCTTTCAAGCGTTGTCAGGCATGTACATGACTCTATCGCGCTGACATGTCTCTCATGCCACGTCATATGGAACTCACTACTCGATTTCCTGCCATCAATTCTGTCACACGAAATACTCATGCATCTTTCTCTCGTCTGTAGGTGTTCAAATCATTGCCATTGGACATTGCATTCGTTCGCCATCGTCACGTATGAGGATTATACCGAGGTACATCGATGATGCATTTGTCATTGATTCTTTTTTCTGATTAACCTCGTAGCTTTATATTTGTTATGGTATAATATTATAATATTATGCGATTTGTGTAAATGAAGTACCGTTTCCTCTTTTTATTGTTCGCGTGCTGCAATGTCAAATTCCAAAGTTCTTTGTACCCTTTTTAGCCAATAGAAACAAAGTCTCATCGTAGTACTACAGATAGAAGCTTCCGCTCTCTGTACAGTACAGGTATTCAGCGCTGAAAGCGGGAGTAGAAATTTAGTGACGAAAACCAAGTAAGAAGCAAGGTAAAAGCAAAAATGGCTTTGTGTCAAGTAAGCTACTAGATATCGACTTTTTGATTTTCACCCGCCGAATTAAGCCGTTTCTTATAAATGCATTCGTACATAATGCCTGAAACTGAAATAGATTCAGTAGAGATAGGTCAAGGCAGAATTCACTCAATTTGAATTTGTTCGGTATTTTACAGATCGCTTCTATCGCATGCACAAGAAACATAGATTCGCCGAGATCGAGTCAAGGACCTTTAGCCTAATCTTTAACGCATTTAATTGGCTACTATATTCTACGTACGTTTCATTTATAGCGAATACATCGATAATGTATACGTCATGCAAAGCTCGGGGTGAGACGAGAATGGATTAATTGATCGTAGTTGTGCACCATCGGCTAAGGAGAAGCTTGCACGGATAGATTATATAAATATTTAACTTGGTTTTAAGTTGCTTACTAACTCGCTGAACATATAGATCTATGTTCTCTTTTGTGCCGTGGGCGAGTTGATGAAAATCTATACAGCCTACACACGTATACCACAGTATAAAATATTCACTTAAATAGCACAATTATTCGAATTCTTTGGAAGCATACCTTTATTCTCTGATGTGTTTTTCCTTGGTCAAATAACGTCATTTTATCTGCGCAAGCGCTATTCATCCAATCCGTCTGTATTGCTTTATTCTCAAAAGTACGAAATGGCCTACTTATACACAAATCAGCGATGTTAAATATTGGTACTACAAACTGATTCGTCATAAAAACGTCCATCCCTAGAAGGTTGAACTTTCCGATCTCTTCGGAAATGAACGCAGGTGAGCTACGCAATTTCTTTTATTTGCGGATTTATAACGAGAGAAACAATAGCATTTTGAACAAAGCGCGCACATGGAATATCGCATGATTAATAGCTTTCGACTCACTTCGTTGTAGTCGTCTAATATAATCCTCTGTAGACTGCCTGGATGTATGCGAAATGCACGATAAGAAAACGATTATTGGTCTCGAATTTCATGCAATTGATGCTGGATTCACTATACAGTTTATATATTTGGCATAGTGGAAGACAAAGATGATATTTGGTGGCAAATCGTGTACAATCGATGTTGCGGTTGTTTTTCATGGTATCATGTCGGGATGGAAAGTATGGTTAGCGATTTTACAAGCGCACGATCATCCGAGATGGGAAAGATGATAAACTTGCGAACTTATTTAACTTGGCCTCTCGATTGAGTCAATGGAAGGATGAAAATACCATTGAAAGAAGCGATTGAAAGCGTTTTATCCAAAAATGAAAACTTTGGAGCTACTGGTTTTGCAAGAAAAATCAGTATGGACATCACTCTCTCGCGCTGTCTCATGCCACGTCACATGGATTTCAGCTACTCGATTTCCTCCCATCAATTCTGTCACACGAAATACTCATGCATCTTTTTCTCGTCTGTAGGTGTTCAAATCATTGCCATCGGACATTGCATTCGTTCGCCATCGTCAAGGAAGAGGATTATACCGAGGTACATCGATGATGCATTTGTATTGATCCTTTCTTCTGATTAACCCCGTAGCTTCATAATTAGCAAGGTATAATATTATAATATTATGCAATTTGAGGAAGCTCTGAAGGAATAAGTAATTGTTCGAAGTGTCGGTACATGGATGCATTCAGTCACATAATTGCACTCCTGTTGCTTTAATGCTTACCAATTGCGATGGGAACAGATCCTTTATTGCAACCATTGCGGAACTTGAAGAAACAATTCGTTTTTTAGCAACGTGCGACTTTGACGTTTTGTGCACTTGAATCCTTAGCAGAGTTCTCTATTCCAAGGGCTCCATCTACGTTTGAGGATCATGTCATAGTATGTATTTTGCACTTCATAAAGTTTTCCACCAACAAATCGTACAAATAGAAGATTATGAACAATATATTAAGACTTCATATATTGATTCTTTATTCTCAGTGCATCTTTCCGTCATACTAAAGTGCCGCGAAATTACGCGAAACATCCTGAGGGATGTTGTACTCCTATGTACGCATCTGACCTGGTACGAGTTTCTGGTTTCTATCCCTTTGATGAGACTCGAGTATCACGCCAATAATGCGAGCATCTCCATTCTAATTTGATGTACGACATCCTCGCATGATTTCTTTTGGCGTTTCCATGCGAGTAGTCCATCATCACAGTTTTTGTCAAATGTCGCGTTGCGTATCAGGCCGCATACTATGTCGATATGTTGTAGCTCATTGCTGAGCATCGTGCTATGACCTTGGAATCCGTAAGTCAACCATCATTGAGCTGGAAAAAGCGTCAATTCACATGATTGCAACGTTCTAAACACGCACCATGCCGTTCAAGATAGAAGTCTAGCGTCGCAAACTGACACTCCGTAAGCAATGCGGATAACGAGCAGCCACGAATGCTTCCACTGCTGCTCTCCTGACGATTCAGAGCCGTGAGTGTTACCTTAGATGGGAGATGGAGGGAAGGACGCAACCAGACTTCGCATGTATCTCGAAAAGAATCCGTAGGATACGGACAAAAAGCCTCTACCTCCACTTTCAATCCCTTTGACCCCTACGTCAAGTACCGATGTAGTTGATATTCAGTTGTCCTAGCACGAATGGTAGCAGAATCGACCATATCGGTCATGAATCGAGGAGCCATTGTTTCGAAACGATCACGCTCCATCGGGATGGATCTACATCCTATTGACGCAAGCAAAGATGTCTCTCGGGCCACTCGCAAGCTTTTGTTGACACTGTACTTATCGTTCACGTCTGGATCGTTGAAGAGTCATTATCATGGTACTTGTTGTTCTTGATTTCTCTCATGATGACGAGAAAAAAAGCCTTCCTAAAAGTCCTTGAGGAGCCAACAAAGCGCTATGCTACAAAGAACTGTCAGGGTAGATTCACAAGGTAAGGGAAAAGCACAGACTATAGTCGATAGCGGCATCCACATTGTGATCGAAGCGAAGATAGTCACAACCTGAGCTAGATCCGGATGCTGTTTTGCAGAGATTCTCGTTATACAACGAACGAATATAATGTAAACAGCAGACGCTGTTTCTTCCAATGTCCTAGTGGACTGACAGTATTTTGCCTTTTGAGAATTACGAGTCCCTCAACCATAATATAGGCAAGCGAAATGAGTAGATTGTTGGCGTCTTTGGAGCCTTGCATGTATCTACACCCACAGAGTTGAAAAGTTTGACACAACTGGGAGAGAAAGATTGTTCTTGTTATCCATCGATTCAATTCGAAACTGGATAGTCCGGATTATGTCTAAGTACAGCAACGATCCAATTCGGATCAAACAAACATTATTGTAGAACATAGGGTATCAAAAGTGGTCAAGCTCCGTATACTGCGTTCGCTACTAGATCATTAGTTCGCTGTATCGCAGTAAGAACATCTGTGGGCTTTTTCCATTATTTGATAATGGGCTTCGTACAGAAGTGTTAAACACGCTGGAAGAGGATTTTCAGTTACTGGACATTGAACTTTGGCAACTCCTGATTTCGCATGCATGGTTGGATCCACATACCTTCTCGAAAAAATGAGAAAGAAGGTGGCGTTAAGGCTCCAAGGAAGGCTCCCAAAATACTTGGGAAAAACAGATATTGCCGGAGGGTATCACGGCTGAAAGCATGATCCAAATTGTACGAATAGACCAGACGCCAAAGTAATGCCCGCGCAACGCCCGAAGTAGGTAGAGCAGATCCCGATTGTCACGCTAGAACAGCCAACTCGCCGTGTGTGCCTTGTTGGCTCGTGGCTTGAATGGATAGTAAACGCTTTACCGATCCACAGCCAGCAAATGCATTCATTTCCATCTTGAAAATCATTATCAGAAAAAGCTGGCATTCTCAGCTGGTAAAATGTGAATTGCGGCACCGTAGGCCAGATCATTCCTAGGTATGGGAAAGCTATGTCGTGTGAACAAAAACTGGAAATCGTTTGATGTTGGAAATGGTTTTTCAGTGGCGCATTGACATTGTATGAGAAGGTATAGGTACTCAAACACAATGGTGGTCATAGGAGGCTTCCGCACTTGATACCTAATTGAAAGTAAGAACAGCACGCTGAGTGAACAGTAGTTGAGAGTCGGCAGAGAAAGAGCATCATCTCCACCATCGAGCTAATGGGATGCGTACGAGCTTGCTGGGTCAGGACAAGTAAATCCGCCAGCATATGATATGGGATGACAATCTTTCTGGGTGCAAGTGTTTTTGACATTTGTCTCTTCCACTTTGCCTGAGACTTCACTGCCATCATTCAAATCCTACAATGAAACTTGAAATCGATTTTTGAAGTTGGAGGAGGCGTCTCAAAATTTCTCGCGATATGTCACTTAGGCTCACCACCTCATTCCTCATCCTCCCACTCCTCCTTGTCGCCCACAGATCTTGCAGTGACCTCGGCCTCGCCATAGGTATACCACAAATCGCTGTTCGTCACATCTTGTCGCATCAACATTCACGAGATGGCAGACAACAAGATAGAAAATTTGAAAATATGTATTTCAACGCTTCACAACACATTCCTTTCGAATTAAGCGTGCGATCGTTTTCTCTGTCGTCAGTAGAGAGGTTGCGTCAGGTGGCTTGAGTGGGCTGTAGGATGTCGTGCCGGTCAATCCCTTCATTTCTCCTCTATTGCTCACTTCCATAAGCAATGGATTGCGGGGTTCTTCGTAGACCATGCCCAGTTGGAGCATTTAAAACCGAGTTTCCATGCTCACGCTCGTAATCGCGATTCAGATTGACTGAGAGTCTCCATTTCATATGATTGTCATAGGCTGTTTAGTAAACCACGCGATATTATGGATATGGTCACCTCTACGATCGCAAGCTTTTTCGAATTGGCGAAACTCCCTGCTGCACGCTTTGACCGTTCCCTTGGTGATCCCGGAAATCGCGACGACGATGAGGGAACCGATTCGTATTATCACGATGCATACCGCTGATATAGAAGCTGTTGATGTAGACAATCGGCTTTTTCTGGTACACACATTGGCTCCATTCGGTGTTTTTTTGTGTTTGTAAAAGAAGAATCTCCCTAAAAGCCCAATACCGTTTCATGCACCACTTCTGATTGCAAGAAGCGTTAGGACGTCCACACATTCGAATGAAAAACTGGGGGGAAGTTGCGTCGAAAGGGATGTCACGGTCCTGGACGCTTCACCGAATGCGGCATGCATCGAAAGTGTAGTTTCATCGGTGGATTACGAGCTTATTGGCTTCTGATTAGCGATTGCTTTCAATCAACATATGAGATCTCGTCCCGGCATTGGAGACGTCTAGCACGAAGGCTGGGTGAATATCAATCGAATCTGTGCATTTTGCTCAACACAAAGCTGCAAAGGATAAGCGAACGGGGGAGAGTTATTATATGGATAGGCTGCACATCTTCCGTTGACGTAAATCAATTGATGTTGTCTACCGTTTAGCCCTTCATCTGAATCGTCTGGTATTCATTTTCAAAGTTTTCTACAACTACATAGCCAATAACGTCGGTTCAACAGCTTGCTTTTTATTGTTAGAACTTTATTCTTAAATAGCTCATCCCACATGGAGTACAAATCGAAATATTTCTTGGCAAGTCAGTGTTGTATGTCAGCATCTTCATAGACCATCCATATTGAGCTTGGAGATCTCGATCAGAAATATATTCAGTTATTCAGTCAAGCAATATGGAAGATGCAACACTTTTGTGCTTGCGTGGAAATTCCAAATTTTTGTGGAATCCAGTAGCAAAAGCTCTTGATATGTTGTGCCATCGTGGACGCTCTAACACCTTATATATAGGATCAAGTTAGATGGAATAGACGTACTCGAGGTAGCATTATCGTCTGCTTAAATGATGTGATACAGCATCAGCGGATCAGACAGAGACATAGACGATTCACTTTCGGATACAACCTATTGTTCGCGTGAGGTGGATCGCAATGCCCTCTCGTGCTCTCACACTTAACACGGGTAATTTTGCTTACCTCTATAATCAAATATAAAATAAATGGAATTATGTCGAGTCGCTGGAAAGGTGGACACATTTATCGTAAATTGTAATAAGCCGTTGACCTCACTTGATTTCGTGAACGCTCTCTGGATTCTTGATGCTGGAACCAGTGATGTGTGAACCATTCCCTTTGAGGAGCATAATTACTTTTCAACTTTCCCTGTGCTTCAAAGACCTACATCGCTACAATGGGCTCATACATCACGATTATCAACGATACAGACGCTGCATATTTCTGTAAAATGAAATTGCACCGCACTGCAGCGTGGACTGCTCTTGCAGCGGGAGGTATTGTGCTTGGTGGCCTAGCTGCACTCGCAATCCCTTCTTCGATTGGTCTTCGTGTGGCTGGCACCCTTGGAGTTGGTATAGCTAGTCCCGTCATGTTCCATTCGGCTTCAGCGTATTTCAAGCCAGAATCTCAAATACTCAGAGTACAGACGGGGGCATTGTATATGAATCAATTTACGAATGACACAGTCAGTGCTATTCAGCATGACTTGATGGCCAACAAGTACGAAAGAATCGACCGAAATAGCTCTCATCGTTACGGAATGATGACTTTGAATTTGGTACGCGAGGCAGATTGCATCAATATATATCTGGAAAGCCCTTCCACAATGAAGATGGGCGCTTTTACAATGCGTCCACTATGGAGCTCAGGAAGGATCAAGGGGGAGCACAATTACTCGATAGATTCTTTTTTGATGAAGCGCCCCGGAAAATTATACACAATCATGACTGGCAATTCTATCAATCCATCCACTGTCGCGACCGACGAGTCCATCGTTGGGGGAGCAGTCGCTAGTCCTGGCTCATTAATTGGTCAGCCTGGAACAGTTAAAGATCAGCCGCCTGTACTGCTCAAAAAGCCCTTGTATGCCGGAGCAGGAAATCCCCCAGTTTCCCCAGCTTATCCGCCAGCTTCCACCACGTCCCGAGGAATTCAACCAACATTGCATGGAGTGGGCACAGGGGCTAATCAAAACGCAAACATGGCACCACAAATCAATACTCCCTCAGTCCCCGCAGTACAACCTCTGCTAAAAGCAAGTGCTTTACCCAATGCAAGTGCTTCAACCAATGCTCCTCCCCTCCATACTACTCCGACGAGTCCTCCTCCAACGGGGACGGCAACTGTTGCAGTCACTACTCCTCCGAACACTGCTACTCCAGCTAGTATTTCTCCCGTCGATGCGAATACTCCGGTAATCGCAACTCCACCTCCAAGCGCAAACCCCTTTTTCAACGCACCGACTACAAACATCTAGCCCAAAGCTGATACTGCCAATCCCGCCCCACTTTCACTGCAATCAAGTTTGTCGCCAAATTTAGCCCTGGGCACATCGAAGGAGCCTAACAGCACAACCTTTTAATCTTTTTGGCAAATACTGCAACGGACCACAAGTTACTATTCGGAATTCTTTTGCTATATTGTACGGCTGCATAATTTCATGTTACTAGGAGGTAGCGAGTAACCTCATAATACCATCCTTTCGCATAAACGTAAATTCTCTAAGCCATGATCACAAATTCTCAGTTGCTGGGACAAAACATAGGGTCGAGTCATTGCATGGATTCAAGCTAGAGCCAGCCCACATACAACGTGTCAGTTGTATCTCCAGTCAATCAAAGTGTTGGTTTTAGTCAAACTTGCGTAAACGCAATAACCTGCTATCCATGAACAGCTCTCCCTACAATGTCGTTTTCGCTGATCCAAATAAGCCGATTCAGCTGAACGACTTCCGCAATGCACTAATTCGGTGAGTAGTGGTATTCTTTTGCCCAACTCATGCAATATGCGTATTTGGGGTCCATGTTGACTTAAATCCAGCTCTTTGAAACTAGACAAGAAGAAACGATCATTTTTGCTTTGATTGAGCGAGCCCAATATCCGCAGAATCGAGAAAGCTACATGAAAGGGAGTGAAAGGTGCATCATTGTCTTTCATTCGAAAAATTGCTTCAATTAATAGGACTGAGCGTCTTACATAGCAAAGATGCCGCCTTTGGAAGCTTTCGGGGCAGATTCACTGATTTTCAGGGAAGCCTTCTGGTAGTGTTTCAGTCATATACAGATTTTGCATCGCTAATAGTGGTTGACAATCTTAGGATTTTTTGCTTATTGAAACAGAAAAGTTGCATGCATTAGCTCGCCGGTACACCTCTCCAGATGAAAATGCATTTTACCCTCAACACTTACCTGAACCAATTTTGCCGGCGGTCGACTATCCACAAATACTCAAACCCAATGCGATCAATGTGAATTCGCAAATCATGAATGTTTACCTGCAGCACATTTTGCCTGGGATAGCTGCAGAAGGAACAGATTCGACTACGTTTGGCTCTGCCACTACTGCAGATATTGCTATATTGCAGGCTTTGAGTAAGCGTATTCACCATGGGAAGTTCATTGCGGAAGCTAAATTTCAAGCGGAAGAGAGAAAATATGCAACACTCATCGAGAACAATGACGCAGCAGGTATATTAGAAACTCTGACAAATCGTGCAGTTGAAAAGGTACAAAGCACTCCAATATGCGCGAGCGCGACTTGACATGAAATATTGTAGAAAGTGCTAGAACGTGTAAAACTCAAGGCATCGACGTATGGTCAAGACATAAGTGTCTCGAGACCGGATAGTGGAGAGGAAAGTTTTGCTTTCAAAGTTGATCCACAATTAATATCGGATCTGTATCGTGATTTTGTGATGCCACTAACAAAAGAGGTCGAAGTCGAATACTTGTTGACCCGCTTGGATCGTCCAGTGGTTGCTGTAGCTGGGGAAGCTGGATCGTTTGCTTGGATGGCTGCCGAACGACATTTTGGCACCTTGGCGATGAATACGTTTATCAGTAAAGAAGGGATCAAAGACGTTGTTGCGATGGTAGAAAATAACTCTATTGCTTACGGAGTTTTGCCTTTCGAAGACTCACAGATCGGAATAATCAAGGATACGCAAACATGTCTTCTTCGTGGAACTGTCAAAATTGCTGCAGAAATTTTTGTGCCGAAGCATTTGGTGATCGCTGGAAGCGTTTCGCTTCAAATGCTGCCCTCGGACGCAGTCACAAAAGTATATGTTCCACTGGAGGTAATTGATCAAGTACAAAATCAAGCGGAAAAATTTTGGCCGTCGTCAGCTATTCAGCCTGTCAAAAGTGCAAAAGACGCAGTTGCAAACTTGAGAGACTCAGAGAGTACGCCCGGGAACCTGGCCATTGCTATCATAACGAAGCAAGCAGCACAAATACATGAAGTGGAACATACCAAGCTCCCGATTAACTTCGCAGATGTTGAGGAAGGTCCCAGCGCATATATGCGAATGCTCGTGATCGCCAAGTTCTTTCCAGCAGCAACTGGTAACGACAAATCGTTCATCAGCATAAAATTGAATCATCATGTCGGCTCGCTTTTGAATGCATTAACAATATGGAATGAGCATGGGATCAGTCTGAGCTACCTAGAGTCGATCTATAATACTGATGGTTCTGGATATGACTTCTTTGTTGAGTTCCCGGGTCACATTCATGATACAAATGTACAAGCCGCGGTCCAAGCACTGAGTAGCCAAATTTGCTCAGTCCATCATTTAGGTTCTTGTCCTGTCAAATCCACTCAAGAGTGCTCACCGTGAGTACACATGGTGCACTGAGAATAACAAATAGCCAAAAACGAGTCATTCATTAAATGCAAAAATCATGCTGATTTCCGCTTTTTGCCGCGTTCTGCAATTCTCTCTTTGACATCTCCTATCGCCAGCTCGTAAGAATGCACGAGTTCCTTTGCCTCCTGTATCTGCTGAGCGATGATTTCCTGAGCTCCAGTAAGCTGCTGCTGTATTGCAATATCCGAATACGTGGGAAACTGCTCTTGGAAGGGATAGTTTGAAGCGGCTCGTTCTGGACCTGGATAAGAGATATATTAAGTTAACTCGTCGATCAACGAGCGATACATAGTCCTTGTACCTGCCATAAGCTTTCGATACGAAAAGTCTGTCGGTTCATTAAAGACAAGTTCATCATAATTCTCAGATATCACTGGCTGTCATGCAAGCGTATGTCAGCTGAGCTAGCCCACACCGGAAATCAATACTTTTTTGGTGCTTATCGGTTGTGTAGATGGAGGGTAAAGCACCAACATATGAAGAATCTCGACAGGTTTTTCCAGGGAATCGTGAAAGTGTATATGGATTTTGGTCTCAAACTCCCCCCATCCGAGCTCTGTAACCTCATACGGTGGTTCTGTAAACACTATTCATCATTCCGTCATGAAGATCAGACAACACTTAGCTCCAAGTGGATTTATCGAACGTACCTCGGATAGGATTGGCGAAACTCGAATGCAGATGAATCTCCACTTTGCTTATCATGTACGATAGATCTTCATTCTCAACACCACGTAGATAAATCGTCCAGCGATGTGTCTTCGTTTCTTCTGATTTGCGACCAAGATACGTTGCTATCGAACCGTACGCGATGGGTTTGGAGACTACGACATTTTTCATGCGTGTGTCTGCCATTGTGCATGCATTGGTTCAAATTACGAATATTAACAGCAAATAGGAAGCAATAAGATAGCAGCGAGCGTGATTACTTCTTTCTGCGGGATCATTTAGATTGTGTTTGAGTATACATTACAATTATTCTACTCTATGATCGACTGAATGCGCTGCTCGCCTTTGAATATCCTCAATCACACGATCGGCTTCATTTAGCTTCTCTTCAGCATCCGCATCGCCACGAAAAGCCATTTGACAGGTAGTCCAGCTTGAACCGCTTCCAGCACCCGCACCAAATCCAGTGATGAGCCCACGTGCCGATCCACTTCCTAAAGAGAAATTAAGCAGATGCACCTGTAAATATCGATATATGATCGTACGAGCAAGAACTAAGGAAGTCAATCCGCCGGCAACTACACCAGCTGAAAAATGTAAGAGGAAGTTCTCAAAACATCGATCCCACTTTTCTGAGATTTTGTATTCTGATGGAATGGCTGATTTCACATTTGCATTATGCGATTCGAGATCGTTCATTTTGAGTCTGACAGTTGTCGGTAGATTTAGCCAATAATGAATTGCGTCTTGAATGACTCTGATTGGTTTATATACAATCAATATATACAATCAATTTCACCTCGATAATGTCCACGTCATTTTCCCTTCCTGGATACAGCATCCCACGTTGGAATCAAACTTACTCAGGAACCGATTGAGTTGTATGAAGTTGACAAGTCATAGCGGTACATTGAGTTCAGGGCAACATCAGTCAATGATATCATGCTTTATGATGTACGCACTCACCTTTACGCAGCTTGAAAGCATGGAGTGAACATTGTATCGGCATATGGGATATAGACGTTATCCTGAACACTATTCAATCAGCCCGCACCCAGTAATCTCTGCTGGTATTCGTGATTTATATTGATGGAATAGTTGGCAATTACGTATACGCGGTGCATTTATGGATTCGCGCTCAGCATTTTCGTTACATTTAAGCACAAAGCGGCTGCATGCGCGCCCCAGCTCTCCAAGCCCAAGATTATTGCCTCGCCCTTGTACCTCTATATGCGTGTATGTAACCATTGCAGCGCATGTAATCGTTCTTAGTCTTTCGCTACACTGCGATGCTACAATAAGGCTGTATTACTATCATATTGCCGCAGAGCGAATCGCGGATCAGACGGTGATGTGAACGGTGATGTCTGGATAGAAAAATCACAACAGCAGCATCTCAACTTGCAACAAGTCCGCACACTTTAGAGTCCGATCGAGCGATTTCCACATTCCTTTCGAAACGACTCACCCATCTAATGGTGCCAGTCCAAATTTCTGACATGATATTATTGGTGGAATTAAGAATGTGCGCTGACAGATAGACCTTAAAAGGCAGATCCATTTTTTCCAGCGCATCCTTCTTTAAGTGCCATGGACCAATGAACAGGTATCCGGTAGGACAAACTCAATGGAAAACACTTGTCAGAAAGGAGGCCAAATCAGTAAAACTACGTAACAAAATAATGGTGCTCTACAGAACCAATATATTTTTTTCTTATATGCTCGTATAACTGGTTCCGACCCGAAAGCTATGAGTGGAAGTTTGAAACAGCGAAATTGTCATCGTTCCTTTCTGATGCTCGCATTGTCTGGTAAATGATTTCTCTGCTACGTAGCATGTGTGATGATCTACTTCGTCAGATTAGGTGTCTCTAAAGACATCGATATATTCTATGCTGACAAAACAGGTATTTCTATTTGAGTATGGCCTTTAAGTACATCTCGAATACGACTTGAGGAAAACGAGTCGAGAGAACCGCTTTGTATAAGTGTGGCGGTGCATCGAAGAACTGCGCGACAGTGATGCCCCTTGGTGACTCGACTGGTATTCGGTCCCAACAATTTGTCGTCTTCAAGAAAGCGTCCGCCAAGGACCCAGCAACGCAAGCTGCAATGCAAGGCTGCTTCGGGAAGAGAGTGTGGAGCGAAATCAAGCCTCTAAGTGATCTCTTCGTCGAGGTTGTTGGTGGCTGAAACGATCTTTCATCCAGACTTTTCAAGAATTTTACTAT